>CM044009.1:23382651-23422651 GCA_024085815.1 Flaveria linearis | reverse complement strand
ACTCTAATCCATTAAGGGTCAGTCACACCCATGGCGACTCACGGTTAAGTAGGATTCTTAGCCTTGCATCATGGTTTGTGTGTATGTTTTCAAAAAATATTTGGTTTTTGGATATTCACTATTTCACTATATACCATATATTTACGTGGATGTGCTTATGTGTCAACAATAAAGGATACCAAAGAAATAAAAATAAAAATAAAAATAAAAATAAAATAAAAATAAAAATAAAAACTTACCAGGTTAATCACTTCCGACCATCCACTCGTCGTAAATATAAAACACCTAAAAACCAAATGTTTTCTCAAAGCATACACAAAAATCATGATTGGAATGTAAAATGTCCTTAAAAAAGTCATGATGGACGTTACACTTATGTTAATTCAGTATTATCAACCATAAGTGTAGCGTCACTGGAGACAGGCTCCGGCAACATCAACGTCCGCAACCCCGGTCGGAGTTCCCGATCAAAAAACTCATCATACTCCACCTGATCCCCACCATTCTTTTTCACCTCCACCACCCTCAAACTCGGTGTCAACTCAAATATCTCAACCACAATCGTCAACGGACCCTTCACACCCTCCTTTGACCCCTCCAAACTCACCCGAAAATCCCTCCTCCGGACCTTAAACCTAACCTCTTTCCCAATCTCCTCGAGCCTCGACACGATGGTCCGAACCGACGCACCTGACACGAACCGCAACTCCTCCCCACCGTCCTCAAACAGCCCACATAAACTGAACCCACGAGAGAACGATATCAAGTCAAACGCGTTCAAACTAGCCGGTCTAGGCATCGTTACAAGCCCCTTTCGGGCTGGTGACCCCGGGCCCAATGACTGATCATCCGAATAATAATAATCTATGTCATGATCATCATCCGCATCATTCTCTCCGTCTTTCACGCTGAACATAATGTCATCTTCGAAGTAGAAGTTAACACGCCGAAAACCCTTTTTAAACCACTGGGTTTCCATCAACTCCGGGATGGTGATTCTCGTCTCCGGGTTCGTATGCAGGAGACGCTTAAGCAACCGCGTTAACTCCGGCGAGAACCATCTCGGACACCGGAATTCCCCTTTGTAAATCTTCTTATACATCACCACAATATTCTGATCGTTAAACGGTAAATAACCAGCCATTAGCACAAATAATATCACCCCACAAGACCAAACATCAACCTTAGCAGCTTCATACCTTTTCGACGTAAAACCTCCGGTGCAACATACGCCGGAGTCCCACAAAACGTATGAAACAACCCGTCGCCTCTAATCTGATCGGATATCGCGCTAAGGCCGAAATCCGACACCTTCAAAGTACCATCCTCATCCAGTAATATGTTTTCGGGTTTTAAATCTCGGTGAAAAACACCACGAGCATGACAAAACCCTACAGCACAAATAAGCTGTTGGAAGTAATTTCTTGCAGTTTCTTCTTTCAATCTACCTTTAGCGACTTTATTAAACAATTCACCCCCTTTAACATACTCCATAACGAAGAATATTTTCGCCTTTGTCGCCATAACCTCGAAAAGTTGGACGATATTCGGGTGGCGAACTCGCCTGAGTATCGAGATTTCGCGTTTGATGTGGGATATCAATCCACCTTTCATGATCTGTTGTTTGTCGATGACTTTGATCGCGACGAATTCGTTGGTTTTGACGTTGCGAGCGAGGTAGACTTTGGAGAAACTGCCATGGCCGAGGAGTTTTCCGATCTCGTAGCGGTTTAAGAGGAGGTCTTGAGCTACTCTTCTGGTTGTTGATGGTGAGTTTGAAGCCATGAAGAAGATGATGATAATTGTGAGGTGTGTGGAAACACAAGGTTTGTTTGTATGCTGGGAGCTGTGATCACATGCTTGTATAAAAAAGTATACCTCGTGATAAACAACGAATGTGCTACATGTTGTTGGACTAAATCAAGCAATACATATAAATATAAAATATGTATAATACAATGTTTCAATCATATATATATTTTTTATTTTTAGGATTTCTGGTTGAATTAATAACTCAAACATAACATGAATTCTAACTTGAACACATTTTAAATCGCGTAACTCAAATATGATCAGTCTAATGTATTTGTGTAAACAAGAGATATAGATTTGTTGGTTAGCGGGTGAAATAGGTCATAAATAAGTTGACGGGTGGAAAAAAAAATGAGTTAAAAGGCCGTAAAACTCAAAACATTACTATTTTAGCATGTTAACGGAGTCGTTAGCCGTTTACTACAAGTCATGACGATTTGTCAACAACAATTTTGGCAATCAAGATATTATCTGAACAAACAATATCTTGAGGAAAATACAGACAAGTTGCACAAAAACAAAACCAAAATCAAAATTGAAATGTTCATCCCTCAACCAAAATATCAAGTCCTTTTAAAGGTTTCTTAAAGTTATGCCTATTTTAATATATGTCTCTTATTCTTGGTTTTTAAGGCAGCCTTATAATAAGCCATGTAGCACTTTTTTTTTAATTATCTTTTAATCGTTGATTCTTATAAAAGAATTTGTTTTTTAATTAAGGGTTATACTTTGCTTTCATATGTTTTTGTTTGCCTGGCCTTGTCTTGTCTTAGAATGCTCCTACACCTTTGTTGTTGTAAGTATATGTTGATTACCTCTTGTGTATACTCTTGTTTTTATTACTTGGGTTTTGAACATATTAGTCTGTCTCGATGAATTACTATCTTTATATGCTATCTTATTGCTTGTAGACCTTCAATATTCTTTGTTTATCTTCTGGTATCTTTATGTGCTTTACCTTATTATAATGCTTATTGTTACTTATTGTGTGTTGTACTGTATGTTACATATTATATGATACTTGTGTCACTATTTTTTCAAACTTTTAGAGCTAGGGATCTCATTGGAAACAATCTGTTTATCCTTTATGATAGAGGAAACACTTGCCCTCATCCTACCCCTTCAAGACCCTATACATAGTCAGACTATACGTGAAATATACTGAGTTTGTTATTGTTATTTTTTAACGGGTAGGGGGATTCCTCACACATCTCAACGACTATGTCCCTTTGCTTCATGCCTGCAATCCCCTTCAATTCCTCTCCGTGTGCCCTTTTCCACGCCCCTAGTTATGGCTTCAAGGCCCTAAGCGCAGCTTAAGTGACATGTGACTTTGACCCCTCAACGCCCACAACACCCAGCCTAATATATAGTAGCTTAGGATATAAAATAATAATCCAAAATAGATTCCAAATAAAAATAAACCGGCTTCAAATTAACTAATCAATATTAAACTATTATTTCTTAGGACAACTCTAAATGCACATATATTTTATAAAACTTAAACCTTCAACCTTTTGGTTATAAAAAACACCTTAACATCGTAATGTCTATCAAATATGATCAATCTAATGAAGTTCAACGAGTGCTTGAATAAGATGATAATTATATCCAAAAGAAACACATGTGACTTCTAGACAAACTATTTCAGTAATTTACAATATTATTTCCTACTATAAGACAAATAAATTAATGAATCAATAGGAAAAAAACATGCTAAAAGTACTTAAAGGTGCTTACACATATTTGTCACATCTTCGGGGTCCACTAAATGCAGCCAATCTAATAAAGGTCAAATGAGCCCTTGAATAGAGGCAAATGTTAAATGATTGTATTGTAATTTTATTTTAACTTTTATACATTTTAGTATATACTTAAATACATTAATTTCTAGTTTTTTTACTAGCCCCTATTCTATTTAATATGTACTACACTAAATTACAGTACCTCTAGAGAGGCTCGAACTCTCTACAATTTTGTTGGTGGCATTCAACAATTTCTATGTACCGTTGGGGATTGATTCTATTAATTCTTGTCAATAAGTCTTTAATCTTTATTGTAAGCTTGTTTACTCTTTATAGTCGTTACATATTTGCATATTCATGCTTTTTTAGATCAACACAAAAGACCCGAAGGCGAAATGCTCGACTGAATGAATCCTATGTTAAGGAGATAATGTAGTTAAGACATTAGCCCTTTCACTTTAGACTTGGAGTAAGAATATATAATGCTTTAACGATGGGCTGAACTTCTAAAACAAATTGCTTTAAAATTTTATCTCCTAATCAGGTGCATTCCCACAATCCTTAGGGGATACATCTTGGAAGTTGCGTAGCATGGGCACATATTTCATTTCTTTTATCATAACATGAAAATCTTGAACATATACCAAGTAAGCTCTGCACCCTTGATTCGTGAACCTTTCTGCCTGACCATATAAACAATCTTTGGTACCATAGACTTTATCACCATAGATAGCGACTGGATTATCATCAGCTGTTGTAAAACGAATTATCTTCCTTTGACAAACTATATTAATTTCATAGTCGGATAGCTAATTTGTCCCAACACAACATCAAAGTCTCTAAGGTTATAACAAATGATCTAACAGAAAATCTATGACCTTTAAGTTCTATGTAGCCATCGTCTATCATTTCAGTTATCCTGGTATATTTATCAATTCTAGTTTTTACTTTAAATGCATGATTTATCTTCTACTTCTACTATTTATATAGTGCAAAGTGAAGCAGTCTTAAAACACTTGCTAACACTGGAATAAAAAGAGTTATGGAACCCATAATATATGAACATGGGGTGTTTTGACGAAAGGATGTCCTGGGACATTCAGGAAGGCATACGAAGACTAGATTGGAGATCTATAATGTCTGGTTGTTTGGATTTGCGTTAAGAGCTCTCGGTTTCTTGATGTATGACTTGTTTTCACTTACACTACAAGAAAAGTCAGTAATAGCGGCGACACTATTAGCGGCGACAAGCTCATTAGCGGCGACATTAATAGCGGCGACACTATTAGCGGCGACATGTCGCCGCTATTGATAATCAATCCGTTTCCAATTTTTTCCAACAAATCTAACCGTTGATCGTGCAACAGATCTAACGGACAGGGATTAAACGTACTTAACCAATAGCGGCGACACTATTAGCGGCGACAAGTCGCCGCTATTGGTTAAAAAATATACCCGGGTATACGCGACCACGATTCCCTCCACATCTCCATTCCCTCCTAATTCTCCATCTCGCGCGCGATCCCTGTCCCTGCGTGCTGCCGCCGCCGACCACCACCCTCCGGCCACCACCTCGCGAGCACCACCCCCACCGAGCACCACCCCACCGAGCACCACCCCCACCGAGCACCACCCCCACCGAGCACCACCCCCACCGAGCACCTCCCCTCTTCACCTCCGTCCCCTCTTCTCACTGCCGCTTCCCAGCCACCGTCTCCGCCACCTCTCGATCCCCGCCATTTCATCGTCTCTGCTCTGTAAGTTCATCCAAATCCATTAGTTTCATGTGTTGGTTTGTTGTACATTTTGCTATGTAGGTTGTACTTTTGTGCTTGGTTACTATGGTTCATTTGTGTTTATGTGTTTCTTGGTTGGTATTTATCAGGCCCAAGCCTCGTTATTGTTCCCCATCTGCACGAGTAAAGCATTCAGAAGCAGCTTTTCAATTCTCAAAACGAGATCTGTTGGTAAAGCTTCTTACTTTCATTTGTGTTTATGCGATCTATTATCTGTTTTGGTAAAGCTTCTTAATTTCTTTGTTGGTGTTTCTCAATTTCTTGTTGGAGTTCTGTAAGTTGATTTGTGTTGCATTGAATTACTGATTTGGTGCTTCAATTGTGATTTCTGAATTGGGATCTTTTGTGGGTTCCTTGATTTTTCATTCGTGAATTGGTTTGATTAACAAATGCCAAGTGCTACAGCTCTTATTTTTTGATTCTGTTAGTTGAGTTTGTTTCTGCTATCGATTTTCGTCTCGAGAGTATAAGTTTCACTTTTAACGAACGAGATCATGTAATTCATAAATCATAGCTTGTGCCGGACATATGGTGTTAGGAGGTTATGATAGGAAATTAGTATATTGGAACCTGAGCCCTAGCATATGCTACAGAGGAATCATGTGTTTATAATGTTTATTAATTAGATGTTAGTTTAGGTGTTTTGTTGGTTGAAAATTATTATGTTAATAATGCTTAATAATTAGATTATTTAGGTTATGACAGTCGTGTAACAAGTTGTGTTATTTGAAAATTATTGTTTAGTAATTTGTGTATAGACAAAACAATGATCACTATAAAATGACAAGTTGTGTTATTTATAAACACAAATGATCATTGTTTAGTTGTTTGATTTTTTAGTGATTTCTTATTGTTTTTCATTACTATAAAAACACAATTTAGGTTATGATCATTTGTGTTTTATATTAATGAAAAACAATAAAAAATCACTAAAAAAATCAAACGAAACGTGACATTTTTTAAAACAATTACAATAATGTTTCAATTTGTTTAGACATTGTCACGTTTCATTTAATTGTTATAGTAATTGCTTATTGTTTTACATTATGAGCGTTTACGTTTCGTGACTTCATTCTAATCATCACGAGCTTAGAAATACCCGCCCGAAATTGATTTAGTAATTAATTTCGGGTTGTCCCCGTTTTGGGACTGCTTTTTGAATATTTTATCTCATTTAGGATATGAATGTGTATTACATATTGTTTGTTTAAGAAAAATTTGGTCATTTTCTCTTTGCTCCTCGGGTATATATTTCTATATACTTGGGAGCTAAGAGGAAATGCTGCCGAATTTTCTTAAACAAACAATTATGTAATACATGTTCATATATGAGATAAAGTATTCAAAAAGTGGGTATAGCAGCCTACCCTTTGGAATTCTCAATCTACTGTCCTACTTTTTGTTTGATAAATAATGTATCGGTGGAAAATGATTTATTAGTTGTGTTATTTGATAAATAATATTGGATATAATGATATAAACTTAACTTAGTTTATTTAGCCTTTTATGTAACTTATGGCTTATCGTTTTCTGATGATTTTTCCCTTCTCTTTATGTATATGATTTTAGGGTTTCGGTAAGATTCATTCTGATAATCACGAGCTTAGTAATTCCTTTTTGTTCGAGTTTTGTGGATAATTTTTCATCCACTTAAATCCTAATATATTTTGCAGTTCCATAATCATGCCTATCGATAAAAGTTGGCTTCTTAATCCGAATCGTAGATCACCTGAGTATCAACAAGGACTTAGCTCTTTTATAGATATGTGCGAAAAACTTGTGGACAGTTATGGCCAGATTCGATGTCCATGTATGAAATGTCAGAATACGGTATTATTAGGATGGGTTAAAATGAAATATCATTTAGAAATATGGGGCATGTGCCGGTCGTACAAGGATTGGATCTATCACGGTGAAAGTTTAATTCCTGAAGTTGTAGTTGTGGAAAACGTTGCGCCAACAAACGAAATGGCTGACGTTATCGAAGACGTTATGGAGGAGAGTAGCGGTCTCCATGAGCAGAGTAGTGGTCTCCATGATGATTTTGAGAACTTGTTAGAAGAAGTTCAATCAGAATTATATCCGGGTTGTGCTAAGTTTTCTTCACTTGATTTTTTAGCAAAGCTTATGCATATCAAGGTGAAGAATAAATGGACTAATAGCTCATTTGATGAGCTTCTTGAGTTGTTACAATCTTCACATCCTGAGGGTAATAAAATCCCATCTTCTCATTATGTAGCAAAAAGGACATTAAAAAAGATTGGTTTAGGATATGAGTCGATACATGTGTGCAAATATGATTGTGCTCTTTTCTGGGAGAAAACCTTTTGTTAGAAAAATGTCCCGTTTGTAATGAGAGTAGGTGGGTTGATACAAATACAAAGGGCAAGAAGTTACCTCACAAGGTGTTACGATGGTTTCCTTTAACCCCGAGACTACGACGATTGTATTCTTCAAGGCACACGGCAAAAGATATGATTTGGCATAGTACCGGACGATCAGAAGAGGGTACGATGCGACATCCTGTTGATGGTACCTCATGGAAAGATTTTGACATAAAGTACCCGACCTTCTCAAGGGAACCGCGAAACGTTTGCCTAGGGCTTGCAGCCGACGGTTTTAATCCATTTGGTAACATGAGTTCGGCTCATAGCACGTGGCCGGTTGTACTCACCACATACAATCTGCCTCCATGGTTATGCATGAAAGAGTCATCATTTATGTTGTCATTGTTGATTCCTGGTCCTAAATCACCGGGGAAAGACATGGATGTGTTTCTTAGGCCGTTGGTGGATGAGCTTAAGCAGTTGTGGGTGTCAGGCGTACGTACTAAAGACGCGGCGACAAACACGTTCTTTACAATGAAAGCGGCGTTGTTATGGACTATAAACGACTTTCCAGCTCGTAGTAGTTTATCTAGTTGGAGCGGGCAGGGTTACAAAGCATGCCCGACATGTAACGAAGACACTCCTTCTATGCGTGTTACAAATAAAGTTGTATATGTTGGTCATCGGCGATTCTTAGATGCTAACCATGAGTGGAGAACAAGTTTAGAATTTAACGGAGAACCCGAGATCAGAGCCCCTCCGAAACAGTTTAATGATACAGACATAGAAGCACAAATTAGTCGTCTACGCCATCGTTTGCCGGGTAAACATCCCGATTTTGGAGGTGTAAAATCAAAGCGGGAGGAGTTTGAGTTGAACTGGTCGAAACGAAGCATATTTTTTGAACTTGAGTATTGGTCTTCTCTGCAGCTAAAACATAACCTAGATGTGATGCATATCGAAAAAAATGTGTGTGACAGTTTGTTGGGTACTCTTCTAATGAATGAAAAGAGCAAAGATACGCCAAATGCACGTGTTGACCTGAAAAATCTAAATATTCGAAGTAGGCAGTGGTTGGAGAAAAAGAATGGCAAGTGGTATAGTCCACATCCAAAATACTCATTGAAGATCAGTGATCGAAAGTTATTTTGTGAGTTTATAAAGGATGTTAAATTGCCTGATGGGTTCGGATCTAATATCAGGAAGAGAGTGGTAGATAACAATACTAATATTACTGGGTTGAAATCTCATGACTGTCATATTCTCATGCAGCGTTTAATACCGATTGGGGTTAGATGCTTTTTTACCAAAGATACTTATACACCAATAGTTGATCTTTGTACGTTTTTTAAGCAACTCTGCTCAAGAACACTATTGGTCGAGGATATGAAGAAAGCTAAGGATGCCATTCTTATAATATTGTGCAAGTTAGAGTTGATCTATCCTCCGGCGTTTTTTGACATTATGGTTCATTTAGTTTTGCATTTACCTGATGAAGCGATTCGTGGTGGTCCTGTATGTATGAGATGGATGTATCCGTTTGAAAGATATATGAAAAAACTAAAAAATTATGTCAGAAACAAAGCCAGGCCGGAAGGTTGTATAGCTGAAGGTTATGTTGCTGAAGAAGCTCTATCATTTTGTTCGAGATACCTTCGAGATGTTGAGACTCAGTTTAATCGCCCTGACAGAAACGAGGATGTCATTATCCAAAAAAGAAACGTGTATGCATTTGAGTCTAAATGTCGTCCGGCTAGTGCAACAAAGATGAAATACCTTTCTCCAAGTGAAAAGCTTAAGTTAGAATGGTTTGTGCTCGATAGCTGTCAAGAAGTCAGAGATTATATGAAGTAAAGTTTCCTATCTTTAACTTTGCATCATTAATTAAATATATTTCATTGTCATTTATTGTATATTTTTATCAATATTGTAGTGAATTTAAATCTGTATGTCCACATGAGGATATTAAAATCAAATTCCATCATGGTTCCTCGAGAAGGTAATCTATATCTAACACGTGTTACTATATATTTGTTAGGTATTCCATATATAACACGTGTTAGTCAATATTTTCTTAGGTTTATTCGATGAAAATACAAAATTCTCCAAAATTTCATTCAGAGTTGTATGCTCTTTCAATGGGTGCGGATGTAAATGCCTATAGTTATACTGCTTGCATAGTCAACGGTGTTAGGTTTATGGTAGTTGATCGTGACGCGCAACGCACAACGCAAAACTCCGGTGTTTTAGTGGAGGGAGAGAATGGTGAGAAATATTATGGGCAACTTGAGGAGATTATTGAATTACATTATGCAAATGGGTATTCAACTGTCCTATTTCGTTGCAAATGGTTTGATACTCGAAGGGGCATTTCATACGACAATAATATCATTAGTATCAACACAGAACGTGAATGGGACAAAGACGATCAACTCATATTTGCCTCTCAAGCTAAACAAGTGTTCTACATCCGAGAACCTTCTCGAAGAAATCAAAACAATAATCACCGGTGGGTCGTCGAGAATGTTAATCATCGAAAAATTTGGGATCGCCCTACAATCAATGATGGTGTCATGGAGAACATTCAAAATGTTGACAATGACTTGACAGAAGATCTTGACGTTGTTCACAACCACTCTTCATCTAATAGCATACTTTTCATTGACTTCACACAATACTTTCATAACATACCTACTCATGTCACCGAAGACGAGACTCCAAGTGAAGTTAATCCGCCAACTGTTACCGCTGAAGAGGTGTTTGAAGACGAGGATGATTATGATGAGGACGATTCTGATTATGACACCGAAGAGTCTGACGAAGATACTGAAGTATATGAGGGTGACTCTGATTGAAACATTTGTTAGGATTTGTATATGTATTTATTTATTTAAACCTTTGTTTGTATTTCATGTTGTACTACAAAACTTTCTTCTTATTTTAACATTATGTTCTAAATCTTATATTTCAAGACATGTTTTCATTGTGGATTGTTCTCGTATACCTTATGGCTGATGTGATGAGTCACGGAGGTGATGGCGCGGGGGATCCACCACTTCCTCCATTTGACACTCATGGGAGTCACGCGTTAGACGGTAATGGTTATTATAATTAATTTATATACTATGTATATTCAATTATTATTAATATATGATGCAATCAATGATTTTTTAATCTGATTACAGGCACGCCTTCTCGTAAAACAAGAGGCAAGGCGAAAAATAAGAAATTGCAGCAAGAGCTAGCTAAAAAGGGAGGACCTTTATCTCTACCCTTTGATAGAGCTGCCACGTATACCCCCGTTGGCGAACTTAATGATATGTTTGTTCGCGAGGTGGGGATATACATGGAAGCTAATTTACCTTTTAATGTTCGTTCGTATGAAAATCTTTCCGATGCTCAGAAGAATGCTTTGGAAGAGCATATGGCGGTAAAATTTTATAAGTTATATGTTTGTTATTCATTTTTACATAAATAACTTTTATTTTGTTGAACTTAAATGTAGCGACGCTTTGACTTTGATGAGATATTGCGAGATCGTGAGCGCGCACAGATAGAGGGTGGAATCCGTGCGGTGTTTCTCAAACGATTTAGAGATCGAAAAAATGTGGCAAAAAAACATTTTGATCGGGTTGGAGGCTACGATAATGTAGAACAAGCAAGGGTCAATCCTCCAACAGGAATGAATCATGATAATTGGAACAAAACCGTTGACTATTTTATGAGTGACGCATATAGGAATGTGTCAAGTTCAAACAAATCAAATCGTCAACAACAAATATATACAAACCGTGGGGGGACTGCTTCATATAGTAGTTATTGTTATAAGCAGGTAATGATTTAAATTTATATATTTGTGTATTATATATTAGCATTTTTTAATATATAACATACTTTTTAAAAACAGAATAAAAGCAGACTTGAAACGTTTCATGATGCTCATACTGGTAAAGATGGGACATTTGATAGCGAGGTAGCAGAGCAACAATATGTAAGTATTTCTTAAAAGTATAATTTTTAAAATATATTTATGTATGTATAAATATGTTAATATATTTTTGTTAATTAATACAGAACCAATTAAAGGAAAGGTTTGATGAGCTAAGTCAAACCCAAAATCAAGAAAGTGGATCATCAACGCTGAATGAAGTCGATATCTTTGAGTCGTGTTGGGACAACGGCGTGGACATATTCGGGGATTGGGCGTAAACCATTTTCATCTGCAGGGACGAGTTCTTTTGTTCATGATCATGAACAAACTCCTCAGTCGTTTACACAGGTAAGTGCATCATAGTTGGATGTGTTAAGTTCATCATAGTTCACTTAGGTTTATTATGACTTTTTATCCCTAAAATAGACTTTAATTATCTAAGTTTAGCTTAAACGGGTCAAAATGGGTGAAAACAACATGATTTGAGTTAAAACGGGTCAAAATGAGTTAAAATTGGATGTGTTAAGTTCATCATAGTTCATTTTGGTTCTTTATGACTTTTTATTGCTAAAATAGACTTTAATTATCTAAGTTTAGCTTAAACGGGTCAAATGGGTGAAAACAACATGATTTGAGTTAAAACGGGTCAAAATGAGTTAAACTTGGATGTGTTAAGTTCATCATAGTTCATTTTGGTTTATTATGACTTTTTATCCCTAAAATAGACTTTAATTATCTAAGTTTAGCTTAAACGGGTCAAAATGGGTGAAAACAACATGATTTGAGTTAAAACGGGTCAAATGAGTTAAACTTGGATGTGTTAAATTCATCATAGTTCACTTAGGTTTATTATGACTTTTATCCCTAAAATAGACTTTAATTATCTAAGTTTAGCTTAAACGGGTCAAAATGGGTGAAAACAACATGATTTGAGTTAAAACGGTCAATATGAGTTAAACTTGGATGTGTTAAGTTGATCATAGTTCATTTTGGTTTTTTATGACTTTTTATTGCTAAAATAGACTTAATTATCTAAGTTTAGCTTAAACGGGTCAAAATGGGTGAAAACAACAAGATTTGAGTAAAAACGGGTCAAAATGAGTTAAACTTGGATGTGTTAAGTTCATCATAGTTGTTTTAGGTTATTATGACTTGGATGTGTTAAGTTTATCATAAGTGTGTTTGTTTAACATCATTAATTGACACTTCATATACTTAGCCAAGATATAAATGTATATTTTGTTTTTGTAGGAGCAAATTTCAAGTCTATTTCAAAACGCGTAATTTATGTCACAAATGACGCAATTAATTGCTTCGCAAAAGGCTCCAAATCAAGTCGAAGAAGAGGATTCAGACGAGGGGGATGAATAGCATGCTTGGATGATTGGAGATTGGATGATATTTGTAGTGTAATTAAACATGACTTAATTATCTATATGTATGATTGGATGATATTTTGTACGTAATCTAGATTGTAGTTTATGTATAATTTTATGATATTGTGTAGTGTAATCTAGATTTGATAAACATAGGTTTGTTTTGGCTGGAAAACAGGATTTTAAAAAAAAAAAAAACAAAAAAAATTAAAAAAAAGACTATTAGCGGCGAGGCGACATATGTCGCCGCTAATAGTCGAAAAATACCATTAGGTGGCGACAGTTATTAGCGGTGATTTTTTGGTCAATAGCGGCGACACTTTTAGCGGCGACTTATTAGCGGCGACTTTTTGGTCAATAGCGACGAACTTTTAGTGGCGACTTATTAGCGGCGACTAGTCGCCGCTAATAGTAATAGCGGCGACATTTAGGGTATTAGCGGCGACATATGTCGCCGCTAAAGGTCTTCTTCCTTGTAGTGTTAAATAAGAGTTGTTACATTGCATGAGCGAAATATGATGTTGTGAAATTCCAATTCAGTGATAGATTGCTCGATTAGAGACGTGGATGCTTCAAGAAGCTAATTTATGCTTCGGGAAAGTTGGCAAGGATCTAAGTCTTCACATACGCATTATATAGGTTATGGGAAAAACATGGTTTTGACAGGATTAAACCAGTTATTTCTACGTTATGAGACATGATTAGGAAGTTAAAAGAAAACATACCATGTGGTGGACAGTTCTATCATAAAAATGCTTTTGGTTTGATTACGGGTTTAACCGTGTGCCTGAATCATAGTTAAAAGTATATTTTAATCTAAGCATATTGTGTATTGAATATTATAGGTTCCACTTGTTTGAGCTCTTAAGAAGATATTGGTGATATTGTGATTGTAGAAGTTGATTATTACATACCAGGTGAGTCTAATTGCACCTTTTTCAACTGCCCCATTTTCCTATGTTAAATGTTGGGGCTGTAAACAAGTTGTCTAAATTGATTTTCTTTTGTGTTGTCACCTGATTGTTGCATGGTAATTGGTATATTGTGTTCCTTATCTTTAAGGGACTAAATTTTGAATGTGTCTAGACCTTGATCGAGTTAGTCACCAAAAAACCATTAAGGTAAGTTTTAATGGTTGTCCAAATAGAGTGACACCCAAATTACCTAGGGGCATATGTGCGCTTATACAGATCCATTCTAGGTCAGAGGGCCTCACTCCAAAAGATTGCCATTTTACTATATTGATGTTGAACTTGGAGTGGCATATATGTTATCATGCACTAACTTTGAATTATTGTTGTTGTTAGTGAGAATTGGTTTGTCAAGCAATTTGCTCACATGTAATTTTATTCAATTGATGTTGAGTTTGGAGTTTCGGTAATGGCTCACAAACAATGTAGTTGTTGACGTGTTTTTAGCTCGTTAAGAAATGTAGAAAGGCACTAGCTAGGTTAAGGAAACTCAGTGGTTTATTTTAAATTAGATCTTCATGTAGAAGATTTGGACTGAATTAAACCTTCCTGGGGCAGTGCAACTATGTTTTATAAAATACATGCGATGGGCACGTGGAATTATGTAACATTGTTAGTTTTTAATTCAGGCTAGTAGTTATGGTCTTGAATGTTTAGTCTTCTACTATGTTATTTCATATTTGTAATACAACAGATCATGCCCGTGGATTAGGGTGTGACACCTTCTCAGTTTCAATATTAGTACTACCATATCCCGCCATTAGTTTCTAGTAATTCTTGGTAAAAATCTTTGACTTCACTAAAGTTGTAACACTCAGGACTCCTCTAGAGGTCTTTAGAGAAATACATTGTCTTTTGGCATCAGTAGTACAAATTCGTACATATCATACACTCACTAAAAGGCTTCTTTCCATGTTTCTCATATAACTCGGACTCTTCCATCATAGCCATTTGCTTCTAGCACCTGACTAGTCAATTTTGGCCCTTTTCACACCATAAGACCACTTTTTTCAGTTTATCACCAACTGGTTTTTATACGACCAAATCATCATAAATGAACCTACTCGGCTTCACCAATGACTCAAACATATTTGGACCACTAGCTTTGATAAGGGTCTAAACCTTGGCTAGTAGCCGTCGGTGTAGCATACAGACCATGGTTAAGAAGCCATTAACACTAAGAAAGTATTTCTTTATAAATTACTAGCTTTAGTAAACCCATGTGTTACACGGGTTGAATAAAATAAAATATTAATATAATAAATTTTTTTAATTATAAAATGATATTTTAAGATATGATATGACAGAAATTACATATGAGAAATAACTACAAGTAATAAAACAATGATACCAACTTTTTAAAATTTATTTTTAATTTTTTTCAAAAAAAAACATTTTGTTCTAAAATGTCATTTTTTTAAAATTTCCTTATTATAACTGTTTTGGTTTTAAAGAATTGACTTTTTAAAAATACAAATTTCAAAATATTTCGTAAAAGTTTTATTCTTTAGAAAATTTTATTATTATATAGAAAATTATATAAATAACATTAATAAATAGATCTCTTTCTTAATTTCTAAAATCAAAAAAAGTGTTAAATAATATTCTTAGTAACTAAGGTAATAATTTAATAAGAGAGAGAGGCTAAAAATTTTTAGTGAGAATGACTGTCGTGTTGACACATGTCATCTCAATATACACTCTTTTATTAGACAGAAAGATGTTAGACCCCTCATGATAAGAGTCCAAACCTTAGTGATGTATGGTAACAGTGACTGAAGGCTATGATACGATGGTGATGTATGCAGTAGTGGCTCAAGGCTCTGATACCACATCAGACTAAAAAGAATGTTTGGAAATTACATAAATGATATCAAAGAAAAAAGAATGTTTGGAAATTGCGTAAATGATTGCATTACCAAAATTAGGGTTGTAATAGGGTATTTATATGCCTAAATATATACATAAACTATCCTATATTTTGTCTAATTATAAATATGATCTAATATTTTTGCCTATTCTATAGTTGTTTTCTAAAAAGTTTTAAAAAAGTAAACAAGTGGCTTTTGGTATAAAAACCATGTATTTACCATCCATTAATACTATAATGTGTGCAATGAGTTGCATTACACAACACTAAATTATTGTGAGATATAAAAAGAACAACCTATATCATGTAACATTCTAATTCATGTTTCATGTTTTTTTTATTAAATTTTCAATTCTTACATACAAATGTTTACGTACATTAAAACCTATCAAGCTAATTTTATTGTATGTTTATAACCTAATAACTGTTTAGCCCATTAACTACACGAGTAGGTTAATTATATGTATGTAATTCAACCTACACAAGAGTTAGACATGTGTAGGTTATATGAATAAATTTTGCTCCTTTTTTGAATGTTACAAAAAACGAATAAGCATTGCATCTTTACGATTCCCCTTATCTTAAAATTTTTGAAGATCAAAAATATGAATTATGTATTTTCATCTATGTGCTCTTGCAATGTTTAGTGTTTTGTATAGAATCGTCCTGCGTAGGTAAATATTCATCACAATGTTTTGAAAGAAAATGTCACAGGATCGACATTGTGAAGACGTTTTCTTGCACCACATTCTATTCAATGTATATCCTTTAGTTATACTAGGAATTTTTGTATTCGCACTTCGCTGCAAGATTTTGATGATTATCCACATGTTACGTTGTTTGACTTTGGTATTTATCGGTTCAACGAGTCTCAAAATGTAAAAATGACTACAAATACATGTTCTGATACCGGCAGAGAAGATGTTCGTTCGCTCATAATCGATTTGGTTCGTCAAGACCCGGCCCGCAATGATAACCACACTCAATATAGCTAATGATACCAGAAAAATACTTGAGTTTGAATGTAACTATGTTTTCAAAAATAGTTATTTAATATGAAAAGTTTGCTCAGGTAAAACTAAAATTCACAAAAACCTTCTTTCCCCTGTACAATAATATATAGAGTACGTAATATATGCATCAACTTCATACAGTTGCTTGCTTACTTCGTATTTGGTAAACATTTTAAAGGATCTAGTATCTTATAAATTTGAAAACATATTTGGTAAATCAAAGAGGTAGCTCAATCGCTTTTTATTTACAAATTGCACATGTAAAAGATTTTTTACGATCTATTTGTATATGGAATGGCTATATGATGTTTTAAATGATTTTGAAAGCGGTGTTGTAAGATGGTTTGTGACAGTGAATATTTTAATAACTAGCTTTAGTAAACCCGTGTATTACACGGGTTGAATAAATAAAATATTAATATGGTAATATTTATTAATTATAAAATGATATTTTAACATATAATAAAATAATAATATCAACTTTTTAAAATTTTATTTTTAAACTTTTTTCTGAAAATAAATAAAACAAATTGTATAAAATGTTATTTTTAATAATTTTCCCATTATAACTCTCAAATTTGATTATTTTTTATTTTTAAAAAAGTGACTTTTTAAAAATACCAATTTTAAAAAAATTTGTATTTTAAAAAAATATGCTTTAGAAAAATATATTATTTTATAAAAAAATTATTTATTTAGAAATAATATTAATAAATAGATTTATTTCTTAATTTATTAAATCTAAAAAGTTGTTAAGGAATATTATTAATAATTAAGGTAATCTATAGTATCTAATAAAAGAAGGTTTTTTTGCCACTTGTCATGTTTTTAACTCACTTTTTTGCCACTTGTCCAATTTCTACACATTCACACTTTGATTTTCCCTCCAAAAGGGTATTATAGTAATTTAAATACTAATACAAGTTTCTCTCTCTTACTAAAATTAATTTTATTAATTGCTATATTTCTCTCTCTTATCTAGATTTTATAAAATCAAACTACATTTTTTTAAAATATATTTTATGAAGGAAGTTAAAAATCACATCTTTTAATTAAAATCTAAATAATAAAAACAAAAAAATATATAATATAAAATTTTCTAAAACACTAAACTTTTTAAGCAAAATATTTTAAGTCGTTTTGTTTCAAAAAAATTATAAAGGTGAAATCTTTTAAAAATAGTCTTATTAAAACGACCAAAATAATTACAAATCATAGTTTTCAAAAAAATAAGATTTTGATAAAAAATATTTTTTAATAAAAAAATCTTAAAATGAATGTCCAAAAATGAAACTATTGAGATAAGAGAGTTAAAAATAGTATAGTTGTTTTATAGTTAATATTAAAATATTATGTATATATAATTTTAATTATAGTTAATATTAAAATATTATAATCTAACTCTTCGTGTTATTACTAACTATAATCTATTTAATTAAAGGGATTTTAGCCTATATATCTATCTATAAAAAAACTAAAAAACATGAAATAATTGTAAGCCTTGTCATATTAATTTTCTCATTTCTCTATATTGTTAATAATAATATTGAATACTAATAATTTTACTCATACTATTTTTAAATTAAAAACTATATAAATTAATAAATAAAAAACCTATTTTTGAATTAAAACACACTTTTTAAAAATAAAAATTTTATAAAATACATAACACAATGAACTTTTTCTTTAAAAAATCATTTTTCTTAAAATAAAATATTTAAAAAAAATTGTAAAACAAAGTTTAAGAAAAATATATTATTATTTATTTACTTAAAGTATCTATTTATATGTAATTATAATCATATTTTATCTCAAACATAATTTTCTAATGTATAAATTTTGATTACTAATTATTTAATATTTTATTTATTCATTCCGTGTAATACACGGGAACTAACCTAGTTATTTAATAGTAGAGAGATGCGAGAAAAATTTAATGAGAATGATTGTGGTGCTGCCACGTGTCATTTTAAGATACCTTTTTATTAGAGAAGGTAGATTTTTCGAGGTGGCGTGACTATGTTGGTTAAACTTGAGCTTGTTGTGGTTATTTATTTATTTAGTTTTGACTTTTGAAAAGTATAAGGGGGACAACTTATACCTACAAATCGAGTGGTACAACACGTAGCATATAGTGGATGATGTTAACGTGTATTGGTGTCATCACTAAGGAAACGTGAACCAAGTGGTTGACTTATAAATAACCAACCCCGTGTTTACAATAGTAAGCAAAAGGTTCAAAAGGTGATACCTTTATTAATTAATAAGAGAACGGTTTACACTCCGGTCAACATAGGTTACTAGAGTTGTTTAACGGATGAGTTAAGTTGAGATGAGTTAAGTTGATCAGATGAGTTAAGTTGAGATGAGTTAAGTTGAGTCATCATAATCAGACATGAGTTCATAACATTACGTGCTAAGATGGTTTGATTTGTATTATTCTAAGATTGTAATAGTTTTTTTTGAAAGGAAAACTTCATTAACAAAACTCGCTAGTCCTTAAAGCAAGGACTAAGCGAAAAACAACATACATCGATCGAAAGGGAAATTACACCTTTTAAATTTAGTTGAATCTTAGATTGTAATAGTTATTGATGATTCAAATGTATTCCCTACATTCAAGAGATTAAAAGTTCAAATTCTACAAAATAAAACTTGTTAGTTTAGAATAGATTAGGAGTTGTTTTATAAGTATAATAAATGAACAATATTAAGACAAGACTCCGTAACTTTAGGCATAACCTCATGCACCTCCTTTGAGTACACAACAATTGGTGTATAACTAAATAAATAGACTTTGGTTAAGACTCACGTATCAGTTAGATGTAGATATTATTGAAACTCCATTTTATCACAATTGATATCCTATATATATAGTTTCGATGAATAGAACGTGGTTGTTTGTGGTTTGAGAAAACAAAAGAGAACCTTTCCAAAGTTTATATTGAAACATTATCAAAGAACCGAAGTGTCGGTTTGGTAAAGTCAAACAAATGAACAGCATATTGATTCTAGACAAACCGAGATCGAGATAAACAAACCCCAGAACAATATTAATATGTTACATATATAGTTTCTTGCATATTTCTCTAGATGTTTTACAATAATCAAATCGCAAAACACCCATAATTATTTTTTTTGTTAACCACATCAAATTATTCCTTATATTAAAACACAACTTACTAGCTATAGACTATAGTATAGTGCTTTAGTTAAGGTGACAGATGGTGACTAGTGATGAGTGCAAAGAGATGTTCATATTATGTGGTTCCCTTTGGTTATCGCGAAAGACTATTATAAGCTAGTTTCAATAAATTTGTATATTTAACATATTATATATACATAAATTGCATTTATACAATTAAACTAATATTTGGATGATTATATATCATACGTTTAAGAAATTATTAACGAATGAATGTTATTATATCTTCATTTAAATAGCAATGTCCGTAGAGACAATACCTGGTACAACTTATGATACATAAGGTACAACCCATTATACTATGCAGTTCTGATTTCTTTTATTTAGTTTAGTCTCAGGTCATATACCTTTATATTCTAAAATCTAGATGTTAGACAAAAAGGATCTTGGTAGATTTATTTTTAACTTTTTTTAGTAATAGGTGTTATCCGCTTGTGTTTGTTTTTTTATTTTTTAAATTTTTATTAATTCTGTCGCTTAGCGGTTGGGTCAGGTTTTTTTTTTACTTTTTTGGTTTTTATTTTATTTGCGTCAACGTGAAAATAGCTACGTTGTGCTTTTGTACTCGATGTTTTGAAATTCGGCATCTTTGCGTGGTTACTCACACAACGCATTTTCGAAATATTCCTAGCTTCAACAATAAGGCATTAGATCATGTAATGTGTTCCTAATTATTCTACATAACTCATTTAGTTCAAAAGTGTCGGTGGGTTTTCCCACCGGCACGCCCCATGTCACCTGCTGATTCGTACATGATTTTTTTTTTACAGGATTTTTGATTGCTTACATATTTCTGTTCCTTTCATATAGTGACCGCTAAGATAATCTGGAGCAAGTGGTTTGTGTTGATTTCATCGTGCACTATGGCTTATTGGTTCACACATTCGAACCCTTCCCCCAATGCTTTTTTCGGTGATTTCTTTTTTGTTTTTTTTACTTTTCTTATATTCTTTTGGTATAAATTTCTCTAATTAAATATTACGCCCCGTCGTGTGAATAAAAATTATCAAATTCATGAGCTGCAAAACTTTTTCGTTGTAGTTATGTTTTTATCCAACAATTTGATTCTCATAATGAACATATTCAAATTCATATGTTCCTCTGTATGTAATTAATCATGTCGATTTGACCATCATAATCGGGTCCGCAACAATGTTTTGACGTTGGTTACGAGTTTAGCAAGCGCACCCTTTACTACTTCCTTTATGTAATTAACAACGTTTGTGTCAATGTAACAATTCGCGTAACGAAGTTTGCAGACGTTCCGCAACACACCATTGTCCATGCCGCACCGCATGTCACGAGGTTCACTAACGCATCGCTACGCGTGATCACACCACAGCACGCTTGCAACTTTGTTTGTTCAGTGATCATATCGCATGTAAGTTATCGCATGTATATGTTAAGAGTTGGTTAGAAAATTTTAAATCAATTTTTCATTTGGCTTTTAATGAGATATCTTCATAGTTACCGTTTGTAAAAAAGAAAATAAGACTCTAGTCAAGATACATTACTTCGCATTAAGTTTGATCAAATATTGTCAAATATAATCACAATTATTATCCATATAATATAATAATACATTGTATATATTTTAAAAGGCAAACTCAACACCTTTCATGCTTTGTGTACAATCAGCTAATGCATGTATTTTTTTGTCTTTTCCTAAACAATATTTTAAAATGACATGGTAGCATGTAATAGCTTACAAAGAACATACGGTGAGATCTAAAGGTCAAAAGCAAAAATATATTTGTGGAACCCAATATAGAGGTTTTAAGTTTTAATTTTGTATATATAATTTTAATATTAAATATTATATTCACTTAACTTTGTGAATACTATATATATGCTTTTTAATTTTATGTGTCTTAAGTGTTATCTTAAAAAAGATTATGATTATATTCATTTATATAACAAACTTTTTGTTACTAACATTTTTGCTCTAATGTCTACGTTTGCGTAATCGTGTTACTTATATATAAAATTCGCATGCGTAACATGCTAAAAATTTTTTTTGTTGTTTTCCTATATAAATATTTTAATATTATCAACTCTATTAAATCTTTTGCTTTTATTTTATGTATTGTGTAACGTGTGTTTAACATGCTGCTACGTTTGAGTTCACTTGCCACAACACGTGTGGCTTTTAAACGTCTTTGATTTATATAGTGGTTTAGCTTTTTTTATAAATCTAAACCTTTGGTGTTAGTATTTTTGGAGACTTTGATTTATTTCACAATTTAAGTTTCCTCTTTATTTATTTAAAGTTCGAAGCCAATTTGCGCTGGTTATTAACGTGTCAAGGTTGTTTTAATGGTAAAAGCTTTATAATTTTTATTTTAATTTCAGTTATACATTTTTTTTTGGATCTTCAAACTTCATCTAATCACTTAGTATTTTTTTTAAATGGTACAGTTTGTATTGATCGTAAATTACACAATAGATGACCCGCCGCAAAACTTGGGGCTGAGTGCTAGTTGAATATATTATTTAAATAAGCACTTATGTATTCAAATTATTTCTTTCTTCATATCTAATTTGTTAATTATAAATTATATTATAATCATGTTATTAAAAAATTAATTACCAAGATCCGAAACCCGAAAAAAGGTTTCTCTTCTATCGCTAGTGCTACAGCCATTTAGGTTACTAGCTAGTTTTCTAGGAGCGTCGCGTTGCGACGTCATCATACCTGGCATGATAAAGTATATATTACAATCGATCTCACTCATTTTCGAACTAAATTTACGTTAAAATGTAGAATAACTCGAATTTATACCGTTGAATAAAAACGTAATATATTTGACCCGACTCTTCTAAACATATTTATGTGGAGACTTGTATCAACTCAAAATATACATAAAAAACACGTGCAGCGGCGCAATATGCGACATTATGCAACATGGTTAAGTATATATAACAATCGTGCCCGACTCAATTTTGAACTAAATATGCGTCAAAATGTATTTATACAGTTGAATAAATTAAATGTATTATATTTAACCCAACTTATTTTTGAACTAAATTTACGTCAAAATGTATTTTTACCATTGACTAAAACAAATTATATTTGACTCAACTCATTTCGGGACTAAATTTACGTCTAAACATAAGTCAAATAAAACGTATTATATTTAAACCGGCGTATTTTTTTTCTAACAATAAACAAATGTAACAAACAAAAAAAAACAAAAGGAATTGATTCAATAAACAAATAATATATTTTAAATTAAATTTACGTCAAAACGTATTTATACAGTTGAATAAAATGTAATATATGCAACCCAACTCATTTCCGAATTAAATTTACGTCAAAACATATTTTTACCATAGAATAAAATGAATTATATTTGAGTCAGCTCATTTTCAAACTGCATTTACATCAAAAAAGTATTTATGCAATTGAATAAAACGAATTATATTTAACCGACGCGATTTTTTGAACAATAAACAAATATTTACAAACAATAGAAAACAAAATAATTGATCCAATAAACAAATAATTTTTTTACTGTTCAACTGTATCACAAATTAATATAGGCATAATTACTTGTACCGATCAAACAAATATGTTAGAAATTAAAAGCATCGTCTTGTTTACATGTATGAAAAAGAAAATAATAATAATAACAACAAACTTTTTAATATATTTTTTAATATGATGAATGGAAAAAAAAAGAATGTAACAAGTTGGTTGATGGTTGCATGAATGTCAACCTTAATGGTTTGTGCTGACTCACATCACCCTAGGAGGGGATTTTTACATCCATCCTTAACATCACAAATTATATATTTTTCAAATTAAAAATTCAATTGCATATTTATTAAGCTAAAAAATCAAGTATATATTTCTCCTTTCTAAAATAAATTTATTACATATTTATTCATTTTATTATTTTTAACCTATTAAATGACTATTTTAATGTTTGCCTTGTTTTTAATAAAAGATTTTTACATATTGATGTTTTATTAAACTTTTAACAGTTATGTTTTGTATTTAAATATATAACTTTAGTTATCGGTTATTATTGTTTTGAAATTAAGTTTTAAACGAGATGTAATTTTGTCGTTTATATTTATATAGAAGACTCGAATTTGAGAAAATATGTTATTGATAGTCTTAGTAATAATAATTCAATATAATTTTAATAAAATGGGTAAATATGTAATATATATACGTGTGTGTATGCGCGCGCGTGTGAGTCTTAATTTGTGTGTGTATTAGTAAAGAGGAAACATGTAATTGATTCTTTGATTTGAGTAAATATGTAATTAATTAATTTAGGACAAGAAATATATAAATACCCCCACTATGAAACGTAAGAGTAATTTATCAAAAACGAAGACTATATTATTGCAAAACTGTATGAAAATATTAATACTATTATGGAAACTATAATCCGGTTAAATTAGCGTGCAGTGGACATATGATCGGGATTTTCACGAAGGAAAAACTTATTTAGAGCTCGATTTTTCAACTAATAGAGTATGATTTTTTACTATGCAATTGGACACTATAATATTTTTCACATGTTAACTTTAAAGAAGCACGATTGTTAAACAATATATATAGAGAGGATTATCATTAATCATACATTTTTTTAATATGTTAATTCTTTTTCTTTCTTTCTTTAAATACTTTATTATTTTTCCAACCTAACTAAAAAAAGCTAAGATCAAGCACAACTAGTGATAATATTTTCAAATTTCTAGCTAGCCGTGTACGTTATATGAAGAAGTTCGTGAAAGCTTCTTAAGTTCTAAAGAGATTTATCTAGCCTAGACAAATAACATGCTGACGAGGCACATGTAAAACTTCAAAATTTATTATTATAAATGTCAGCGACTCGTACAATTGTTGCTATAAAAAAATCTCTAGTTTAATGTATCTGTGAGTTATTCTCTAACCATATATTGGTTTTATATGAAAATACATGAATCTTTGATTCTATAGCTAGTCATTGGCAGCAAAGCTGCAAAATAACTTATTAAATGTAAATAGATGGCTCCTCGTACTGTTTAATATCGTAAGCTTTAACTCATGAGCACATATATTAATTTGTTATTTAGTTGTCTGAGTAGAGATTCCTAAGAGGACGCATATCGTGAGATTGTTCAAACTTAAACACACTCATTTGTGGAGTTCTTTTCCCTCCGCAACCAGCGTACCGAAAAGTCAATGATGATATTTGTGATCAGATATTCTTTTTGATCGGGCATCATTTTTGTCCATAGTCAGGGTGAGATTTTCCTGGGGTATTACACTAATAATCCCTTAAGGGACTTATTGTCTCCAGTAAGGTTTCATTCACCATCAAATCAAGGATATGAGATTCGTCTAATGTTACCCAAACACCCCTAGGGACGCATCATCCTCAGCTCTATGAGATTTGCCTTCTCGTATTGGACGACATTATAGTAGCTATGGTATTATTTGTAACATCTGAATCCCATAGGAACTGATAATATATGTTTTTCTTTAAATGAGCTCACGTATTTATTTTCTGGTTGCTTAAGTGAAATGATGGAACTATTCTAATCAAGAACATTTAAGTGCCGATCGAGTATTCCTGTCATCCTCAACTAATGCATCCAGTATGATCGGAGATTCTTACAAGCTATCCTAGCATATCTCCCCGATATTATCACAATTTTTACTAATAAAATTAAAAAAACGATTCATTTTATTTCGTACTTGAATAATTAGAATAAATGATCACACATTGAAAAATTCGATTGTAATGCATTAGTGCTCACATGCAAGTCTATAAATCAATAATATACATAAATCATATGATCTGTGATCACCAGGCCTACTCGTATTTTCAATCAAAATTAACAATCATAAAACTATATGGTCTATATAAGATAATATTACTTATTCAAGAACTAGGGTTTGTGTCCTTTGGAGGCTTAGAGGAGATCACCCACCACAAGTTAATACAAAGATTCATATGAACAATTGAAAGCATGATGAAATCAAACAAATTTTATTCATAATGCCTGCATTGTCTACATGTCTATCATTTAAATTCTTAATTTAGTTATATATGACTAATTTATAATCTTCAAACAATAGCACGTAACTAAACAAGAACTCAGAAAACAATCATATAAAAAAAACTAAATACACAAAAGCTAGTTTCAATGAAGGTTACCGTACAAATAACAAGACAGACAAATTTCATACCTGCATAAAACAATTGATGCTCATGATCTCCGGCTCTGATAATTGAGGTGAGGTATTAAAGATTTTATTGCTATGAGAGGTCTTGTGTTTATATACCACCTGTGATAAAAAAATGATTCAGGTAGGGGCAAAGCGTTTTCTCACTTAAAATCGGTTTCCTCTTAAAGGTAGTCTTAGGTTCATGGCTAATGGGGATGGATTGATGATGTCAAGTTGAGGTTTCCATGAAAACGTGGTAGCCTAGAGCCTTAAGGTTCAATACTCGAGTGATGGAGATGTTCGGGTGAATCAAAGGTCTTTCAATAATCCAAATAGTCGTTCAAAAACAATAATAATAAAACAATTATATATATAAAAATTGTTTCTGTAATGATCCTGATCCTATACATACATACATATATATATACATATATATATACATATATATATACATATATATATACATATATATACATATATATATATATATAGGGAAAGGTTTCTGAGAAAACCAATAGTTATGTGAAAACCAAAGAAAATCACGGAAACCAATAACATAATTCATAACTTTTTTGTTATTTTAATTGTTAAAATGTTATTTAAGTATTTGGTACATACATGTTGAGCATACATACGAGAATGAATAGTCTTACGTATACGTAACACTATGTCGAATGAAAAATGGTTACGTATACGTAACCTATGTGTGACGTATATATTAAACCATGCTACGGTTTTCATTTGATCCATACCATTATTTATATATATTTACACACATACATAGAGGGTGGTGATAAAAAATTATTAAATTATTTGACCGATTTTATTGGTTTTCTCTAGTTTTCTGATAACTTTATGGTTTTCTTAGAATCTCTCCTATATATATATATATAATCATTTGTGATCTGCAGTAATAATATTAATAAAACAATAATAATAATATTTAAATGATAATAATGTATACATAATTTGCTTGTTGAATGTTTATTAAACGTTCTAAATGGTCAACTTTGACACCTTCACATCCTAACATGTTTAAATACTTTGTAAAATGTCACTTTAATCCTCTTAGATTTCCAAATTTTAAGGTTTACGTGTCGGTATGAGTCGGGTCAGATATAAAAACGTTTACATGCATATTTTATATATGTTTTGAGATGATCAACGTTTCTATGTTCGCCTATGTTTCGACGTAAATTTTGTTCTGCAATGAGCGGGGTCAAATATAAAATCTTTTTATTCGACGGTATAAATCCCAGTTACTTTACGTTTAGTTCAGATCGAGTTAGGACGGTTGTAATGGTTGCATGTGTTTTTTTATGTACGTTCTAAGTTGGACTACTTTTCGACATAATTTTGTTTGAAAAGAGTCCGGTCAAGTATAACACGTTTTCATTCAACAATATAAATTCGAGTTAGTTTACGGTTCAACGTAAATTTAGTCTGAAGATGAGTCGGGTCGGTTGTTAGTATATACGTTATTACGTCACGTACAATTCCGCCGCAACATGTTGTTGCATTCGGATTTTAATATATGGGATCATGGTGGAATTTCCCGTGTTTTTTATGTACTTTTTGAGTTGGACTACGTTTCAACATAATTTTGATTGAAAAAGAGACAGGTCAAGTTTTCGTCTAACAGTATAAATTCGAGTTAGTTTATGATTCGGCATAAAATTTGTCCGAAGACGAGCCAGGTCGATTATTTGTCTATACATTATCACGTCACGTAAAATACCGCCACAACATGTTATTGCATTAACATTTTAATATATGGGATCATAATGGAATTTCCCGCGCAACGCGCGAATAGAAAAACCTAGTTGATGTTTGTTTGGAACAACATCTTAACATTTAAAAATGCTTACTCCTAGTGAAGTTAAAATATAAATATATATATATATATATATATAATCTTATTAAAAATCGTCTTTATGCATAAACTTTGTTCATCTTTTAAAAACAACTAATATCTTATTTTGTATATGTATTTCTATTCAATTTTTTAATCGTTTCGACTATTTTTACATATTAGATTGAGTTTTTTTTAATGTTTACCTTATATTTTAAGGATAACACTCACCTTAGGTTGCATATAATCTTTCTTATCTTTTAAATATAAGAAAAAATTAAAAAAAAATCATTCAATTCCGTTCTTTATTTTTTTCTTTTTTATAAACTATATGCATTACATATACAGTTTGAATAGTGATTTCTTATATTTACCAACTCATTATCATCCCTTATAGTTTTTACTAGATATAAAAAGACTAATAAAAGTAACTAAAAGCTATTATTTAATCAAAATAGAGACAAATATAAAAAAATACGACGTGAGCCCTTCTAAAAGATGAAAAACTTTATGGATAATATAATATGAGTTGGGATATGCTACAAAGCCAACATTTCCTAAAAAGGGTGAGAAGTAATACTGGCCGTTGGATCAACTAATTAAAATAGATCAATGGTTCAAAAAAACGCGGTGGCAAACATGTAAATAAGTGGAAAACTGCTAATAGGTGGAGGGGCAAAAAAGTAATTTGACACAATAAACCGTCTCCGACGAAAACGTCTTCAAAGTCTATTGAAAACCATCTCCGACGAAAACTTCAATCATCGTCTTTTCAATTCGCCAACCTCGAAAACCATCTCCGACGAAAACCTCAAACGTAAGCATGGATCCCGTACCGTCGAAAACGTCTTCAAAGTCTATTGAACATTCGGCAACCTCGAAAACCACAAGCATAAACTTAGAAACACTACGAATAACTTCAATCGAAGAGCAAGCTCAAACAGGTAAAACCTAATCAAGCATTATTGTGTCAAATATAACTATGCCTTGTGTCATGATCTAGGGGTTTCATTGTGGAATTTCAACCGAGCATTATTGTGTCAAAAATCTATGAAGGTTCATTGTGTCATGGTTTGGGAAGGTTCATTGTGTCATGGTTTGGGGATTCGTTGTGTCATGATTCCTACTAATAATGTCATTGTGAAGGTTCATTGTGTCATGATTGAGGATTCATTGAGTCATGGTTTGGGGATTCATTGTGTCATGATTCCTGCTTATAATGTCTTTGTGAAGGTTCATTGTGTTATGATTGGGGGTTCATTGTGTCATGGTTTGGGGATTCATTGTGTCATGATTCCTGCTAATAATGTCTTTGTGAAGGTTCACTGTGTCATGATTGGGGATTCATTGTGTCATGGTTTGGGGATTCATTGTGTCATGATTCCTGCTAATAATGTCTTTGTGAAGGTTCATTGTGTCATGATTGGGGGTTCATTGTGTCATGGTTTGGGGATTCATTGTGTCATGATTCCTGCTAATAATGTCTTTGTGAAGGTTCATTGTGTCATGATTGGGGATTCATTGTGTCATGATTCCTGCTTATAATGTCTTTGTGAAGGTTCATTGTGTCATGATTGGGGGTTCATTGTGTTATGGTTTGGGGATTCATTGTGTCATGATTCCTGCTAATAATGTCTTTGTGAAGGTTCATTGTGTCATAATTGGGGATTCATTGTGTCATGGTTTGGGGATTTATTGTGTCATGATTCCTGCTTATAATGTGTTTGTGAAGGTTCATTGTGTCATGATTGGGGGTTCATTGTGTCATGCTTTGGGGATTCATTGTGTCATGATTCCTGCTAATAATGTCTTTGTGAAGGTTCATTGTGTCATGATTGGGGGTGTTTCAACCGAGCATAGTTTGGGATTCATTGTGTCATGAAAACATGTTAATAATGGTTCATTATGTTATGGTTTGGGAAATCCTTGTGTCATGATTTGGGATCCATTGTGTCATGATTGAGGATTCATTATGTCATGATTGGGGGGGTTTCAACTGAGCATGATTGTGTTAAAATCTATATTTGTGTCATGTCTTTGTGAAGGTTCATTGTGTCATGATTGGGGATTCATTGTGTCATAGTTTGGGATTCATTGTGTCATGAAAACTGCTAATAATGTGTCTTTGTGAAGGTCCAAGACGTAAAAGAAAAAGTGAAAGAATAGCAAAGAAGTATTTCACTAAATTCAAAAATGACAAGTTAAACCCTTTAATCATTGATAGTCCTGAAGATGATTCAGAAAGTTAGTGTCTACCATAATTCTTCTATTAAAAACTTACTTCCTTTATTAAGTTATATGATACGTTGTCTCATTCATTGTTTTAATGACAAGTTAAACCCTTTAATCATTGATAGTCCTGAAGATGATTCAGAAAGTTAGTGTCTACCATAATTCTTCTATTAAAAACTTACTTCCTTTATTAAGTTATATGATACGTTGTCTCATTCATTGTTTTGTAGATGTGCAAGATAGCATGCTGTTAAAAGATTTTGTGGTTGATATTTGGGACAAAAAACAATCTGAAAGAGAAAAGACATTAAGCAAGAGAAAATCAACCACTGATCATGTAAGAAAAGAGAAACGCCTCAAGGTTGCTAAAGACCCAACAAAAGCGAGCTTTTTTGCATACAATGGACAAAAAGTTAACTTGAGATGTTCACTTAACAACCTCATCAATTTTTAGGAGAATTAACAAAAAAGCAGAAAAAGGTTGTTAAAGTAATGGGTTTTGGACCAGCTCTACTCTTGAACTTGCACACAATTCCAACTTCTTTTGGTTATTGGATTTTGAAAAACTACGATGCCAAGACAAATATATTCAACAACGGCACATTTTGATAATATGCAGGAATCCAATCTCCTCTGATATTAAAAATTTCACACAACCATGGATGAGTAGTTAAACCAAACTCAGATAGAATTACATCCCATTCTTTTTCAAATTCAGCAGGAGTAATAGATTCTGCCCATACAATAGCAGCCAATCTCTTTTTAAAATCTGTAGTGTTACACAAAACTGGTCCCACCTACAAATATGAGCGCAAAGCAATATCAGATAATATAAAAAGACAATGACTGAATAGCAGAATATCAAATGACACAATGAGTAAAAAGAAAAAAGACATAATGAGTAAATTAGAAAAAGACACAATGAGTAAACACTTGATACCTTAGATGACTTTGTCCCATATATGCCACATACATAACCTATGCCGGGAAGTTGGTAAAACATCTAGTATAGCCCTCTTCATTGCAGGATCTTGATCACTAACAATAACTTTAGGTGGATTACCAAAAGCTTTGACATAGTTACGCAATAACCACCTATATGAATCTGCAATTTCAGATCCAAGAAGGGCAGCACCAAGAGTAACATTTCTGTTGTGGTTATCTATACCAGTGAAAGGTACGAAAACCATATCATACCTATCATATATGACACAATAACTATAATTAGACACAATGAATATATGACACAATGAATCTTATGACACAATGATATATATGACACATTAAGACCATGACACAATGAGTCTTATGACACAATGAATCTTATGACACAATGATATATATGACACAATGATATATATGACACAATGATATACATGACACAATGAATAATGTAACTAATAACACAATGGAAAAAAGACACAATGATAATATGACACAATGAAGAGATTAGAATCATACTTGTTAGATCTATAAGTAGCATCAAATCCAACAACATCACCAAATATCAAGTAATTATTCTTCATAACATCATCAGCCCAAATAAACCACCTAATATTCCATCTTCTTTAATAATATATTCACAAGTAAAATTCGTCAAATGATCCTTTTTCTTCATAAGAATTTGAACAAGCATATCAGCATTATATTCACCAATATATTTATTTAAATCCCTCTTATAATTCTTGAAATCATTTTTCGTCGCACCGACTTCCGCATAACCACCAGAGAAAGTTCTCAATATATGAAAAGCTCGAACGGGACCAATATTTATACTAGACAAAGCTTGAATTGCACCTTCTTTTACATGATCAACCTTTCTAGCAGTAGGTAAAAGATGCACATCATCATGATCAACCAACAAGTGGTTGTGCTCTTCCTTGAAATAATAAACACAGTACTTACTATTAACTAAACGTAGCTTAAGAATCGCTTCACACTCAACTCTCTTAGATGGTTTACTAAGCTTCCACTTACATTTATCGTCCTCATCATTGAAGAATCAAATACTTTTCCCTTTTTAAACCCTTGCTTCGAACAAATAAAATACTTCAAAAGTACTTTACCAGCTTGTAAATATTCTGTATGTTTCCTAGCTTCAAAACCACAAGAAAGAGCATACCTTTGGTAAAATGCAAACGCATGCTTAATAGAAATAAACTCCATTCCTACAACAGGTTTAATTGAACTCTTTGCAAAAGGTATATAAGATACTCTTCCAGAACCTGGGGATACACATTGTTGGCCAACATCTTTGTAACTTTCAGCATCTATATGAATAAAACAGCATGTCATAAAAAGACACAACAGCATAAAAGACACAATGAATCCCCAATCATGACACAATGAACCTTTACAAAAGACACATTATAAGCAGCTTTCATGACACAATGAACCTTCACAAAAGACACATTATAAGCAGCTTTCATGACACAATGAATCCCCAAAACATGACACAATGCACCTTCACAAGAGATGACACAAAGATAGATTTTGACACAATCATGCTTGCTTGACACAATGAACCTCTAAACCTGACACAATCAGTATAAATAGTATCATATAACTCACGTAATATTTATAAAATATGTTCAACAACAAATTGATAATGTCCAGACTAATCTAACAGTATAGACACAATGACAATACAAAAGACACAATGATGATACCTATGACACAATGATGATACCTATGACACAATGATGATACATATGACACAATGATGATGTCAATCAGTAACAAAATTCACAGAAATCATACAGTATAGACACAACGATGATCAAAACGACAAAATTACGGTGCGAAAATTAACATACTATTTCAATTACAGTATATAATCGTCCTCATACGTACCAAACTGATCATCTCTCGTCGACATCGCTGAACTAATTGATGTAAAGCAATCTTCAACGATTGAAATTGAAAATTCGATTGTTTGAATCTTCAACGATTGATCAATGAAAATTTCAACGATTCGATTGTTTAAATCTTCAACGATAAATTGAAAATTCTGTTGGAAACCTCAATCGTACAGAAACAGTCGATATATGGCACACCTTCATCTTAATAAATTACACTTTCTAAAATACCCCTCCTTCTATTTTTATAATATATCACATGTCACTCCTGATTGCTTCTCACACTTTTTACATAATATTGACTTTGTATTTGAACCGGACACATATAATATTTAGTTAAATTATAATGATGAAAATAGAAACTACACTCTAAATGGTATTAGATTTCTAACAAAAGCAAGCGCACATATAGGAATGACTCACCTACTTTGTACCATACAAACAAAATCAAAGATAACATAACGAAACGTATGAGATTAGCAAGCAAGATCGCGGTAGGAGTTTGCGATAATGGGAACTCTAAGTTGGGTCCGACCATCATGATCTCGACTAATCAACCCATAAACTAAACTTAAACACGTCCTCATAATGCAAGATTATTATTTTGTTAAATTTACATTTATGGTTTTTCAATTTGAAGTTACGCATTTTTTTTTCTCATTATATCATTAATATAAATCTTATATTAAAATTTTATTTTTTTTTCAAATTAATGCTTCAATTTAATAATTATTTTTGTATTAACAAGTTTAAAAAAGATAAGCATAACATAGGTTAGAAGATTAAGATGAAAGATAAAGGGTGTTCATATAGTGCCTTCAGGTGACACGAAATGATGAAGGTAACAGATGTATTACGCTTTATTGTTGTTAATTTTCATGAGAGTATATAACTTATTTTTATCTCAATGTCGTGTATTTCGGTCTGACACATTCACATTAGGAACCTAAAATTCTTTTAAGAATAACACTTAAATTATCTATAATATAATTGACAATACCTGGACAATCCATGATAAATATAACCCATAGGACTCAACCAATAACCATTTGGTGGAGTGAGAATATCACTCTAGCTCCTAACTATTTATCACTATACAGCACCCTGTGAGACATCGATATAATGAGGGATTTAGTCGCAAAGCCCGTAAACTTTGGAGTTGGTGTGAACGTGAGTGGTGGTTGAATTACAGCCTGATTCTATGCACGATCCAAAGTATCTTGAGTGTATTATGTTCAAGATAGAAACATCCATTCTTTGTTATGTGTAGCAAAAATCCCAAAAAATATATGCAGGGTTTTACTATATGAATAGATATACATGTTAAGAATGCATATTTTCTCATATTGAGCGTTTTTTGTTATAAATTCATATAAATCGATTCTTAATTGTGGTTTATTTGAATTTTCTAGTTTTGAATGGTTATTTGATGATTGGAAATAAAAAACACAGATATCAAGAAAGCTTTTGGGTGTTAAGTAACATTTGGCCAAGTTGCCCGAACCTGACTAGCATATTATGTCCTTAACACTTTCGGCATGGTTATAACATGCATCAGATCCTCTTTTCGCCTCATCTTCTTCTCCAGTTCAACCAAGCTCGAGAATAAGTAAAGAAAAGACCTAGTTCTCTCCGACACTAAGTTTTATTGAAGAAATTTTTTAGGTTTGAAGCCAAGGTTAAGATCAAACACTACAAAGAAAGATTTAACACCATACAACCTATCTTTACTCATTTTAGTTTAAAAATCTTTAGATCTACTATGTTATTTTTCCATTTCTATGAGTTTGGTTGTGGTTTATGTAAGTCTTATAGGCTAAACATTCTTTATCACTTAGATTAGATGAATCTTAGCATATTTTGTCATATTATATGCAAACTTTAGTCATGATTATGTCAATGTTTATTGCAAAGCTATGATACCTCTCACATCGCGTGAAATGCTTAGATGTGATTTTTTGGTTTAAAACACATTGATTATAAATAAACACATATAAAAGCGCATTATAACATAAAATATAACATTATATATTATAGTCCGTCCTTAGGTTACATAACTATTACAAAATTTGTCTAGCATGAGACTATTACATTTACCTAATCAAACATCTTTAACTGCTTCATATTTCTTTAGTAATAATGAATATGTACATCCACCATTATACTAGGCTCGGATATGTTAACAGTTATTTTTACACATATTTTTCCAATCACTTCGCCCCAACCGTTGAAAACATCGAATGAGAGCATAATACTGTTAGTCATTTTGTTCTCCTGAAAAAGCATGCTAAAACTGTCAACATAAAGTTGGTGAAAAACATAGGTTTAATAACCCAAACAAAACATATTGATGCACATAAATAAGATTAAAACCAAACTTACTTATATGTCAGGTGAATTATAACTATCACAAATACAAATCATAAAAATCAGATAATATAGAATCACAACAATCATCCTGTTGGTGCAGGAAATATTTTCCTAGGTAGCGCTACCAATATTATCAGACGGTTCCTCATCCGAATTAATGGTTGTAACTTACGACGACATGACAGTTTATCTCAAAAAGTCTTATTTAGTTGCATCAAACACAAAACAATATGTTTTTTCCCCCAAAACTCATATAAAAATGGGGCTATGAATCTCACCTCAATTCCAGCGATAACCTATAAATTAATTATAAGTTAGGAACATAGTTCTTTAAGATTTTCAGCACCTCAGTCAAAACTCTAAAACACTAACTATGATTACTAAAAACTTTCAAAAATTTAATAGCAACATCATCTGAAATTATCAGTAATCATATAAAAATTTTCAACTATCAACTAATTTCAGATATTCTTCTAAAATTAATACAAACTCAACATAAATTGGACAAAATAGCTAATGTTATTGATAAATTCCCAAATTTTTCCAGAATGTTTATCTTGGGGTCTACTATATCCCATAATTCCCCGTTTAATGCATAAAAGTAATTAATTTACTGTAATTATCAAAATTACTAAAATTCAAGAAAAATAGTTACATATCTCCAAAAATTATGAAATTTACATATATTGTCAACTCCAAAACATACTATTTAATGTAAAATTTTCAGATTTTATTTCACAGTTAGGTATTTCTTTATATCTTTCCATTACAGGTCATAATAAAATATTAATCTCATCATATAAGTGAATTTAGTCATGAATTTATTCTGGAGCTTCGTAACATATAGTAATCATTATGTACTTTTTCTAGATTTTTACCGGGTTCGGTCCTTCCATATAGTATTTTTCGTATTTTTTCTTTATTTAAATCATATAAATTAATTTACTCAATTTTAAAATACCAAATTTACAGATAGATAATCCTAGTTTTTCTAAACATACTTCTAAATTTATTCCCCAATCATAGTCTGTTGAATATTTAATCTGATTTTAGCAAGATACTAAGACTTTAATTGATTTTGTTAGTAATTTTTCTTGTTTAATCCTTCTTTGATTTAACACCATTATTTTCTTAATCTTTTATTTTCTTCTTACTAAGTTTTGAAATAAGTAACACATGGTTGTGGTATTCTTTGATAATGATCATGTCTGTGTTTGTTAAAACACATACTTCATTTGATCACTTAATTATGATTTTCTTACCTTGTTTAATCTGAGAAGATGGTGAAGGATGGTTGCTAATAGCTTCTGGATCTTGATGTCCTAACCTTGAGGTGAAGGTTCTTGATCCTTGAAAGTGAATACTTATATGAACATGATTGATTGAAGATGATAAGTGTTTGGATTATGATGATTTTGGTGGTGATGTAAATTCGAGAGAGAGAGTTGTGAGGATGGTGGTGATTTCGGATGATAATAATGGTGAGTGTAGAGAGACCGAGAGAAAGAGGTGATGTTGGGGTGGTGGTTTTTTGGTTGTATATAATAAACCGAGAGAGATGAGAGTCAAGAGGGAAGATGGTATGGTTGTGGTGGTCGCGGTTGTGGTTGTTTTTGGGTTTCATCAACTGAAAATTAGTAGTAGTGGAGAGAGCTCATCATTAGTCTATCACTAGGTTTGTGTGTTGTACCTCTAGCTTTGCTTGATAGGTGTCAAACATTTGAGTATGATGAGTGTGTCTTATGCTAGGTGTCAAACCTAGATGAAGATTGTGATGGTAATGGATGATGGCGGTTGTGGTGCTTGGGTGGTACCGAGAGTTGAGTTTAAGTGGGTTAAAAAGTTGCCACCAATGCATTAGCATGATGACTTGGAGTAGGGTAGATTATGTGGCATTTGAATAAGATCTCTTAGTGTTAAACTTTGGTGATGATGCATGGGAACCGACCGAAGGTTAGTAACTAGGTGGCGGTTTTGGTAGTTAATGACATGTTTAGTTACTAAACTAAGATTAACTAATGGTTTGGGGGTTTATTAATCGGGTTACTCGAGATTACATAATGGTTTTGTTTTGATGTTTAGATATTTTAAATGAGATTTGTTTTTTGTTGATTCAAGGTTGATGAAGTATTGTTTTGATAATGTTTGATTAACTTAGTTCATATATATATATATATATATATATAGGGATTCATTCAATTGAAAACTAATATTCTATAAAAAACTAAAAAAACCATTCCATACAATAGATCATTTAGATCTATGGTTGTAAATGAAAGGGTAAAATGTATAAAATTAAAAAACATATATTAATAAAAGGATAAACTGAACAAAAAATTAAACTAAAACTATAACTTCTTTCATAACTGTTTTATAAGTCCGTTTACTCTCCATCTTAAATTCCATGTTTATAGGAAAAACCAAAAAGGATCCATTAAATTCCAAGTTTATAGAAAAAATTAAAAGGATCCATTGAATAAGACAAATAGCAATTCATAATATATAAAACAATAGAATCTTTAAAAATATATAAAGATATATTTTACTATTACTATTTTTATTACTTATTCTTTATCCAATTATAATATAACTGTACATGTTTCTACCTTTTAAAACACGATTATAACATGCAAATTAAACCTCCGGTTCTAATTAATGTAATTTAAACCCACACCTCAATTATAGAATTTATATACATAACATTATTCATTTGACATGATTCCTCAATAAATTCAAAAGATTATGCAAATGATACATATTAAAGCTCATAAACAATTGGATTAAGATCCAACGTAATCAGATTCATAACAATTAAATATGTCTAAAAAGCTATTTGTTCTAGCACAATCATTGCCTAATCATGAAACATATATGTTACAACAACAAAGAGAAAAAAGTTTAGATTTCTCTGAGCATAAGCACCACTACACATAATCCAGAAGCTCTTAGTCATATCTTAAGTCCTCCCTCCAAATAAAAGCTTTATTCCAATTCCATTAAAAAAGCATGCAGATCAAGTTGAATTGTAGTCGTGGCTCTGAAACATCATATGCACAACCATATTAGAATTTAGCATCTATGCATATTGAAAAAATGTACATATATGCATGTGAAAAAATGCATATATGCATGTGAAAAAATGCATATATATATACATACCTGCATGTGTGCATAAATGTATATATGCATAAATTAATTTGTAGTATGTACCCAGCCACATATCATATAGTTTAAGATGATATATTGATACTTTAGATAACTAATGATTAATGGTCTAATAGAATCAAAGAATAAAACCTGATTGGCTACATTTAGAGTTCTCTAATTTATAGAAAAGTAGCAATTCTACAAGTTATATAAAGATAATAAAACAAATCCTATAAATTAGAATTTAAAAATAATCTATTATAATAGTATTGAGTGATGACCTTTATTCATTCTATATTTGAGATGCTCCCCAAGCCCTCTTACAACAAGAACACATACAACATTTTGCACATGCTTCACTCCAATTCTTCATATTGTATAAAGTTATGATCATCAAAAGTTAGTACTTCTACTGATGACATCTGCAAGGAATAAAATTCATAACCTAATTAAGTTCCATTTTTTAGAATCTACTAAAAGTTATATCGTTGTCTTGATATATGTGTACAAACCTCCAAGGTAGCTTGAATATAAAATTGGCATCTAAATTACCACCCAAATATCATTCAGGCATGCAAACAACATCATCAATAAACAATAGGCAAGTGTTACATATAACATAAAGGAATTCATAATTTAACATTTCTAGTTTAGAGGTAAATAAGGTGAGACACAAATTAAATACCATATTTTAATAACTTGAAAGGTAAAATTACCGAGCAAAATATAACTGAATTGGGTTCATTAAGGAACATTTAGGTTTAGCGAATCAATAAAAATCTAAGATGTTGGTTAGTTCAGCCCAAAACTAAGGAATTAAACATGTTTTATGCAACATAATTGTCTTCACATCAAATCCAAAAAAATTCACCTATAGTGATGCAAAATGAAGTGTTTCATATTAAATGTCTAAGCAAATTTGGTTCTCATGCGAGAAGTCTTTGTGCTCTTAATTCAATGTCTTGCCTTAAAATTATGATTAAATATAGTGTTAAATGAAGAACCTACTACTACTTCAATTGGGTGACGTCAACGGTGTCGGTTACTCGGTTTTTTTACGACCCCTCCAAACATAACCAACAGAAACCAAAATCTAATTAGGAGAAATCAACATGTAAAACTTGAAGAACATACAATTAGGAGTGAAGAAACGAACCTTGATTTCTTGACTCTTGATGTATAACTGTAAAATATGTAAACCAAATTCTCTATTTTGTATTAATGATCACTCCATAAAACAGTTTAGAAAGATGACCATTTTAGGTTGTAGCTTTCCTTCTATACTTTGCACTAAATGAAAGATGTGCGCTTGATCTCCCCTAA
>CM044009.1:22999175-23382551 GCA_024085815.1 Flaveria linearis | reverse complement strand
GTCTAATATGTCGATTTCATCTTTCAATTTCAACATTTTAAGTTTATTTCTTTGATTTTATTTTAAAGTTGTTAAGTTCCCCTTAGCATTGCATCGCTACAGTAACCATAACAATCATATTATACCTTTAAATCACTCTATGTATGTAATAAAAACTGTATGATGTTTCAGAATGCTAAACAAGAGTGAAATGATTTCTGTTTTGAAGTTTTGAGTGCAAGCAAATTCAGTTTTCGGATAAGAAGCGAAAGGGCTTTTCGGATGGGAAGCAAAAGTGTTTTTTCGGATGAGGTGTGAGCGAAAAGTGATTTCGTCTAAGTTCCTGTGGTATTTAAACCCTAGGAAATTCACGCGACAAATCCTTTCGCGAGAGAAGATTTCGCGTGATAACTCTATTTCGCGCGAGATGAAACTTTTCAAATTTTAACTTTTAAAATTTTTCGTATTTGTCAAATCTTTCAAACCCTTTTATTCTCAATTATTTATGTCAACATAATTTTTATTTACCAAGTGACCAATTAATTTAATGAATCTTCAATTTTCAAAATTTATCTTGTTATTTATTTGTCTTAAAAAATAATACAACACAAAAGTAACAATGAAAAACTTACACACAAAATAACAAAATAATAAAAACAATTAAAGAATCAAGATCGGATTTGTATGTTTTGTAAGAATTTTCATAATGAGATCATATAGTTCTTTATCAAGTTAAGACTCTGTCCGGCTTTATTTAAAATAACTGGTTAAGTTGATTGTCAATATCTTTTGTCCTTTTAAACTTACACTTCAGATTTTACTCAGAAACATAAGGAGTGTTATATATCATGTTTCGTGTTGATTTAATATAAGTCAGTGGATCTCACAATCAGAACTTCTGTAATATAATTATTATCCTTCATGACACTGTCGAGATTTCAAGTCACCCCAATTTGACTTAAACCATGCATTGTTGATCAGTGATACCATTTTTTTATTCCTAAAATATAACTATTTGAGCATAACTAGCCTGAGAAATATTTCTTACCCCGGAATATTAACAAGTTTAAGGACTAACTGACAGCCATCCGGACTTACGTCTGCCCTCTCAAGATGTTTAGGACTTACAAGCCATCCGGACTTACATGCTCCATCTTTTGATTATGCCTTCCATGGTCAGAACATATTCTCAAAATAGAAAATATATACCATATAGTATGTATGTCTTTTAGACATATCTTTTGATTTGTTGTGCTTCTTGGCATCTTATATCCTATATGGCCTTTGTTGGCATCTTTTTGCTCAATTATTGTCTCTTTATTTTTCTTTCTTTTTGTCTTTTCGTATTTTTATCTTTTATATATATATATATATAGTTATGATAATCACTGAATCAAATACATACAGGCTTGAGTATGACAAGATTATATCTCTCAGTCTGTGTTAGAACATTTTTGTTATTGTCACAGAATCCTGATATGTTCCCCACTAAGTCATATCTCTTTAATTCAAGTGTAATCACTCAATTATGATCTTTTCATTTCGGAAAGCAAAGCCTATCGACACATCAATCATAATCCAAGTATATTCGTATTTAAACCTTTGAAAGTACTTAGACTCATTTAGAACTTTGTAATATCATTTCTCATTTTGAAGTATGAAAATTTCTTTTTAACAATCTTGTGATCTTGACTCCCCCTAAGACCAAAAATATTTTTCAGAACTTGTTTTTCTAATTTTCTCCCCCTAAAATTGTGATTGTCCTTTTAAGAAAAAGAAACAATTGCAATTTTATTCTTTATTAAAAATGAAAAATCTTTTTGTGAAGATTCATTAAACTAAGTTATCCAAAGTTAATCATTCCCAATGATTGCACAAGGAAATCAAATCGAGAATGATCAAATGCCTTGGTAAATAAATCAGCAATGTTTTCAGTTGACGACACTTGTTTTAAATGAATAAGTTTTCGATCAAAACAATCGCGGATAAAATGGATGCGGATGTCAATGTGTTTAGTTTTGGAGTGTTGAATGGGATTTTTCACGATGTTCAGAACTGCCGTATTATCACACCAAATGGGTGTGTCATAGATGTTGAGGCCATAATCGAGAAGTTGTTGTTGAATCCAGACAAGCTGGGAACAACAGCTCGAGGCAGCCACATATTCAGCTTCGGCAGTGGATGTGGATACAGTGTTCTGCTTTTTACACTGCCAAGAAATGAGTCGGTTGCCCAAGAATTGACATCCTCCTGTGGTCGATTTCCTGCCTAAATTACAACCACCATAATCACTGTCAGTATAAGCAAATAAATTGAAATCGGAATTTCAAGGATACCAAAGACCAAGTTTGGGTTGACCCTTGAGATACTTGAAAATCCGCTTGACAGCTTTCATGTGTGATTCCTTTGGATCACTTTGATAGCGAGCACACTGACAAGCAGGAAACATGATGTCCGGTCTGCTTGCAGTGAGATACATGAGGAACCAATCATTGATCTGTACAGATATTGATCAACTGATTCTCCTAATGGATCTGGAGTAAGAGTAGGACGAGAAGCCATTGGAGTTGGAGCTACTTTGGAATCTTGAAACTTGTATTTCTCAAGAATAGTCTGAACATACTTTTCTTGATGAATAAGAATACCAGTTTCAGATTGAGTAACTTGAATTCCCAAGAAAAAGGAAATTTCTCCAAGGGAACTCATCTCAAATTTCTTCTTCATTACTGCTTCAAACTCCATGCACATACTATCATTGGTAGAACCAAAAATGATATCATCGACATATATTTGAACCAGAATGATGTCATCGCCTGATTTACGAATGAATAAGGTTTGATCAATTGCGCCTCGTGAATAACCATTTGCAAGCAAATGTTCAGTCAGAGTTGCATACCAAGCACGAGGTGCTTGATGTAAACCATATAATGCCTTATCCATCTTGTAAACATAATCAGGATGATCTGGGTCTTCAAATCCTGGAGGCTGACAAACATAGGTTTCTTCCTTCATTTCTCCGTATAAAAATGCAGTTTTAACATCCATCTGATACACCTTGATGTTCATGTATGAAGCAAAGGCTAAGAATATGCGTATTGCTTCTAGTCTTGCAACTGAAGCATACACTTCTTCATGTTCCAATCCTTTAACTTGATAGAATCCCTGCACAACAAGACGTGCTTTGTTCCGAACTATAACACATTTTTCATCCGTCTTGTTTCTGAATATCCACTTTGTTCCAATCGGAAGCTTATCCTTTGGAAGTTCAACAAGATGCCAAACATTCAGCTTCTTAAACTGCATCAACTCATCTTGCATTGCTTCTATCCAACTGTTTTCCATGAGTGCCATTTCCATATTCTTGGGCACTATTGTGATAGAAAGCAAGCATATAGGCAAGTGTTGATTGCTCCTGATCGACTTCTGGTAATTACACCTTCATACAATGGACCAATGATTGCTTCAGTTGGATGAGTTTTATGTATTCTCAATTGAGGAATATCATCTGCAACCATTTCATCTTCCAAATTAGTAATGTGTTCAACATTATCAAGAACGTCTTCAGATTGTCGAGATTGATACACAATATTTTCTTCAAGTGTGTCATCTGAAATAGGATTTTCAAAGGCAGTAGACACATTTGGAGATTCTTTAAATGGAACTTGAATGACTTCTATTGGTGTATGTATAGTTTTTGAAAAAGATGAAGATAATGGAGAACTCAATGATTCTTCCAGCTCCTGATTAGGAATTTGTTCTGAAGGAACATCTAATAACTCAGAACATTCAGATACTTGTACAGAAGCTGTAGGAATATCTTTGGATGATGAAGCAATAGCAGAATCATCAGATATCAAAGAAGGAAGTTCCTCAATGATTTTGTTCTCCAAGGAGATTGCTTGAGAATTAGAATCTTTTTGTCAGTCTGATTCTCCACCAAAGTAATGAACTTGATTAAAAGGTGTGGAGTTTCATCCTTAGATGCTAAGAAAAACACCCAAGTAAATCACGCTTGGTTATACGTCCTCCTTTGTCTCCTGCGAAAATCACCCTTCCACCATTATATGACTGAACATCTTGTAGTAATGATAAGTTCCCAGTCATATGTCTTGAACAACCGCTATCTACATGCCATAGGCTTTCAATAGTCTTTTGCGGTTGTCCCTGCATAAGTAACAAAATTACTTAGCTTTTGGTACCCAAGTCAAACATGACTTGAGCACATTATGTGTTACAGCAAGACAAAATGATTTGAGATTATTATATTTGTTTTGCACATCAATCTTTTCATTTACACTTTTCAGCTTGATGTTTTCTTGTAAATCATTAGTCAAACTCTTATTCTTTTTGACAATATAATCATTAACAACTTTTGATTTCATTTGTTTTGCAAATTTTCTACGAGTGAAAAACAATTTTCTATTATGAGTAATAGAATTATGAAATCGTTGTTTGCTTAATGATTTTTGTTGAAAAGGACAATTTTGCCAAATGATTTATGTTTCCACACTGATAACATCTCTTTGTTGTGTGTGAAAAACAAACTGTGGATGACAATTATGAAAATTGTCATAAAAACCAAAGTCAGATTGACTTTTTGGTTTAACATTCTGCACTCTTTGCTTCATTTGATAATTGCTTGTTCATCTTTTGCAAATTTGAGGAAATTGTTGAATTATGACCACTTTGGATTTGAGATTTAGCAGCTGTGATTTTTGGAATTGGTGGTGCTGGGATAGGACCAGTCTTAGACTTTGCTGGAGTAGGACCAGACTTTGAATTTGCTGGAGGAGGACCAGGCTTTGATATACGAATTGGTGCTGGAGAAGGACCAGGCTTTGATATGCGAATGGATGCTGGAGAAGGACCAGGCTTTTGAATTTCAGATTGGATGAAGAAAGATCATTCACTTGCAAATCTGGGCTACAAATATCTTGATTCACATGGTTAACATTATAATGAAGTTTATTTTTAAAGAATCGAGAATTCGTTTCTTTAAAAATATGCTCTTCATTTTCAATTAAACCTTTAGAAACAAATCTACTTTTAAAGTCCTTTTCAAGTTTTTCTTTCTGATTTTCCCTCTGATTGCATTCAAATTACATTTACTATTTGATTTAATCTCATTCAAATCAATAGTCTTTTTATTTCCTGACAAAGTTTGATTACAATCAGATCTTAAAACGTTTACATTCTTATTTTTCAAACTTTCACATTCGTTTTCACTCTCACTGTCACTATTCCATTCTTCAACCAACCTATCCACCTTCACATCATCTGCACAAAACTTTTCAGTTGATTGTTTAGGTTTAGTTTTTATGATAGGATCAACAGACAAATTACTTTGACTGAAGGTTTTAAGTCTAGAGATGGAGAGAAACCTATCCCATAGACCATATCAGAATCAGAAATGACATCAGATGAAGGTAAACATGAATAATCATGATTAATTGGAGGAGCAATGTTTGTAAATCCAACACCGCATTTTCCTCCTTTTATCTTCTGTGTCATTTGTGACTTGATAATCCCTTCAACCATAGTTGATGAAAGTTCAAAATTTTCAACAGTCAATTTAGTCGTGGCTAGTTCACTATTGAGTCTATTAATTTCTAAGGCGAGTTTATTGTTTCTATTTGTCAAATCATTATTTGTGCATTCTTTATCATGAAGATTTAATTGTAAAATATATACTGTATTGTTTAAACCTTCAAGTTTTTCTTTGAAATCTTTTCATTTGATTTGTGTTTTCGAGCATGATATTGAAGTTTTTCAACTTCCATTATCAAGTTTTCGTTATGAACTCTATATCTTTGAACTTTCTCAACACATGAAATTGTGCATAAACCATCATATACCTTTGGTTCAGAAGTTTCCCCTTCGGTCTCTTCTACCTTCTTGACCATAAAAATTTCATAGCAGCAGCTTGTTCTTCCACTGGAGCAACATCAACAGTCTTGGATCATTACATTGGTATTTGACTGGAGGCTCGACAGTGTACTCTTCAATCACTATCCTTTCCTCAGCAACCTTCTTATCCTGATGTTTCTTCATAACTTTCTCTTTCTCTTTTTCAACTTTCACCTTCACTCTTCAACTTTCACCTTCACTTCTTCAACTTTCACCTTCTCTTCTTCAACTTTCTACTTTTCTTCTTCAACTTCCATCTTCACTTCTTCTTTCTCAGCAAACAACCTTCCATTAGATCATCAGAAACAAACTCAGCAAATAAATTCTCTTCTTCTTCAGGTTCAGTAACAATCTTGGCAATGAATGCAGTAGACAATGTCAGATCAAGAGCATCCATTTGATCTGACCAGTCATATTCAGCATTAGTTTGTGAAACCAATGCTTTGTTATCACCAGAAGTACTAGCTTTGTCTTTCTTTGACTCAATCTCCACTGTCACCATTCTTTTTGAACCTTCAGCTTGATCCTTCTTGGGTTCAGTACATTCTCTAGCAAAATGACCTGTTTTGTCACAATTGTAACATCTCAGGTTAGACTTGTCAAAACCGATTTCGCTAGAGTTGTTTACACCAAACATCTTTCTCCAGTACGTCTAGCAAAGTTCTTCGCCCTATATACCACCATGGCCATTTGGTACTTGATGTCATTTTCTTCAACATCGTCAGGATTGACTTGTTGAAGATCATCACCCAAGACATTAGGAGCAGTGAGTCTACCAGCCATGAAAGCTTCATAGCTTGACATGAAAGTGGTGAAAAGGGCAAGATGCTCCTCAGTAATCTAGACTGTCTGCTTTGATGGATTAGTGGTAGCAACATAAGCATGTTGACCACATTGAGAATTTCGAGTTTGAGGGATTTGTTGATGGATGATGGGGGAATAGAGTTGAGCAGCTGGAACTTGAATTTGAGAGTTCATTACTGGTTGCATATAAGAAGATGCTGAACTTCCAGTTTGTTGTTGCTGACACATTGGGTATAACTGACATAGTAATTAGGATTACTAGCCATTTTTGCATAAAGAGCAGTTCCTTCAGCACCCAGAGAACTTAGATGATTAGCAGCTCGCTGCTTATCATCCATTTCATAAGACATGATAGTTGAAATGAGATCAGTCAACTAAAGAGTATACAAGTCTTTGGTTCTCTTGATCAGTGTACAGTTGTTATTCCAACTGTATGGAAGTGAATTTAGCAGCTTCTTGTTGACCGTGATTGGTTCCAGAGTAATACCAGCACTCTTCATTTTAGTTACCAGTCTAACAAACCTGGCAATCTGAGCTTCCAACTCTTCACCCACAATATGATTAAACATGTTGAATTCTTGATTCAACATATCCTTTTTGCTTTCCCTCATATCTTTATTGCCCATGATCTGAGTTTCAAGTGCATCCCATAACACCTTTGCACCTCTGAACTCTTTGAACTTATGTGAAATTTCAGTAGTCAATGCCATAGTAATGGCAGCATAAGCTTTGTCATCCAGTTCTAACCTCTTCATGTCATCTTCATCCCATAAATGTTCTGGTTTCTTGACCAACTCCCCTTTGTCATTCGTATACATGGGAATATACGGACCATACTGAATAGACCTCCACATCTTAGGTTCCGTGTAAATAACATGATTCTCAAACCGGTACGCCCAATCTGCATAATCTTCTTCACTGAGAAGTCTCGGTGGCTTGTTTCCAGTACCAATTTCAGTATCAAGATGAAGAGAAGCAGTAAGATGCTTTAGATTCGGTGTTGTTGAAGACATGTTGGTCAGAAAGTCAAAAATCAGATTTTTGCGGGCGAGAGAAGCTATCGTGCGAAAACCTTTTTCGCGCGACACAATTTTTCGTGCGAGAATTGTGATTCGTGCGAAATTCCAATTTACTTTTCAAGTGAAATCGCGTAAAAAGTGAAATAACTGCCTGTGCGAAAACTGATTATTTCGCACGCGAAAACTCCCAGTTCGTGCACAATCAATTCTTCAACTGTTTGTTCAAGCGAAAGTCACCTCCAATTCACTGAATAGGTCTGATTAAACTCATTTTAGTCCGATTTTAATGAATTTTAGTTCAATTTAAGCTTAATTCTGAGTAAAATTCAAACTAAAGTCCATAAATCAGTCCAAATCAGTCCAAAACTGCAAAATTTGAGCAGCATAACATCACCATAGCTGAATCTCAAGTAATCAATGATGAATAGCTCCAGAAATGAGTAGAAATCAATCCAAATCTTCTTCAAATCGTGGTTCTAGAGCCTAATGCTCTGATACCAATTGTAAAACCGTGAAATCTCCCAAGAAACAATCAAACCATGATCTCAATCATGTGAATACGGAATGTAAACATGATTGGATTGAAATAAGAATTGAATTGATCACAAATGCTTCTTGTATTGAATAAACACAACCTATTACAGGTCTTGTGCGAAATCGCACAGTACAGAAGTGAATAATGAACAAAAGCTTAATTACAAAACGAAAACTAAGCTATTTATACTAAACAAAGAGTTCTCGCGCGACTTGCTTTTCGTGCGGCTAAGCCTTTCGCGCGGGTCCAGTCCTTTGCGTGGAGTCAGTTGTCGCGTGGAAGCTTCATCTCGCGTGAGTCTGGCTTTCGCACAACCTGTCTTCAGAATTCGTTATCATTAAGTCTTTAAATGTTTTGCCGAGCCTTGATTAGTCTTCTATAAAAAGACACGATAAAAATCACATGTTTAGTAAAACAAAAACTAATTGAAGCCATCAAAGTCCTGAATAATACATAATCTTTAACATGATAATCCGTGACATATTTGAAAACAGTCTACAAAAATGTCTATTTTAACCGATAACATAGTCTAAGAGGTAACAGATAGAGTACGAAGAGGCTCAGGCGAAGGTCGAGACTCAGTCAGTGGTACTGTAGTAGTCGTATTCATTGAAGCGGTTGGGCAAAGTATAAGGTTTAGATTGAACGTGAACAATTATGACATAATCATAAATATAAACTATAATATATTATGTTAATAAGCTAACAATATAAACAGGTTTAAACAGGTGCGTGAACATGTGTTTGATCTATTACGAAATGATTTTTATCGTGTTTTTCAATGTGTCAACTCGTTAATGACACAAAACCTGTTAAGCTCAAACACGAACATGTTAACTTCTTGTCATGTCGTTTTCACAGACACGTGTTAGAATTTGCCAGCCCTGAAGTTTCTAACATTGCTATGAGAAATTAATAATTGGTGTCGGTTAACAACCCTATCCCCTTAGGCCTTGACTAGGGGTGTTCAAAGTTGGATATCCGAAATTTCGGATATCCGAATTTCGGATATCCGAAAATTTCGGATAGTAAAATCACTATCCGAATCCGTATCCGAAATTTCGGATACGGATTCGGATAGTGATTCGGATATCCGAAATTCATTTTTTATTTTTTATTTTTTATTTTTTATTTTTTTTAATATATAATATTATAAAAATAATATAAAAACCAACTAATATCATAAAATTCACAATATACACTAAAAAATCTCAATATAAAGTAAAATTTTATCAAAAATTAAAAAAAATAAAAAATATATTTTTTAGTTTTCGGATAATCGGATATCCGAATATCCGAAACTTTTGAAAATCACTATCCGAATCCGAATCCGAATTTTCGGATATCCGAAATTCGGATATCCGAATTTTCGGATATCCGAAAATTCGGATATTTCGGATTCGGATTTTCGGATTTTCGGATCGGATTTTCGGATTTTCGGATCGGATTTTCGGATTCGGATTTTCGGATTCGGATATTTTTGAACACCCGACAGAGATGACACTGAAGTCCGCTTAATGGTGTAGGCTTATTTGTTGAACCCATACCTTAAGCTCAATCTCCATATAAACTGCTCCATTTTTTATAAGTAGCCCAAAGAGGTACAAATCGGGTTGACACTGATCAGAATCCGTTTTTGAATCCGGTTTGGGTTGGATCAACAAAAGTCATAAACATTTCTTAGAACCGATTTGAGTTGAAGCAGTTTGGGTTAGTGGAAGGACCGGGTTTAAATAAGTTTGAAACCAGACTAAAGCCGGTTTGGTTCAGGTTTTACCTGGTTTTGAAACCGATTTCTTTTCTACAAATAGGGTTAAGAACTGATCATACCTACGTTGGAACTACTTTGGAAGAAACCGGTTTGGCTACCAGGTTGGGTCGTTGTACCGGTCCTTTTATGTATATAACTTATTGTATCAAACACTTATGAATGATAATAACATCTATCTCTTTATATCTATTTCTAATATCGTTGTCATATTATCCTTGTTTGATACAAATGACTTATTATACATATTTGAAATTGAAGTATTAAAGTGTCATTTCCATTATATTCGTACTCTGTGACAAACCCATCGGTCGGTAAGAAATTTATGTTATACATTACTAGTTTAAATCTGTTTTAAATAAGTTTCATATTTTCATATAGTATCACCCTTTTACTTAGGCTCCTCATGTTTTTGTCAAATATATTTAGTGTTTGTCTTTTATATAGATAATTACATAGTTTAGTTATTATAAATGTAATTGAGCTATTAAATTAAAGACCTCGTTGACTTAAAAATGATAAAATATAAAGTTAATCAAACTATTGAATTTGGTACCCGTAAAAAGAATATATTCAATAAAGTAATTATCAACTTGAATACTGGAATATGACAAGATTATATAAATAATAACCCTCACGTAAATTTATATGCATCTCGTCTTTTTATAACGTTATGATATTGACTATCCAAGTAACTGCCACCGCATATATATTCTTGGATTTTATTAGTTTTCTGATCAAACGTAGTTGTCCTTCAAGGGATTCATTACATTTAGAATTTTAAAATTATATTCGGCAAGCTATGTTGTTTAATTTAATTTAAATGAATGGGTTATACCAATAATACTTGGCCTAAACAGTTGAGATGAAATACGCTAACACTTTATCAGAATATAAAGTCTCGCCTGTGATAAAAATTTAGTATTTTGAATGCTAAAATGAATAGGTTATCATATGCTAAACTAAAAGAAATACGTTTAGTGAATTAGAATACAAATCAAGAATTATCAGATGCTTGCATTTGCAAGATTTAAGAGTAAAAAATTAAGGTAATAAATCAATATTAGAAAGAAGTAGCAGATTATTTTAACTTGTTATTAGGTTTTAAAATTAAAGAAGATTATTATCTCTCACTTGTTTTACTAAGACTGAAAGTGTTAAAGGTATGAAATGTTTGATCATTATCCGAATACGGATACCCTTTAAATAGGGTTTAAGAATACAATGGGTCTAATAATCTATTTAGGTATATAAGCCATGCGCACATTTGTAAAAATAGAATAACGGCATTTGCTAATATTCTCCCATAGATGGAGTAATAGTGGGATAGATGCTTAAATCAATCAAAAAGTTTGAAATAGTTGTCGGTAGATCTAGGTAAAAATATCCACCTTTTGTGAGGAAGAGGGAACATGCGCGCAACACTTGGATGAGGCTGATACGAACTTTTTCTATCACAAAAAGAACATCAATAACCACGTGTTTGGGGTGTCGATGATGAATGGAACTATTAGATGTATACATTGCAAACACATTATCATAGTAAGCAACAGTGACCTTACATAAAGAGGCATATAACTCAAGCAACAAATTCCTTACCCAACTAGTTTCAACACCTACATCGGCTACCCTTTTTCTTCAACACTTGAACCTTATATTGTATTATGTTCTTCAAGGACTAGGTAATTAAGTTGTCCCCAAGATAGACACAGTAAGCGGATGTGGATAGTTTGGAGTTTGGGCGCCCCCAATCTGCATTAGAATAAGCAATACGAACAAAACGAAGAGAATGTTAGTGAGAACGATGTCATCCACATTTAATAATGATTATGTTGTATGAGCCCCCTTCTAATATACGAAAAAGAGTTACTCTATTTAACTTTCAATAAACAAACAAAACAACAAACATACCCAGTAAATCCCACTCAAGAGCAGGGTCTGGGAGGGGTAGATGGTGGCGAGTCTTTCCTCTATCTTGGGAGATAGAGAGACCGCTTCCGAAGAGACCCCCGACTCAATAACAAAATCAATAACAATAGCAATAGCAATCATAATAAACGGCATACAACAGACAGGTATAAAACACATAAATGTTTAAAAGGGCGTACATCAAATAAGCGGCAAGAATCGCGTATGAGGGATCCCGCAACAAGCGTAAGTCTACCCTTCCTACCCACAATACCCGCTAAAAGTCCTTAATTTTAATTATACACCTCCATGCACTCCTGTCCTCGATCATGTGCTCAGAGAGGTGCAAGTCTACCAAATCTCGTCTAATTATCTCGTCCCAAGTCAACCTAGGTCTACCTCTACTCCTCCTACCATCTATGTTGATGTTCTCTACTGCTCTAACGGTGCTACCATTGGCCTCCGCTTTACGTGTCCAAACCATCTTAATCTTCCTTCTCGTATTTTATCCGTGATACAAGCCACCTCTAGCTTCTGTCGAAACACGTCGTTTCTTATTCGATCTAATCTTGTGTGTCCACACATCCACCTCAGCATTCGTATTTCCGCGACCTCTATTTGTCTCAGGTGCGATTTCTTTATGGCCCAACAGTCTGTTCCGTATAACATTGCTGGACGTATTGCCACTCTGTATAATTTTCCCTTTAGTTTTGCTGGGAACCTCTTATCACACAGGATCCCTGATGCTGCTCTCCATTTACACCATCCTGATTGCACACGATGAGCTACATCGCTGTGTATCTCTCCGTCCTCTTGTACGTACGCCCAGGTATTTGAACCTAGACGTCTGTGGTACCGTCATACCCTGGATACTGATTTGGGTGTCCTCTTCAGCCTCACCACTAAAGTTACAATGCGTGTATTCCGTCTTGGAGCGACTTATCCTTAAGCCTCTGCATTCTAGTGCTGCTCTCCACTGTTCTAGCCTCTCGTTAAGCACCGTTTTAGAATCTGATATTAGGATAATATCATCTGCAAACAACATGCACCACGGTATTGGCTGTTGTATAGACTTGGTCATCTCATCCAAGACTATTGTGAAAAGAAATGGGCTCAATGCCGATCCTTGGTGTAGGCCCACTTCCACCGGGAAAAAGTCTGTGTCTCCTACTGGTGCTCGCACACACGTTTTTGCCCCTTCATACATATCCATTATTATTTTGATATACCTCTCTGGTATCCTTCTAATTCTTAGACTTTCCCAAATTAGTTGACGCGGCACAATGTCATATGCTTTTTCTAGGTCGATGAACACCATATGGAGGTCCCTTTTCTTTTCTCTATATTTCTCCATTATCCTTCTTAAGACGTGTATGGCTTCTGTTGTAGAGCGTCCTGGCATAAATCCAAATTGGTTTACCGCTATCTGAGTTTCTCGTCTAATTCTCGTGTCAATAACTCTTTCCCATAGTTTCATCATGTGACTCAATAGCTTTATTCCCTTGTAATGTGCACAACATTGAACATCTCCTTTTTCTTATATATGGGACTATGACACTGTTTCTCTATTGCTCTGGCATCCTCCCAGTTTTGAAGATAGTGTTGAATAAATCTGTTAGCCATTGCAGCCCTTGTCTCCCAGGCACTTCCACACTTCAATCGTATGTTGTCTGGCCCCACCGTCTTAGCCCTTCCCATTTTCTTCAGCGCTCTTGTAACTTCGTCGATTGTGATGCTTCCACAATAACACTTGTTTTGTTGGTTGGGTTGAGATGTTTTATCGATCGCAGTTTGTTGGTTAGGGTTCCTTATGTTGAAAAGGTTATCGAAGTGAGTTTTCCATCTCACTTTGATGTCGTTCTCCTTCACCAAGACCTTTCCATCTGCAGCCTTTATAAACTTCACCATTTTCAGGTCCTGTCTTCTACTTTCTCTTGCCCTGGCAATCTTAAACATGTCATTTTCTCCTTCTTTCGTCTCTAATCGCTTGTACATTCTTTCGTACGCTGTGTTCTTTGCCTCTGACACTGACATTTTCGCCTCTCGCTTAGCCTTCTTGTATTTATCTTTTAGCTGTGCTCGTTCTTCTTCATTATTACAGTGTAATAGGTCTCTAAAACTTTATTGTTTATTCTTATCTTCTCCTGTATATTTTCGTTCCACCACCAGGCTTCCTTATGACCTATTGTCCTCTTTGTTGCAAGTCCAAGAGTTTCTTTAACTGTTTGCATAACTGTAGTTGCCATATCCTCCCACATTTGGTTTGCGTCTTCCTGTGGTCCAGTTTGGATCATTGGTATTACCTTATCTCTAAAGCTGGTAATCTTTTCGTCTTTGAGCTGTCCACATCTGATCGTAGGTCTAATTCTCTTAGTTGGTTGGACAATTGCTCTCTTCATGCGTAGATCAGCCACCAACATATGATGTTGAGTCACTATTGTCTCTCCTGGGATTGCCTTACAGTTCTTCCACAAGTTACGGTCTTCTCCCCTCATCAGTAGATAGTCTATCTGCGTGTGTCTTCCGCCGCTGCTAACATGATTAGATGCGAGTCTCTTTTCTTAAAAAACGAATTTATGATGCCTAGGTCATGCGCTAAAGCAAAGTCAAGGAGCTCCCTCCCGCCGTCATGCCTCAGACCATACCCGAACCCTCCATGAACCGACGGGAATTGATCATTATTCTTACCGATATGACCATTAAAATCTCCTCCTATGCATATTTTTTCTTCTCTAGGTATGTCTCCCATAACGTGATCTAAAGTTTCCCAGAACTTATTTCTTTCGGTTTCCCCTAATCCAACTTGTGGTGCATACGCACTCACTACTGCCACTACCTCATTCCCTATTACTATTCTTAGCAGCATAAGTCTATCATCGTATCTTCTAACCTCCACTACCTTATCCTGAAGTTCTTTAGCGACTAGAAAACCTACCCTATTTTTTGTGCCATCAGACCCTGAATACCACAGTTTATAACCATTGCACTCCTTTGCTCTCTTACCCCGCTATCTAGTCTCCTGAAGGCATGCTATCTGAATCCTACGACTCCTCAGCACATCTATTAACTCTAATAAGTTACTAGTGAGGGTGCCTACATTCCACGATGCCACGCGCAGTCTATAACCATTTCTTCCTGTAAAAGCACCTCTCTTCACCGAACATGATCTCAGGGCGGTGTAATGACTCCTGTTACCTATTATACCTCACTAACCCTCCTAAACCAAAAAACCAGCCCAAATTCGCAAAACAACCATAAAACACAGAAAACACCTTAAAAAAAGAAGAGCAGCACTAGAAATTCACAGACAAATGCAACATGCGACGCAGCAATATATCAAATAATGAGAAAGCAACAATCTAAAACCAGGAATGAAAGACCCGGTATGGAACAATCTTACCAAAATGTCTGGAACGATCTTACCAAAATGGATGGAACGATCTTACCAAATTAAAATCCATCAGTTGGAGGGTGATGTTGTGTTGACGGTGGCAAGGTGAAATGGGTGGGTGGGTTGTGCGAAAGAATAATAAAAGTATTTCTTCCAAAAAAAAAGACGGGTTGTAGTGGTAAAAATAAATAAAATAAAATATTATAATCCCTTTAAACGACTAGGTTTCTTTAACAATAAACAAACAAACAAACATACCCAGTGTATCCCGCTGGAAAGCAGGGTCTGGGATAGGTTTCTTTAACAATAAACGGTAATATCTAACCCAAATGTTAATCCAATATCTTAATAATATAAAATGTCATTCACTTGACAAGTTTTTTTTTGTTATTATTACTATATTTTTTCCAGATATTAGATAAAAATTATAAGAATAATAAATATAAAAATATAATAAATGATAAATAATAAAATATCTAGGGAGAAAACCATTTTTTTTACAATTTCTGTAAAATGGAATATGAAGGGGGTGTGGGGGAGGTGAAGTGGGTCAGGTGAAGTGGTCGGTTGGGGTGGGGTGCGTTGAGGGTGGTGGTGGCCTATGTGACTGCGGTCGGGTGAGTGATGGTGTGATGTTGGAGGTGGAGATGGTGGCAGTTGATGGGGGTGATGGACTGATGGCGGAGCACGTGGCTCCGGTGAAGGTGGGTGAAGGCGGTGGTGGCTCCGGTGAAGATGGTGAAGAAGGTGGGTGAGTCCGGTGAGGATGATGGCGGAGCAGGTGGCTGGTGGTGAGCGACGGAAATCCGGCTCTTAGGTGGGGTTGGAGGAGCAGGTCTTCGCTGGTGGTAGGCACACGATGGGGATGACGGAGCAGGTGGCAGGTGGTGGTGCTGCTGCTCTTCGTGATGGGGGTGAAGAAGGTGATGGGGTAGGGGCGCCGGAAGTGAGGCACACGATGGTGACAGGTGGGAGGCGGCGGAACTCCAGCTCCGGTGGTGGTGGTGGTGGTGACCGGTTGTGACCGGTGACCGGTGAGGCTTCGGCCTTTGACCGTTGCCGGCGGCGGTTGAGTCTTCACAACGGAAACTTGCTAGAGAGAGAGAGAAACCAGACGTACTTGCTAGAGTGAGAGAGATTAACCCTATTTAACTTTCAATAAATATTCATAATTCAAAATTGCATTTTGTGTTAAAGCTTTTTATTGGGTTTTCCAATATCAACTTTGTTACACCTCTTATCATATTTTTTAGCTTGAATCAATAACTATAAATGTTTTGAAGAAATAACTTATTATTATCTTTAAATTATTGGTTTTTTAGCAGTAAAAGAAACTTATCTCACAGTCTAAACACATAATCAATAGTAAGGGCATTCGTTCTTGTTCCAATTTCACCAATCTCACTAGTGTTTCTCATTTTCACCATTTTCCTGGTAGCAATGTTCATGTTTTCTCCTGGACAATTTCATTGGTTTGCATCAACCTTTTCTTCTTTGCCTTCTTGAACCAGTGAAAATTTACCGATTTCAACCGTATATTATCACCTACCCTCCACCACCTTATTACCTCCATCCGCCACCTCACCTCCTGATTTCACCAATTAACTCGGCACGAGTACAAGTGTCCTAATACAAATATCCAAAAATCCACAAAGATAAACAAATGTTGGGTAGAATATCTAGTTTACTTCGTTTATTCAAAAATAGACATTAACCCTAACACCGAATATCTACCAAAACAAACAAAACCGATGAATCAGTTCCATAAACATAGAAATGTTAACAATTACATCAAAAAATACAAACAAAAAAACATGGTTTTTCAATTTTAGGCGTAAGAAGAAACAAACTTAGAATGTACGTATATATTACATATAAACATTTTAGCCAAACTCTAATCCATTAAGGGTCACACCCATGGCGACTCACGGTTAAGTAGGATTCTTAGCCTTGCATCATGGTTTGTGTGTATGTTTTCAAAAAATATTTGGTTTTTGGATATTCACTATTTCACTATATACCATATATTTACGTGGATGTGCTTATGTGTCAACAATAAAGGATACCAAAGAAATAAAAATAAAAATAAAAATAAAAACTTACCAGGTTAATCACTTCCGACCATCCACTCGTCGTAAATATAAAACACCTAAAAACCAAATGTTTTCTCAAAGCATACACAAAAATCATGATTGGAATGCAAAATGTCCTTAAAAAAGTCATGTTGGACGTTACACTCATGTTAATTCAGTATTATCAACCATAAGTGTAGCGTCACTGGAGACAGGCTCCGGCAACATCAACGTCCGCAACCCCGGTCGGAGTTCCCGATCAAAAAACTCATCATACTCCACCTGATCCCCACCTTTCTTTTTCACCTCCACCACCCTCAAACTCGGTGTCAACTCAAATATCTCAACCACAATCGTCAACGGACCCTTCACACCCTCCTTTGACCCCTCCAAACTCACCCGAAAATCCCTCCTCCGGACCTTAAACCTAACCTCTTTCCCAATCTCCTCGAGCCTCGACACGATGGTCCGAACCGACGCACCTGACACGAACCGCAACTCCTCCCCACCGTCCTCAAACAGCCCACATAAACTGAACCCACGAGAGAACGATATCAAGTCAAACGCGTTCAAACTAGCCGGTCTAGGCATCGTTACAAGCCCCTTTCGGGCTGGTGACCCCGGGCCCAATGACTGATCATCCGAATAATAATAATCTATGTCATGATCATCATCCGCATCATTCTCTCCGTCTTTCACGCTGAACATAATGTCATCTTCGAAGTAGAAGTTAACACGCCGAAAACCCTTTTTAAACCACTGGGTTTCCATCAACTCCGGGATGGTGATTCTCGTCTCCGGGTTCGTATGCAGGAGACGCTTAAGCAACCGCGTTAACTCCGGCGAGAACCATCTCGGACACCGGAATTCCCCTTTGTAAATCTTCTTATACATCACCACAATATTCTGATCGTTAAACGGTAAATAACCAGCCATTAGCACAAATAATATCACCCCACAAGACCAAACATCAACCTTAGCAGCTTCATACCCTTTTCGACGTAAACCTCCGGTGCAACATACGCCGGAGTCCCACAAAACGTATGAAACAACCCGTCGCCTCTAATCTGATCGGATATCGCGCTAAGGCCGAAATCCGACACCTTCAAAGTACCATCCTCATCCAGTAATATGTTTTCGGGTTTTAAATCTCGGTGAAAAACACCACGAGCATGACAAAACCCTACAGCACAAATAAGCTGTTGGAAGTAATTTCTTGCAGTTTCTTCTTTCAATCTACCTTTAGCGACTTTATTAAACAATTCACCCCCTTTAACATACTCCATAACGAAGAATATTTTCGCCTTTGTCGCCATAACCTCGAAAAGTTGGACGATATTCGGGTGGCGAACTCGCCTGAGTATCGAGATTTCGCGTTTGATGTGGGATATCAATCCACCTTTCATGATCTGTTGTTTGTCGATGACTTTGATCGCGACGAATTCGTTGGTTTTGACGTTGCGAGCGAGGTAGACTTTGGAGAAACTGCCATGGCCGAGGAGTTTTCCGATCTCGTAGCGGTTTAAGAGGAGGTCTTGAGCTTCTTTTCTGGTTGTTGATGGTGAGTTTGAAGCCATGAAGAAGATGATGATAATTGTGAGGTGTGTGGAAACACAAGGTTTGTTTGTATGCTGGGAGCTGTGATCACATGCTTGTATAAAAAAGTATACCTCGTGATAAACAACGAATGTGCTACATGTTGTTGGACTAAATCAAGCAATACATATAAATATAAAATATGTATAATACAATGTTTCAATCATATATATATTATTTTTTATTTTTAGGATTTCTGGTTGAATTAATAACTCAAACATAACATGAATTCTAACTTGAACACATTTTAAATCGCGTAACTCAAATATGATCAGTCTAATGTATTTGTGTAAACAAGAGATATAGATTTGTTGGTTAGCGGGTGAAATAGGTCATAAATAAGTTGACGGGTGGAAAAAAAATGAGTTAAAAGGCCGTAAAACTCAAAACATTACTATTTTTAGCATGTTAACGGAGTCGTTAGCCGTTTACTACAAGTCATGACGATTTGTCAACAACAATTTTGGCAATCAAGATATTATCTGAACAAACAATATCTTGAGGAAAATACAGACAAGTTGCACAAAAACAAAACCAAAATCAAAATTGAAATGTTCATCCCTCAACCAAAATATCAAGTCCTTTTAAAGGTTTCTTAAAGTTATGCCTATTTTAATATATGTCTCTTATTCTTGGTTTTTAAGGCAGCCTTATAATAAGCCATGTAGCACTTTTTTTTAATTATCTTTTAATCGTTGATTCTTATAAAAGAATTGTTTTTTAATTAAGGGTTATACTTTGCTTTCATATGTTTTTTGTTTGCCTGGCCTTGTCTTGTCTTAGAATGCTCCTACACCTTTGTTGTTGTAAGTATATGTTGATTACCTCTTGTGTATACTCTTGTTTTTATTACTTGGGTTTTTGAACATATTAGTCTGTCTCGATGAATTACTATCTTTATATGCTATCTTATTGCTTGTAGACCTTCAATATTCTTTGTTTATCTTCTGGTATCTTTATGTGCTTTACCTTATTATAATTGCTTATTGTTACTTATTGTGTGTTGTACTTGTATGTTACATATTATATGATACTTGTGTCACTATTTTTTCAAACTTTTAGAGCTAGGGATCTCATTGGAAACAATCTGTTTATCCTTTATGATAGAGGAAACACTTGCCCTCATCCTACCCCTTCAAGACCCTATACATAGTCAGACTATACGTGAAATATACTGAGTTTGTTATTGTTATTTTTTAACGGGTAGGGGGATTCCTCACACATCTCAACGACTATGTCCCTTTGCTTCATGCCTGCAATCCCCTTCAATTCCTCTCCGTGTGCCCTTTTCCACGCCCCTAGTTATGGCTTCAAGGCCCTAAGCGCAGCTTAAGTGACATGTGACTTTGACCCCTCAACGCCCACAACACCCAGCCTAATATATAGTAGCTTAGGATATAAAATAATAATCCAAAATAGATTCCAAATAAAAATAAACCGGCTTCAAATTAACTAATCAATATTAAACTATTATTTCTTAGGACAACTCTAAATGCACATATATTTTATAAAACTTAAACCTTCAACCTTTTGGTTATAAAAAACACCTTAACATCGTAATGTCTATCAAATATGATCAATCTAATGAAGTTCAACGAGTGCTTGAATAAGATGATAATTATATCCAAAAGAAACACATGTGACTTCTAGACAAACTATTTCAGTAATTTACAATATTATTTCCTACTATAAGACAAATAAATAATGAATCAGTAGGAAAAAAACATGCTAAAAGTACTTAAAGGTGCTTACACATATTGTCACATCTTCGGGGTCCACTAAATGCAGCCAATCTAATAAAGGTCAAATGAGCCCTTGAATAGAGGCAAATGTTAAATGATTGTATTGTAATTTTATTTTAACTTTTATACATTTTTAGTATATACTTAAATACATTAATTTCTAGTTTTTTTACTAGCCCCTATTCTATTTTAATATGTACTACACTAAATTACACTACCTCTAGAGAGGCTCGAACTCTCTACAATTTTGTTGGTGGCATTCAACAATTTCTATGTACCGTTGGGGATTGATTCTATTAATTTCTTGTCAATAAGTCTTTGTTCTTTATTGTAAGCTTGTTTACTCTTTATAGTCGTTACATATTTGCATATTCATGCTTTTTTAGAACAACACAAAAGACCCGAAGGCGAAATGCTCGACTGAATGAATCCTATGTTAAGGAGATAATGTAGTTAAGACATTAGCTCTTTCACTTTAGACTTGGAGTAAGAATATATAATGCTTTAACGATGGGCTGAACTTCTAAAACAAATTGCTTTAAAATTTTATCTCCTAATCAGGTGCATTCCCACAAATCCTTAGGGGATACATCTTGGAAGTTGCGTAGCATGGGCACATATTTCATTTCTTTTATATATCATAACATGAAAATCTTGAACATATACCAAATAAGCTCTGCACCCTTGATTCGTGAACCTTTCTGCCTGACCATATAAACAATCTTTGGTACCATAGACTTTATCACCATAGATAGCGACTAGATTATCATCAGCTGTTGTAAAACGAATTATCTTCCTTTAACAAACTATATTAATTTCATAGTCGGATAGCTAATTTGTTCCAACACAACATCAAAGTCTCTAAGGTTATAACAAATGATCTAACAGAAAATCTATGACCTTTAAGTTCTATGTAGCCATCATCTATCATTTCAGTTATCCTGGTATATTTATCAATTCTAGTTTTTACTTTAAATGCATGATTTATCTTCTACTTCTACTATTTATATAGTGCAAAGTGAAGCAGTCTTAAAACACTTGCTAACACTGGAATAAAAAGAGTTATGGAACCCATAATATATGAACATGGGGTGTTTTGACGAAAGGATGTCCTGGGACATTCAGGAAGGCATACGAAGACTAGATTGGAGATCTATAATGTCTGGTTGTTTGGATTTGTGTTAAGAGCTCTCGGTTTCTTGATGTATGACTTGTTTTCACTTAAATAAGAGTTGTTACATTGCATGAGCGAAAATATGATGTTGTGAAATTCCAATTCAGTGATAGATTGCTCGATTAGAGACGTGGATGCTTCAGGAAGCTAATTTATGCTTCGGAAAAGTTGGCAAGGATCCAAGTCTTCACATACGCATTATATAGGTTATGGGAAAAACCATGGTTTTGACAGGATTAAACCAGTTATTTCTACGTTATGAGACATGATTAGGAAGTTAAAAGAAAACATACCATGTGGTGGACAGTTCTATCATAAAAATGCTTTTGGTTTGATTACGGGTTTAACCGTGTGCCTGAATCATAGTTAAAAGTATATTTTAATCTAAGCATATTGTGTATTGAATATTATAGGTTCCACTTGTTTGAGCTCTTAAGAAGATATTGGTGATATTGTGATTGTAGAAGTTGATTATTACATACCAGGTGAGTCTAATTGCACCTTTTTCAACTGCCCCATTTTCCTATGTTAAATGTTGGGGCTGTAAACAAGTTGTCTAAATTGATTTTCTTTTGTGTTGTCACCTGATTGTTGCATGGTAATTGGTATATTGTGTTCCTTATCTTTAAGGGACTAAATTTTGAATGTGTCTAGACCTTGATCGAGTTAGTCACCAAAAAACCATTAAGGTAAGTTTTAATGGTTGTCCAAATAGAGTGACACCCAAATTACCTTGGGGCATATGTGCGCTTATACAGATCCATTCTAGGTCAGAGGGCCTCACTCCAAAAGATTGCCATTTTACTATATTGATGTTGAACTTGGAGTGGCATATATGTTATCATGCACTAACTTTGAATTATTGTTGTTGTTAGTGAGAATTGGTTTGTCAAGCAATTTGCTCACATGTAATTTTATTCAATTGATGTTGAGTTTGGAGTTTCGGTAATGGCTCACAAACAATGTAGTTGTTGACGTGTTTTAGCTCGTTAAGAAATGTAGAAAGGCACTAGCTAGGTTAAGGAAACTCAGTGGTTTATTTTAAATTAGATCTTCATGTAGAAGATTTGGACTGAATTAAACCTTCCTGGGGCAGTGCAACTATGTTTTATAAAATACATGCGATGGGCACGTGGAATTATGTAACATTGTTAGTTTTTAATTCAGGCTAGTAGTTATGGTCTTGAATGTTTAGTCTTCTACTATGTTATTTCATATTTGTAATACAACAGATCATGCCCGTGGATTAGGGTGTGACACCTTCTCAGTTTCAATGTTAGTACTACCATATCCCGCCTTTAGTTTCTAGCAATTCTTGGTAAAAATCTTTGACTTCACTAAAGTTGTAACACTCAGGACTCCTCTAGAGGTCTTTAGAGAAATACATTGTCTTTTGGCATCAGTAGTACAAATTCGTACATATCATACACTCACTAAAAGGCTTCTTTCCATGTTTCTCATATAACTCGGACTCTTCCATCATAGCCATTTTGCTTCTAGCACCTGACTAGTCAATTTGGCCCTTTTCACACCATAAGACCATTTTTTTCAGTTCATCACCAACTGGTTTTTATACGACCAAATCATCATAAATGAACCTACTCGGCTTCACCAATGACTCAAACATATTTGGACCACTAGCTTTGATAAGGGTCTAAACCTTGGCTAGTAGCCGTCGGTGTAGCATACAGACCATGGTTAAGAAGCCATTAACACTAAGAAAGTATTTCTTTATAAATTACTAGCTTTAGTAAACCCATGTGTTACACGGGTTGAATAAAATAAAATATATAATAATTTTTTAATTATAAAATGATATTTTAAGATATGATATGACAGAAATTACATATGAGAAATAACTACAAGTAATAAAACAATGATACAAACTTTTTAAAATTTTATTTTTAATTTTTTTCAAAAAAAAACATTTTGTTCTAAAATGTCATTTTTTTAAAATTTCCTTATTATAACTGTTTTGGTTTTAAAGAATTGACTTTTTAAAAATACAAATTTCAAAATATTTCGTAAAAGTTTTATTCTTTAGAAAATTTTATTATTATATAGAAAATTATATAAGTAACATTAATAAATAGATCTCTTTCTTAATTTATAAAATCAAAAAAAGTGTTAAATAATATTCTTAGTAATTAAGGTAATAATTTAATAAGAGAGAGAGGCTAAAAATTTTTAGTGAGAATGACTGTCGTGTTAACACGTGTCATCTCAATATACACTCTTTTATTAGACAGAAAGATGTTAGACCCCTCATGATAAGAGTCCAAACCTTAGTGATGTATGGTAACAGTGACTGAAGGCTATGATACGATGGTGATGTATGTAGTAGTGGCTCAAGGCTCTGATACCACATCAGACTAAAAAGAATGTTTGGAAATTACATAAATGATATCAAAGAAAAAAGAATGTTGGAAATTGCGTAAATGATTGCATTACCAAAATTAGGGTTGTAATAGGGTATTTATATGCCTAATATATACATAAACTATCCTATATTTTGTCTAATTATAAATATGATCTAATATTTTTGCCTATTCTATAGTTGTTTCTAAAAAGTTTTAAAAAAGTAAACAAGTGGCTTTTGGTATAAAAACCATGTATTTACCATCCATTAATACTATAATGTGTGCAATGAGTTGCATTACACAACACTAAATTATTGTGAGATATAAAAAGAACAACCTATATCATGTAACATTCTAATTCATGTTTCATGTTTTTTTATTAAATTTTCAATTCTTACATACAAATGTTTACGTACATTAAAACCTATCAAGCTAATTTTATTGTATGTTTATAACCTAATAACTGTTTAGCCATTAACTACACGAGTAGGTTAATTATATGTATGTAATTCAACCTACACAAGAGTTAGACATGTGTAGGTTATATGAATAAATTTTGCTCCTTTTTTTGAATGTTACAAAAAACGAATAAGCATTGCATCTTTACGATTCCCCTTATCTTAAAATTTTTGAAGATCAAAAATATGAATTATGTATTTTCATCTATGTGCTCTTGCAATGTTTAGTGTTTTGTATAGAATCGTCCTGCGTAGGTAAATATTCATCACAATGTTTTGAAAGAAAATGTCACAGGATCGACATTGTGAAGACGTTTTCTTGCACCACATTCTATTCAATGTATATCCTTTAGTTATACTAGGAATTTTTGTATTCGCACTTCGCTGCAAGATTTTGATGATTATCCACATGTTACGTTGTTTGACTTTGGTATTTATCGGTTCAACGCGTCTCAAAATGTAAAAATAACTACAAATACATGTTCTGATACCGGCAGCGAAGATGTTCGTTCGCTCATAATCGATTTGGTTCGTCAAGACCCGGCCCGCAATGATAACCACACTCAATATAGCTAATGATACCAGAAAAATACTTGAGTTTGAATGTAACTATGTTTTCAAAAATAGTTATTTAATATGAAAAGTTTGCTCAGGTAAAACTAAAATTCACAAAAACCTTCTTTCCCCTGTACAATAATATATAGAGTACGTAATATATGCATCAACTTCATACAGTTGCTTGCTTACTTCGTATTTGGTAAACATTTTAAAGGATCTAGTATCTTATAAATTTGAAAACATATTTGGTAAATCAAAGAGGTAGCTCAATCGCTTTTTATTTACAAATTGCACATGTAAAAGATTTTTTACGATCTATTTGTATATGGAATGGCTATATGATGTTTTAAATGATTTTGAAAGCGGTGTTGTAAGATGGTTTGTGACAGTGAATATTTTAATAGCTAGCTTTAGTAAACCCGTGTATTACACGGGTTGAATAAATAAAATATTAATATAATAATATTTATTAATTATAAAATGATATTTTAACATATAATAAAATAATAATATCAACTTTTTAAAATTTTATTTATAAACTTTTTTCTGAAAATAAATAAAACAAATCGTATAAATGTTATTTTTAATAATTTTCCCATTATAACTCTCAAATTTGATTATTTTTTATTTTTAAAAAAGTGACTTTTTAAAAATACCAATTTTAAAAAAATTTGTATTTTAAAAAATATGCTTTAGAAAAATATATTATTTTATAAAAAAATTATTTATTTAGAAATAATATTAATAAATAGATTTATTTCTTAATTTATTAAATCTAAAAAGTTGTTAAGGAATATTATTAATAATTAAGGTAATCTATAGTATCTAATAAAAGAAGGTTTTTTTGCCACTTGTCATGTTTTTAACTCACTTTTTTGCCACTTGTCCAATTTCTACACATTCACACTTTGATTTTCCCTCCAAAAGGGTATTATAGTAATTTAAATACTAATACAAGTTTCTCTCTCTTACTAAAATTAATTTTATTAATTGCTATATTTCTCTCTCTTATCTAGATTTTATAAAATCAAACTACATTTTTTAAAATATATTTTATGAAGGAAGTTAAAAATCACATCTTTTAATTAAAATCTAAATAATAAAAAACAAAAAATATATAATATAAATTTCTAAAACACTAAACTTTTTAAGCAAAATATTTTAAGTCGTTTTGTTTCAAAAAAATTATAAAGGTGAAATCTTTTAAAAATAGTCTTATTAAAACGACCAAATAATTACAAATCATAGTTTTCAAAAAAAAATAAGATTTTGATAAAAATATTTTTTAATAAAAAAATCTTAAAATGAATGTCCAAAAATGAAACTATTGAGATAAGAGAGTTAAAAATAGTATAGTTGTTTTATAGTTAATATTAAAATATTATGTATATATAATTTTAATTATAGTTAATATTAAAATATTATAATCTAACTATTCGTGTTATTACTAACTATAATCCATTTAATTAAAGGGATTTTAGCCTATATATCTATCTATAAAAAAACTAAAAAACATGAAATAATTGTAAGGCTTGTCATATTAATTTTCTCATTTCTCTATATTGTTAATAATAATATTGAATACTAATAATTTTACTCATACTATTTTTAAACTAAAAACTATATAAATTAATAAATAAAAAACCTATTTTTGAATTAAAACACACTTTTTAAAATAAAAATTTTATAAAATACATAACACAATGAACTTTTTCTTTAAAAAATCATTTTTCTTAAAATAAAATATTTAAAAAAAATTGTAAAACAAAGTTTAAGAAAAATATATTATTATTTATTTACTTAAAGTATCTATTTATACGTAATTATAATCATATTTTATCTCAAACATAATTTTCTAATGTATAAATTTTGATTACTAATTATTTAATATTTTATTTATTCATTCCGTGTAATACACGGGAACTAACCTAGTTATTTAATAGTAGAGAGATGCGAGAAAAATTTAATGAGAATGATTGTGGTGCTGCCACGTGTCATTTTAAGATACCTTTTTATTAGAGAAGGTAGATTTTTCGAGGTGGCGTGACTATGTTGGTTAAACTTGAGCTTGTTGTGGTTATTTATTTATTTAGTTTTGACTTTTGAAAAGTATAAGGGGGACAACTTATACCTACAAATCGAGTGGTACAACACGTAGCATATAGTGGATGATGTTAACGTGTATTGGTGTCATCACTAAGGAAACGTGAACCAAGTGGTTGACTTATAAATAACCAACCCCGTGTTTACAATAGTAAGCAAAAGGTTCAAAAGGTGATACCTTTATTAATTAATAAGAGAACGGTTTACACTCCGGTCAACATAGGTTACTAGAGTTGTTTAACGGATGAGTTAAGTTGAGATGAGTTAAGTTGATCAGATGAGTTAAGTTGAGATGAGTTAAGTTGAGTCATCATAATCAGACATGAGTTCATAACATTACGTGCTAAGCTGGTTTGATTTGTATTATTCTAAGATTGTAATAGTTCTTTTTTAAAGGAAAACTTCATTAACAAAACTCGATAGTCCTTAAAGCAAGGACTAAGCGAAAAACAACATACATCGATCGAAAGGGAAATTACACCTTTTAAATTTAGTTGAATCTTAGATTGTAATAGTTATTGATGATTCAAATGTATTCCCTATATTCAAGAGATTAAAAGTTCAAATTCTACAAAATAAAACTTGTTAGTTTAGAATAGATTAGGAGTTGTTTTATAAGTATAATAAATGAACAATATTAAGACAAGACTCCGTAACTTTAGGCATAACCTCATGCACCTCCTTTGAGTACACAACAATTGGTGTATAACTAAATAAATAGACTTTGGTTAAGACTCACGTATCAGTTAGATGTAGATATTATTGAAACTCCATTTTATCACAATTGATATCCTATATATATAGTTTCGATGAATAGAACGTGGTTGTTTGTGGTTTGAGAAAACAAAAGAGAACCTTTCCAAAGTTTATATTGAAACATTATCAAAGAACCAAAGTGTCGGTTTGGTAAAGTCAAACAAATGAACAGCATATTGATTCTAGACAAACCGAGATCGAGATAAACAAACCCTAGAACAAATATTATATTTCTGTAGATGTTTTACAATAATCAAATCGCAAAACACCCATAATTATTTTTTTTGTTAACCACGTCAAATTATTCCTTATATTAAAACACAACTTACTAGCTATAGACTATAGTATAGTGCTTTAGTTAAGGTGACAGATGGTGACTAGTGATGAGTGCAAAGAGATGTTCATATAATGTGGTTCCCTTTGGTTATCGCGAAAGAATATTATAAGCTAGTTTCAATAAATTTGTATATTTAACATATTATATATACATAAATTGCATTTATACAATTAAACTAATATTTGGATGATTATATATCATACGTTTAAGAAATTATTAACGAATGAATGTTATTATATCTTCATTTAAATAGCAATGTCCGTAGAGACAATACCTGGTACAACTTATGATACATAAGGTACAACCCATTATACTATGCAGTTCTGATTTCTTTTATTTAGTTTAGTCTCAGGTCATATACCTTTATATTCTAAAATCTAGATGTTAGACAAAAAGGATCTTGGTAGATTTATTTTTAACTTTTTTTAGTAATAGGTGTTATCCGCTTGTGTTTGTTTTTTTATTTTTTAAATTTTATTAATTCTGTCGCTTAGCGGTTGGGTCAGGTTTTTTTTTTTACTTTTTTGGTTTTTATTTTATTTGCGTCAACGTGAAAATAGCTACGTTGTGCTTTTGTACTCGATGTTTTGAAATTCGGCATCTTTGCGTGGTTACTCACACAACGCATTTTCGAAATATTCCTAGCTTCAACAATAAGGCATTAGATCATGTAATGTGTTCCTAATTATTCTACATAACTCATTTAGTTCAAAAGTGTCGGTGGGTTTCCCCACCGGCACGCCACATGTCACCTGCTGATTCGTACATGATTTTTTTTTTACAGGATTTTTGATTGCTTACATATTTCTGTTCCTTTCATATAGTGACCGCTAAGATAATCTGGAGCAAGTGGTTTGTGTTGATTTCATCGTGCACTATGGCTTATTGGTTCACACATTCGAACCCTTCCCCCCAATTCAATGCTTTTTTCGGTGATTTCTTTTTGTTTTTTTTACTTTTCTTATATTCTTTTGGTATAAATTTCTCTAATTAAATATTACGCCCCGTCGTGTGAATAAAAATTATCAAATTCATGAGCTGCAAAACTTTTTCGTTGTAGTTATGTTTTTATCCAACAATTTGATTCTCATAATGAACATATTCAAATTCATATGTTCCTCTGTATGTAATTAATCATGTCGATTTGACCATCATAATCGGGTCCGCAACAATGTTTTGACGTTGGTTACGAGTTTAGCAAGCGCACCCTTTACTACTTCCTTTATGTAATTAACAACGTTTGTGTCAATGTAACAATTCGCGTAACGAAGTTTGCAGACGTTCCGCAACACACCATTGTCCATGCCGCACCGCATGTCACGAGGTTCACTAACGCATCGCTACGCGTGATCACACCACAGCACGCTTGCAACTTTGTTTGTTCAGTGATCATATCGCATGTAAGTTATCGCATGTATATGTTAAGAGTTGGTTAGAAAATTTTAAATCAATTTTTCATTTGGCTTTTAATGAGATATCTTCATAGTTACCGTTTGTAAAAAAGAAAATAAGACTCTAGTCAAGATACATTACTTCGCATTAAGTTTGATCAAATATTGTCAAATATAATCACAATTATTATCCATATAATATAATAATACATTGTATATATTTTAAAAGGCAAACTCAACACCCTTCATGCTTTGTGTACAATCAGCTAATGCATGTATTTTTTTGTCTTTTCCTAAACAATATTTTAAAAGACATGGTAGCATGTAATAGCTTACAAAGAACATACGGTGAGATCTAAAGGTCAAAAGCAAAAATATATTTGTGGAACCCAATATAGAGGTTTTAAGTTTTAATTTTGTATATATAATTTTAATATTAAATATTATATTCACTTAACTTTGTGAATACTATATATATGCTTTTTAATTTTATGTGTCTTAAGTGTTATCTTAAAAAAGATTATGATTATATTCATTTATATAACAAACTTTTGTTACTAACATTTTTGCTCTAATGTCTACGTTTGCGTAATCGTGTTACTTATATATAAAATTCGCATGCGTAACATGCTAAAAATTTTTTTTGTTGTTTTCCTATATAAATATATTTAATATTATCAACTCTATTAAATCTTTTGCTTTTATTTTATGTATTGTGTAACGTGTGTTTAACATGCTGCTACGTTTGAGTTCACTTGCCACAACACGTGTGGCTTTTAAACGTCTTTGATTTATATAGTGGTTTAGCTTTTTTTATAAATCTAAACCTTTGGTGTTAGTTTTTTTGGAGACTTTGATTTATTTCACAATTTAGGTTTCCTCTTTATTTATTTAAAGTTCGAAGCCAATTTGCGCTGGTTATTAACGTGTCAAGGTTGTTTTAATGGTAAAAGCTTTATAATTTTTATTTTAATTTCAGTTATACATTTTTTTTGGATCTTCAAACTTCATCTAATCACTTAGTATTTTTTTAAATGGTACAGTTTGTATTGATCGTAAATTACACAATAGATGACCCGCCGCAAAACGTGGGGCTGAGTGCTAGTTGAATATATTATTTAAATAAGCACTTATGTATTCAAATTATTTCTTTCTTCATATCTCATTTGTTAATTATAAATTATATTATAATCATGTTATTAAAAAATTAATTACCAAGATCCGAAACCCGAAAAAAGGTTTCTCTTCTATCGCTAGTGCTACAGCCATTTAGGTTACTAGCTAGTTTTCTAGGAGCGTCGCGTTGCGACGTCATCATACCTGGCATGATAAAGTATATATTACAATCGATCCGACTCATTTTCGAACTAAATTTACGTTAAAATATAGAATAACTCGAATTTATACCGTTGAATAAAAACGTAATATATTTGACCCGACTCTTCTAAACATATTTATGTGGAGACTTGTATCAACTCAAAATATACATAAAAAACACGTGCAGTGGCGCAATATGCGACATTATGCAACATGGTTAAGTATATATAACAATCGTGCCCGACTCAATTTTGAACTAAATATGCGTCAAAATGTATTTATACAGTTGAATAAAACGTATTATATTTAACCCAACTTATTTTTGAACTAAATTTACGTCAAAATGTATTTTTACCATTGACTAAAACAAATTATATTTGACTCAACTCATTTCGGGACTAAATTTACGTCTAAACATAAGTCAAATAAAACGTATTATATTTAAACCGGCGTATTTTTTTTCTAACAATAAACAAATGTTACAAACAAAAAAAAACAAAAAGAATTGATTCAATAAACAAATAATATATTTTAAATTAAATTTACGTCAAAACGTATTTATACAGTTGAATAAAATGTAATATATGCAACCCAACTCATTTCCGAATTAAATTTACGTCAAAACATATTTTTACCATAGAATAAAATGAATTATATTTGAGTCAGCTCATTTTCAAACTGCATTTACATCAAAAAAGTATTTATGCAATTGAATAAAACGAATTATATTTAACAGACGCGATTTTTCGAACAATAAACAAATATTTACAAACAATAGAAAACAAAATAATTGATCCAATAAACAATAATTTTTTTACTGTTCAACTGTATCACAAATTAATATAGGCATAATTACTTGTACCGATCAAACAAATATGTTAGAAATTAAAAGCATCGTCTTGTTTACATGTATGAAAAAGAAAATAATAATAATAACAACAAACTTTTTAATATATTTTTTAATATGATGAATGGAAAAAAGAATGTAACAAGTTGGTTGATGGTTGCATGAATGTCAACCTTAATGGTTTGTGCTGACTCACATCACCCTAGGAGGGGATTTTTACATCCATCCTTAACATCACAAATTATATATTTTTCAAATTAAAAATTCAATTGCATATTTCTTAAGCTAAAAAATCAAGTATATATTTCTCCTTTCTAAAATAAATTTATTACATATTTATTCATTTTATTATTTTTAACCTATTAAATGACTGTTTTAATGTTTGCCTTGTTTTTAATAAAAGATTTTTACATATTGATGTTTTATTAAACTTTTAACAGTTATGTTTTGTATTTAAATATATAACTTTAGTTATCGGTTATTATTGTTTTGAAATTAAGTTTTAAACGAGATGTAATTTTGTCGTTTATATTTATATAGAAGACTCGAATTTGAGAAAATATGTTATTGATAGTCTTAGTAATAATAATTCAATATAATTTTAATAAAATGGGTAAATATGTAATATATATACGTGTGTGTGTATGCGCGCGCGTGTGAGTCTTAATTTGTGTGTGTATTAGTAAGAGGAAACATGTAATTGATTCTTTGATTTGAGTAAATATGTAATTAATTAATTTAGGACAAGAAATATATAAATACCCCCACTATGAAACGTAAGAGTAATTTATCAAAAACGAAGACTATATTATTGCAAAACTGTATGAAAATATTAATACTATTATGGAAACTATAATCCGGTTAAATTAGCGTGCAGTACTGGACATATGATCGGGATTTTCACGAAGGAAAAACTTATTTAGAGCTCGATTTTTCAACTAATAGAGTATGATTTTTTACTATGCAATTGGACACTATAATATTTTTCACATGTTAACTTTAAAGAAGCACGATTGTTAAACAATATATAGAGAGAGGATTATCATTAATCATACATTTTCTTTTTTTTTTTAATATGTTAATTCTTTTTCTTTCTTTCTTTAAATACTTTATTATTTTTCCAACCTAACTAAAAAAAGCGAAGATCAAGCACAACTAGTGATAATATTTTCAAATTTCTAGCTAGCCGTGTACGTCATATGAAGAAGTTCGTGAAAGCTTCTTAAGTTCTAAAGAATTTATCTAGCCTAGACAAATAACATGTGACGAGACACATGTAAAACTTCAAAATTTATTATTATAAATGTTAGCGACTCGTACACTTGTGCTATAAAAAATGTCTAGTTTAATGTATCTGTGAGTTATTTACTAACCATATATTGGTTTTATATGAAAATACATGAATCTTGATTCTATAGTCATTGGCAGCAAAGTAACTTATTAAATGTAAATAGATGGCTCCTCGTACTGTTTAATATCGTAAGCTTTAACTCATGAGCACATATATTTGTTATTTAGTTGTCTGAGTAGAGATTCCTAAGAGGACGCATATCGTGAGATTGTTCAAACTTAAACACACTCATTTGTGGAGTTCTTTTCCCTCCGTAACCAGCGTACCGAAAAGTCGTGATGATATTTGTGATCAGATATTCTTTTTGATCGAGCATCATTTTTGTCCGTAGTCGAGGTGAGATTTTCATGGGTATTACACTAATATTCCCTTCAGGGACTTATTGTCTCCAGTAAGGTTTCATTCACCATCGAATCAAGGATATGAGATTCGTCTAATGTTTCCCAAACACCCCTAGGGGCGCATCATCCTCAGCTCTATGAGGTTTGCCTTATCGTATTGGACGACATTATAGTAGCTATGGTATTATTTGTAACATCTGAATCCCATAGGAACAAATATATATGTTTTTCTTTAAATGAGCTCACGTATTTATTTTCTGGTTGCTTAAGTGAAATGATGGAACTATTCTAGTCAAGAACATTTAAATGCAGATCGAGTATTCCTGTCATCCTCAACTAATGCATCCAGTATGATCGGAGATTCTTACAAGCTATCCTAGCATATCTCCCCGATATTATCACAATTTTTACTAATAAAATAAAAAAAAACGATTCATTTTATTTCGTACTTGAATAATTAGAATAAATGATCACACATTGAAAAATTCGATTGTAATGCATTAGTGCTCACATGCAAGTCTATAAATCAATAATATACATAAATCATATGATCTGTGATCACCAGGCCTACTCGTATTTTCAATCAAAATTAACAATCATAAAACTATATGGTCTATATAAGATAATATTACTTATTCAAGAACTAGGGTTTGTGTCCTTTGGAGGCTTAGAGGAGATCACCCACCACAGTTAATACAAAGATTCATATGAACAATAGAAAGCATGATGAAATCAAACAATTCCTCATGAGGGATGAATCGAGAGAATTTTGAATTAGAGCTCTAGATTTTTGTTCATCCCTCGCCGCAATAGTATCTCGGGGTTTGCATAACTTGGTATATCTACTATACGACCATTGACTAAAATATGTCTTTATTCATATGCCTGCATTGTCTACATGTCTATCATTTAAATTCTTAATTTAGTTATAAATGACTAATTTATAATCTTCAAATAATAGCACGTAACTAAACAAGAACTCAAAAAACAATCATATAAAAAAACTAAATACACAAAAGCTAGTTTCAATGAAGGTTACCGTACCAATAACAAGAAAGACAAATTTCATACCTGCATAAAACAATTGATGCTCATGATCTCCGGCTCTGATAATTGAGGTGAGGTATTAAAGATTTTATTGCTATGAGAGGTCTTGTGTTTATATACCACCTGTGATAAAAAAAATGATTCAGGTTGGGGCAAAGCGTTTTCTCACTTAAAATCGGTTTCCTCTTAAAGGTAGTCTTAGGTTCATGGCTAATGGGGATGGATTGATGATGTCAAGTTGAGGTTTCCATGAAAACGTGGTAGCCTAGAGCCTTAAGGTTCAATACTCGAGTGATGGAGATGTTCGGGTGAATCAAAGGTCTTTCAATAATCCAAATAGTCGTTCAAAAACAATAATAATAAAACAATTATATATATAAAAATTGTTTCTGTAATGATCCTGATCCTATACATACATACATATATATATACATATATATATATATACATATATATATATATACATATATATATATACATATATATATATATATATATATAGGGAAAGTTTCCTGAGAAAACCAATAGTTATGTGAAAACCAAAGAAAATCACGGAAACCAATAACATAATTCATAACTTTTTTGTTATTTTAATTGTTAAAATGTTATTTAAGTATTTGGTACATACATGTTGAGCATACATACGAGAATGAATAGTCTTACGTATACGTAACACTATGTCGAATGAAAAATGGTTACGTATACGTAACCTATGTGTGACGTATATATTAAACCATGCTACGGTTTTCATTTGATCCATACCATTATTTATATATATTTACACACATACATAGAGGGTGGTGATAAAAAATTATTAAATTATTTGACCGATTTTATTGGTTTTCTCTAGTTTTCTGATAACTTTATGGTTTTCTTAGAATCTCTCCTATATATATATATATAATCATTTGTGATCTGCAGTAATAATATTAATAAAACAATAATAATAATATTTAAATGATAATAATGTATACATAATTTGCTTGTTGAATGTTTATTAAACGTTCTAAATGGTCAACTTTGACACCTTCACATCCTAACATGTTTAAATACTTTGTAAAATGTCACTTTAATCCTCTTAGATTTCCAAATTTTAAGGTTTACGTGTCGGTATGAGTCGGGTCAGATATAAAAACGTTTACATGCATATTTTATATATGTTTTGAGATGATCAACGTTTCTATGTTCGCCTACGTTTCGACGTAAATTTTGTTCTGCAATGAGCGGGGTCAAATATAAAATCTTTTTATTCGACGGTATAAATCCCAGTTACTTTACGTTTAGTTCAGATCGAGTTAGGACGGTTGTAATGGTTGCATGTGTTTTTTTATGTACGTTCTAAGTTGGACTACTTTTCGACATAATTTTGTTTGAAAAGAGTCCGGTCAAGTATAACACGTTTTCATTCAACAATATAAATTCGAGTTAGTTTACGGTTCAACGTAAATTTAGTCTGAAGATGAGTCGGGTCGGTTGTTAGTATATACGTTATTACGTCACGTACAATTCCGCCGCAACATGTTGTTGCATTCGGATTTTAATATATGGGATCATGGTGGAATTTCCCGTGTTTTTTATGTACTTTTTGAGTTGGACTACGTTTCAACATAATTTTGATTGAAAAAGAGACAGGTCAAGTTTTCGTCTAACAGTATAAATTCGAGTTAGTTTATGATTCGGCATAAAATTTGTCCGAAGATGAGCCAGGTCGATTATTTGTCTATACGTTATCACGTCACGTAAAATACCGCCACAACATGTTATTGCATTAACATTTTAATATATGGGATCATAATGGAATTTTCCGCGCAACGCGCGAATAGAAAAACCTAGTTGATGTTTGTTTGGAACAACATCTTAACGTTTAAAAATGCTTACTCCTAGTGAAGTTAAATATAAATATATATATATATATATATATATATATATATATATATATATATAATCTTATTAAAAATCGTCTTTATGCATAAACTTTGTTCATCTTTTAAAAACTTATTTTGTATGTATTTCTATTCAATTTTTTAATCGTTTCGACTATTTTACATATTAGATTGAGTTTTTTTTAATGTTACCTTATTAATTGAAATCACCTTATATTTTATCATCAATTCTTCTTTAATTTTTTTCTTTTTATTAAAACTATATGCATTACATATACAGTTTGAATAGTGATTTCTTATATTTACCAACTCATTATCATCCCTTATAGTTTTTTACTAGATATAAAAAGACTAATAAAAGTAACTAAAAGCTATTATTTAATCAAAATAGAGACAAATATAAAAAAATACGACGTGAGCCCTTCTAAAAGATGAAAAACTTTATGGATAATATATGAGTTGGGATATGCTACAAAGCCAACATTTCCTAAAAAGGGTGAGAAGTAATACTGGCCGTTGGATCAACTAATTAAAATAGATCAATGGTTCAAAAAAACGCGGTGGCAAACATGTAAATAAGTGGAAAACTGCTAATAGGTGGAGGGGCAAAAAAGTAATTTGACACAATAAACCGTCTCCGACGAAAACGTCTTCAAAGTCTATTGAAAACCATCTCCGACGAAAACTTCAATCATCGTCTTTTCAATTCGCCAACCTCGAAAACCATCTCCGACGAAAACCTCAAACGTAAGCATGGATCCCGTACCGTCGAAAACGTCTTCAAAGTCTATTGAACATTCGGCAACCTCGAAAACCACAAGCATAAACTTAGAAACACTACGAATAACTTCAATCGAAGAGCAAGCTCAAACAGGTAAAACCTAATCAAGCATTATTGTGTCAAATATAACTATGCCTTGTGTCATGATCTAGGGGTTTCATTGTGGAATTTCAACCGAGCATTATTGTGTCAAAAATCTATGAAGGTTCATTGTGTCATGGTTTGAGAAGGTTCATTGTGTCATGGTTTGGGGATTCGTTGTGTCATGATTCCTACTAATAATGTCATTGTGAAGGTTCATTGTGTCATGATTGAGGATTCATTGAGTCATGGTTTGGGGATTCAATGTGTCATGATTCCTGCTTATAATGTCTTTGTGAAGGTTCATTGTGTTATGATTGGGGGTTCATTGTGTCATGGTTTGGGGATTCATTGTGTCATGATTCCTGCTAATAATGTCTTTGTGAAGGTTCACTGTGTCATGATTGGGGATTCATTGTGTCATGGTTTGGGGATTCATTGTGTCATGATTCCTGCTAATAATGTCTTTGTGAAGGTTCATTGTGTCATGATTGGGGGTTCATTGTGTATGGTTTGGGGATTCATTGTGTCATGATTCCTGCTAATAATGTCTTTGTGAAGGTTCATTGGTTGATTCATTGTGTCATGGTTTGGGGATTCATTGTGTCATGATTCCTGCTTATAATGTCTTTGTGAAGGTTCATTGTGTCATGATTGGGGGTTCATTGTGTATGGTTTGGGGATTCATTGTGTCATGATTCCTGCTAATAATGTCTTTGTGAAGGTTCATTGTGTCATAATTGGGGATTCATTGTGTCATGGTTTGGGGATTTATTGTGTCATGATTCCTGCTTATAATGTGTTTGTGAAGGTTCATTGTGTCATGATTGGGGGTTCATTGTGTCATGCTTTGGGGATTCATTGTGTCATGATTCCTGCTAATAATGTCTTTGTGAAGGTTCATTGTGTCATGATTGGGGGTGTTTCAACCGAGCATAGTTTGGGATTCATTGTGTCATGAAAACATGTTAATAATGGTTCATTGTGTTATGGTTTGGGAAATCCTTGTGTCATGATTTGGGATCCATTGTGTCATGATTGAGGATTCATTATGTCATGATTGGGGGGGTTTCAACTGAGCATGATTGTGTAAAATCTATATTTGTGTCATGTCTTTGTGAAGGTTCATTGTGTCATGATTGGGGATTCATTGTGTCATAGTTTGGGATTCATTGTGTCATGAAAACTGCTAATAATGTGTCTTTGTGAAGGTCCAAGACGTAAAAGAAAAAGTGAAAGAATAGCAAAGAAGTATTTCACTAAATTAAAAAATGACAAGTTAAACCCTTTAATCATTGATAGTCCTGAAGATGATTCAGAAAGTTAGTGTCTACCATAATTCTTCTATTAAAAACTTACTTCCTTTATTAAGTTATATGATACGTTGTCTCATTCATTGTTTTAATGACAAGTTAAACCCTTTAATCATTGATAGTCCTGAAGATGATTCAGAAAGTTAGTGTCTACCATAATTCTTCTATTAAAAACTTACTTCCTTTATTAAGTTATATGATACGTTGTCTCATTCATTGTTTTGTAGATGTGCAAGATAGCATGCTGTTAAAAGATTTTGTGGTTGATATTTGGGACAAAAAACAATCTGAAAGAGAAAAGACATTAAGCAAGAGAAATCAACCACTGATCATGTAAGAAAAGAGAAACGCCTCAAGGTTGCTAAAGACCCAACAAAAGCGAGCTTTTTTGCATACAATGGACAAAAAGTTAACTTGAGATGTTCACTTAACAACCTCATCAATTTTTTAGGAGAATTAACAAAAAAGCAGAAAAAGGTTGTTAAAGCAATGGTTTTGGACCAGCTCTACTCTTGAACTTGCACACAATTCCAACTTCTTTTGGTTATTGGATTTTGAAAAACTACGATGCCAAGACAAATATATTCAACAACGGCACATTTTGATAATATGCAGGAATCCAATCTCCTCTGATATTAAAAATTTCACACAACCATGGATGAGTAGTTAACCAAACTCAGATAGAATTACATCCCATTCTTTTTCAAATTCAGCAGGAGTAATAGATTCTGCCCATACAATAGCAGCCAATCTCTTTTTAAAATCTGTAGTGTTACACAAAACTGGTCCCACCTACAAATATGAGCGCAAAGCAATATCAGATAATATAAACACAATGACTGAAAAAGGAATAGCAGAATATCAAATGACACAATGAGTAAAAAAGAAAAAGACACAATGAGTAAATTAGAAAAAGACACAATGAGTAAACACTTGATACCTTAGATGACTTTGTCCCATATATGCCACATACATAACCTATGCCGGGAAGTTGGTAAAACATCTAGTATAGCCCTCTTCATTGCAGGATCTTGATCACTAACAATAACTTTAGGTGGATTACCAAAAGCTTTGACATAGTTACGCAATAACCACCTATATGAATCTGCAGTTTCAGATCCAAGAAGGGCAGCACAAAGAGTAACATTTCTGTTGTGGTTATCTATACCAGTGAAAGGTACGAAAACCATATCATACCTATCATATATGACACAATAACTATAATTAGACACAATGAATATATGACACAATGAATCTTATGACACAATGATATATATGACACATTAACACCATGACACAATGAGTCTTATGACACAATGAATCTTATGACACAATGATATATATGACACAATGATATATATGACACAATGATATACATGACACAATGAATAATGTAACTAATAACACAATGGAAAAAAGACACAATGATAATATGACACAATGAAGAGATTAGAATCATACTTGTTAGATCTATAAGTAGCATCAAATCCAACAACATCACCAAATATCAAGTAATTATTCTTCATAACATCATCAGCCCAAAATAAACCACCTAATGTTCCATCTTCTTTAACAATATATTCACAAGTAAAATTCGTCAAATGATCCTTTTCTTCATAAGAATTTGAACAAGCATATCAGCATTATATTCACCAATATATTTATTTAAATCCCTCTTATAATTCTTGAAATCATTTTTCGTCGCACCGACTTCCGCATAACCACCAGACAAAGTTCTCAATATATGAAAAGCTCGAACGGGACCAATATTTATACTAGACAAAGCTTGAATTGCACCTTCTTTTACATGATCAACCTTTCTAGCAGTAGGTAAAAGATGCACATCATCATGATCAACCAACAAGTGGTTGTGCTCTTCCTGAAATAATAAACACAGTACTTACTATTAACTAAACGTAGCTTAAGAATCGCTTCACACCAACTCTCTTAGATGGTTTACTACGCTTCCACTTACATTTATCGTCCTCATCATTTGAAGAATCAAATACTTTTCCCTTTTTAAACCCTTGCTTCGAACAAACAAAATACTTCAAAAGTACTTTACCAGCTTGTAAATATTCTGTATGTTTCCTAGCTTCAAAACCACAAGAAAGAGCATACCTTTGGTAAAATGCAAACGCATGCTTAATAGAAATAAACTCCATTCCTACAACAGGTTTAATTGAACTCTTTGCAAAAGGTATATAAGATACTCTTCCAGAACCTGGGGATACACATTGTTGGCCAACATCTTTGTAACTTTCAGCATCTATATGAATAAAACAGCATGTCATAAAAAGACACAACAGCATAAAAGACACAATGAATCCCTAATCATGACACAATGAACCTTTACAAAAGACACATTATAAGCAGCTTTCATGACACAATGAACCTTCACAAAAGACACATTATAAGCAGCTTTCATGACACAATGAATCCCCAAAACATGACACAATGCACCTTCACAAAGAGATGACACAAAGATAGATTTTGACACAATCATGCTTGCTTGACACAATGAACCTCTAAACCTGACACAATCAGTAAAATAGTATCATATAACTCACGTAATATTTATAAAATATGTTCAACAACAAATTGATAATGTCCAGACTAATCTAACAGTATAGACACAATGACAATACAAAAGACACAATGATGACCTATGACACAATGATGATACCTATGACACAATGATGATACATATGACACAATGATGATGTCAATCAATAACAAAATTCACAGAAATCATACAGTATAGACACAGCGATGATCAAAACGACAAAATTACGGTGCGAAAATTAACATACTATTTCAATTACAGTATATAATCGTCTTCATACGTACCAAACTGATCATCTCTCGTCGACATCGCTGAACTAATTGATGTAAAGCAATCTTCAACGATTGAAATTGAAAATTCGATTGTTTGAATCTTCAACGATTGATCAATTGAAAATTTCAACGATTCGATTGTTTAAATCTTCAACGATAAATTGAAAATTCTGTTGGAAACCTCAATCGTACAGAAACAGTCGATATATGGCACACCTTCATCTTAATAAATTACACTTTCTAAAATACCCCTCCTTCTATTTTTAAAAATATCCACATGTCACTCCCTGATTGCTTCTCACACTTTTTACATAATATTGATTTGTATTTGAACCGGACACATATAATATTTAGTTAAATTATAATGATGAAAAAGACTACACTCCAAATGGTATTAGATTTCTAACAAAAGCAAGCGCACATATAGGATGACTCACCTACTTTGTACCATACAAACAAAATCAAGATACATAACGAAACGTATGAGATTAGCAAGCAAGATCGCGGTAGGAGTTTGCGATAATGGGAACTCTAGTTGGGTCCGACCACATGATCTCGACTAATCACAAAAACTAAACTTAAACACGTCCTCATAATCAACTTAACTATAAACATTCAGTAATTACAAGTTGTTTATCAGTTTGCAAAGAAGTTTCATGAGTTTTACGTCGCGGATAATTGAAACGATCTCTGAGTAATTGGGCCCACGAGGTTGTGTTGTTATTGGCGAAGAGACTCAAGCCACCTTATATTTTACTTCTATGGTTTTTACTTAATTAGAGTTCAGGCTTGCAGCCCACATTCATGATGAGCTAAAGCTTTTAAAACAAAGAAAAGCTCATTTGAACATAATGCAAGATTTTATTTTGTTAAATTTACATTTATGGTTTTTCAATTTGAAGTTACGCATTTTTTTTCTTCATTATATCATTAATATAAATCTTATATTAAAATTTTATTTTTTTTTCAAAGTAATGCTTCAAATTTAATAATTATTATTTGTATTAACAGTTTAAAAAATGATAAGCATAACATAGGTTAGAAGATTAAGATGAAAGATAAAGGGTGTTCATATAGTGCCTTCAGGTGACACGAAATGATGAAGGTAACAGATGTATTACGCTTTATTGTTGTTAATTTTCATGAGAGTATATAACTTATTTTTATCTCAATGTCGTGTATTTCGGTCTGACACATTCACATTAGGAACCTAAAATTCTTTTAAGAATAACACTTAAATTATCTATAATATAATTGACAATACCTGGACAATCCATGATAAAATATAACCCATAGGACTCAACCAATAACCATTTGGTGGAGTGAGAATATCACTCTAGCTCCTAACTATTTATCACTATACAGCACCCTGTGAGACATCGATATAATGAGGGATCATTAGTCGCAAAGCCCGTAAACTTTGGAGTTGGTGTGAACGTGAGTGGTGGTTGAATTACAGCCTGATTCTATGTACGATCCAAAGTATCTTGAGTGTATTATGTTCAAGATAGAAACATCCATTCTTTGTTATGTGTAGCAAAAATCCCAAAAATATATGCAGGGTTTTACTATATGAATAGATATACATGTTAAGAATGCATATTTTTTCATATTGAGCGTTTTTTTGTTATAAATTCATATAATCGATTCTTAATTGTGGTTTATTTGAATTTTTCTAGTTTTGAATGGTTATTTGATGATTGGAAAATAAAAACACAGATATCAAGAAAAGCTTTTGGGTGTTAAGTAACATTTGGCCAAGTTGCCCGAACCTGACTAGCATATTATGTCCTTAACACTTTCGGCATGGTTATAACATGCATCAGATCCCCTTTTCGCCTCATCTTCTTCTCCAGTTCAACCAAGCTCGAGAATAAGTAAAGAAAAGACCTAGTTCTCTCCGACACTAAGTTTGTTATTGAAGAAATTTTTTAGGTTTGAAGCCAAGTTAAGATCAAACACTACAAAGAAAGATTTAACACCATACAACCTATCTTTACTCATTTTAGTTTAAAAATCTTTAGATCTACTATGTTATTTTTTCCATTTCTATGAGTTGGTTGTGGTTTATGTAAGTCTTATAGGCTAAACATTCTTTATCACTTAGATTAGATGAATCTTAGCATATTTTGTCATATTATATGCAAACTTTAGTCATGATTATGTCAATGTTTATTGCAAAGCTATGATACCTCTCACATCGCGTGAAATGCTTAGATGTGATTTTTTGGTTTAAAACACATTGATTATAAATAAACACATATAAAAGCGCATTATAACATAAATATAACATTATATATTAGTCCGTCCTTAGGTTACATAACTATTACAAAATTTGTCTAGCATGAGACTATTACATTTACCTAATCAAAACATCTTTAACTGCTTCATATTTCTTTAGTAATAATGAATATGTACATCCACCATTATACTAGGCTCGGATATGTTAACAGTTATTTTTACACATATTTTCCCATCACTTCGCCCCAACCGTTGAAAACATCGAATGAGAGCATAATACTGTTTCATTTTGTTCTCCTGAAAAAGCATGCTAAAACTGTCAACATAAAGTTGGTGAAAAACATAGGTTTAATAACCCAAACAAAACATATTGATGCAACATAAATAAGATTACAACCAAACTTACTTATATGTCAGGTGAATTATAACTATCACAAATACAAATCATAAAAATCAGATAATATAGAATCACAACAATCATCCTGTTGGTGCAGGAAATATTTTCCTAGGTAGCGCTACCAATATTATCAGACGGTTCCTCATCCGAATTAATGGTTGTAACTTACGACGACATGACAGTTTATCTCAAAAGTCTTATTTAGTTGCATCAAACACAAAACAATATTTTTTTCCCCCAAAACTCATAATAAAAATGGGGCTATGAATCTCACCTCAATTCCAGCGATAACCTATAAAATTAATTATAAGTTAGGAACATAGTTCTTTAAGATTTTCAGCACCTCAGTCAAAACTCTAAAACACTAACTATGATTACTAAAAACTTTCAAAAATTTAATAGCAACATCATCTGAAATTATCAGTAATCATATAAAAATTTTCAACTATCAACTAATTTCAGATATTTTTCTAAAAATAATACAAACTCAACATAAATTGGACAAAATAGCTAATGTTATTGATAAATTCCCAAATTTTTCCAGAATGTTTATCTTGGGGTCTACTATATCCCATAATTCCCCGTTTAATGCATAAAAGTAATTAATTTACTGTAATTGTCAAAATTACTAAAATTCAAGAAAAATAGTTCATATCTCCAAAAATTATGAAATTTACATATATTGTCAACTCCAAAACATACTATTTAATGTAAATTTTCAGATTTTATTTCACAGTTAGGTATTTCTTTATATCTTTCCATTACAGGTCATAATAAATATTAATCTCATCATATAAGTGAATTTAGTCATGAAATTATTCTGGAGCTTCTATAACATATAGTAATCATTATGTACTTTTTCTAGATTTTTACCGGGTTCGGTCCTTCCATATAGTATTTTTCGTATTTTTTCTTTATTTAAATCATATAAATTAATTTACTCAATTTTAAATATCAAAATTTACAGATAGATAATCCTAGTTTTTCTAAACATACTTCTAAATTTATTCCCACAATCATAGTCTGTTGAATATTTAATCTGATTTTAGCAAGATACTAAGACTTTAATTGATTTTGTTAGTAATTTTTCTTGTTTAATCCTTCTTTGATTTAACACCATTATTTTCTTAATTCTTTTATTTTCTTCTTACTAAGTTTTGAAATAAGTAACACATGGTTGTGGTATTCTTTGATAATGATCATGTCTGTGTTTGTTAAAACACATACTTCATTTGATCACTTAATTATGATTTTCTTACCTTTTTTATCTGAGAAGATGGTGAAGGATGGTTGCTAATAGCTTCTGGATCTTGATGTCCTAACCTTGAGGTGAAGGTTCTTGATCCTTGAAAGTGAATACTTATATGAACATGATTGATTGAAGATGATAAGTGTTTGGATTATGATGATGTTGGTGGTGATGTAAATTCGAGAGAGAGAGTTGTGAGGATGGTGGTGATTTCGGATGATAATAATGGTGAGTGTAGAGAGACCGAGAGAAAGAGGGTGATGTTGGGGTGGTGGTTTTTCGGTTGTATATAATAAACCGAGAGAGATGAGAGTCAAGAGGGAAGATGGTATGGTTGTGGTGGTCGCGGTTGTGGTTGTTTTTGGGTTTCATCAACTGAAAATTAGTAGTAGTGGAGAGAGCTCATCATTAGTCTATCACTAGGTTTGTGTTTTGTACCTCCTTTGATAGGTGTCAAACATTTGAGTATGATGAGTGTGTCTTATGCTAGGTGTCAAACCTAGATGAAGATTGTGATGGTAATGGATGATGGCGGTTGTGGTGCTTGGGTGGTACCGAGAGTTGAGTTTTTGGGTTAAAAAGTTGCCACCAATGCATTAGCATGATGCCTTGGAGTAGGGTAGATTATGTGGCATTTGAATAAGATCTCTTAGTGTTAAACTTTGGTGATGATGCATGGGAACCGACCGAAGGTTAGTAACTAGGTGGCGGTTTTGGTAGTTATGACATGTTTAGTTACTAAACTAAGATTAACTAATGGTTTGGGGGTTATTAATCGGGTTACTCGAGATTACATAATGGTTTTGTTTTGATGTTTAGATATTTTAAATGAGATTTTTTTTTGTTTGATTCAAGGTTGATGAAGTATTGTTTTGATAATGTTTGATTAACTTAGTTCATATATATATATATAGGGATTCATTCAATTGAAAACTAATATTTATAAAAAACTAAAAGAACCATTCCATACAATAGATCATTTAGATCTATGGTTGTAAATGAAAGGGTAAAAATGTAAAATACAAATTATAAATCATATGATGAAACAATTAAAAGGATAAACTGAAAACTATTTCAATACTCATAACTGCTTTTTGTAGCCACGTTTACTCTCCATCTTAATTCCATGTTTATAGGAAAAACCAAAAGGATCCATTAAATTCCAAGTTTATAGAAAAAAATTAAAAGGATCCATTGAATAAGACAAATAGCAATTCATAATTATAAACAATAGAATCTTTAAAATATATAAAGATATATTTTACTATTACTATTTTTTATTACTTATTCTTTATCCAATTATAATATAACTGTACATGTTTCTACTTTTAAAACACGATTATAACATGCAAATTAAACCTCCGGTTCTAATAAATTAATGTAAACTTACACACCTCAATTATAGAATTTATATACATAACATTATTCATTTGACATGATTCCTTAATAAAATTCAAAAGATTATGCAAATGCTACATATTAAAGCTCATAAACAATTGGATTAAAGATCCAAACGTAATCAGATTCATAACAATTAAATATGCTAAAAAGCTAATTTGTTCTAGCACAATCATTGCCTAATCATGAAACATATATGTTACAACAACAAAGAGAAAAAAAGTTTAGATTCTCTGAGCATAAGCACCACTACAATAATCCAAGACTAGTTATCTTAGTCAGTCCTCCCTCCAAATAAAAGCTTTATTCCAATTTCCATTACTAAAAAGCATGCAGATCAAGTTGAATTGTAGTCGTGGCTCTGAAACATCATATGCACAACCATATTAGAATTTAGCATCTATGCATATTGAAAAAATGTACATATATGCATGTGAAAAAAATGCATATATGCATGTGAAAAAATGCATATATATATACATACCTCATGTGTGCATAAATGTATATATGCATAAATTAATTTGTAGTATATGTACCCAGCCAACATCATAGTTTAAGATGATATTTTGATACTTTAGATACTAATGATTAATGGTCTAATAGAATCAAAGAATAAAACCTGATTGGCTACATTTAGAGTTCTCTAATTTATAGAAAAGTAGCAATTCTACAAGTTATATAAAGATAATAAAACAAATCCTATAAATTAGAATTTAAAAATAATCTATTATAATATTTGAGTGATGACCTTTATTCATCTATATTTGAGATGCTCCCCAAGCCCTCTTACAACAAGAACAAATACAACATTTTGCACATGCTTCACTCCAATTTCTTCATATTGTATAAAGTTATGATCATCAAAAGTTAGTACTTCTACTGATGACATCTGCAAGGAATAAAATTCATAACCTAATTAAGTTCCATTTTCTAGAATCTACTAAAAGTTATATCGTTGTCTTGATATACGTGTACAAACCTCCAAGGTAGCTTGAATATAAAATTGGCATCTAAAATTACCACCCAAATGTCATTCAGGCATGCAACAACATCATCAATAAACAATAGGCAAGTGTTACATATAACATAAGCAGGAATTCATAATTTAACATTTCTAGTTTAGAGGTAAATAAGGTGAGACACAAATTAAATACCATATTTTAATAACTTGAAAGGTAAAATTACCGAGCAAAATATAACTGAATTGGGTTCATTAAGGAACATTTAAGGTTTAGCGAATCAATAAAAATCTAAGATGTTGGTTAGTTCAGCCCCAAAACTAAGGAATTAAACATGTTTTATGCAACATAATTGTCTTCACATCAAATCCAAAAAAATTCACCTATAGTGATGCAAAATGAAGTGTTTCATATTAAATGTCTAAGCAAAATTAGGTTCTCATGCGAGAAGTCTTTGTGCTCTTAATTCAATGTCTTGCCTTAAAATTATGATTAAATATAGTGTTAAATGAAGAACCTACTACTTCAATTGTGTTGATGTCAACGGTGTCGGTTACTCGGTTTTGTTTACCCATCCAAACATAACCAACAGAAACCAAAATCTAATTAGGAGAAATCAAACATGTAAAACTTGAAGAACATACAATTAGGAGTGAAGAAACGAACCTTGATTTCTTGACTCTTGATGTATAACTGTAAAACATGTAAACCAAATTCTCTATTTTGTATTAATGATCAACTCCATAAAACAGTTTAGAAAGATGACCATTTTAGGTTTGTAGCTTTCCTTCTATACTTTGCACTAAATGAAAGATGTGCGCTTGATCTCCCCTAACCACGTTCATCCCTACCAACATGTTGTCAGAATGCTTTTTGTTCCTTAATTTCTAAGGCAATTGAACTCCCTCTCTTCAATCCCTTCAATGTATGCACTAATCATGAATTAACACAGATACATAGAAGCAATCACGACTCAAAGGGGTAGGCGATGACGATAGAGCGGCACTCAAATGGTGTCTAGTGGTGGTCGCTAGTTATAAATATGATTTGGAGACGAGAAATGTGCTTCGATAATGTGTTGGGGGTGCTTCAGCGAAGAGGGAGACGGTGTCGGATGAAGTAGAGTTGTGTGAGGCGTCGACATGTGGATGTGGTGATTGATGGCAGTGGCCGGTTGAAGTAGCAATAACGGTGGTCATGGCGGTGGCGATGAGAAACGATGTTTCAGAAAATCAAAAACTAAATCTTAAAATTGAGATTCTATAGAAGTAGGAAGTTACATGTTAGGGTAAAATACAAAAATACCCCTAACAATTTTTAGATATTATAAAAACAGTAAACAAGAAAAAACAATGTGGCTAGAATTAGTTCTTTTGGTTTTTTACAAAATATTAGTTTTCATTTGAATGCCCCTATATATATATATATATATATATATATATATATATATATATGTGTGTGTGTGTATGTGTGTATCATGATTTATAGATATATATACATACATGCATACGTAAAATACATGCATGCATAATAGCATACTTAACTTATATAATTATTTTTATAATGTGGAAGTGTATATATGAAAAAGGTTCATAATTTTGATAATGTTTATCTATTATACATGCATGCATACGTAAATAATACATGCATGCATAGCATACATACACATAATTTAATCATTAACATATATATACATGTAAGGTAATATAATGGAGTGATAACCTTAATCGTTATTTAACCTGAATTTATAGGGTTGTCACATACTCCCCCCGTAATAAGAATTTCGTCCCGAAATTCCTTTGATAGTCCTTTTTCTTCTTAGTGAGAGAGTTTTGTATCAGGCCTGATCTTTATTCTTGAAATAGATAAGGATACTTTTTCTTGGTTTCATCTTCACGTTTCACGTAAATTCGGGTCCTCTTTTTGAATTTCATTTTACTTTCACTATCAGGATATTACTTCTTTTCAAACTTTTTACTTCTCTATCAATAATAGCTATTGGTTCTTTTACAAAGTGAAGTTTCTTATCTATTTTGATTTCTTAGATTGGAACTCTTAATGTTTCATCTATTAGACACTTCTTTAAACTAGACACATGAAAATGTGTTGTGTATCTCACTTAGTTCTTGTGGTAATTCTAACTTGTAAGCTACAGGACCAATTCTTTCTATAATTTCAAAAGGGCCAACATATCTAGAGTTTAACTTATTCCTTTTTCCGAATCGAATAATTCCCTTAGATGGTGATACCTTTAGATATACCTTGTCTCCTACCTAAATTCTAAAGGTTTCCTCCTTTTGTTAGCATAACTACTTTATCTATCACGTGCTGTTTTTAATCTGTCCTTTATTTCACAAATCTTATCGATTGTCTCCTGTACAAGTTCTGGACCTGTGAGTTGTCTATCCCCTACCTCATTCCAACATAGAGGTGATCTACACTTCCTTCTGTATAGGGCTTCAAACGAAGTTATTCCAATATTATAGTGATAATTGTTATTGTATGAAAATTCAATTAATGGTAAGTGTGAATCCCAGTTTCCACCAAAACCTATTGCACAAGCTCGTAACATATCTTCTAGTGTTTGTATTGTTCTTTCACTTTGTTCATTTGTTTGGGATGATAAGCTGTACTCATATTTACTTGAGTTCCTAAGGCTTTTTGTAATGTTTGCCAGAACCTTGAAGAAAACCTACTATCTCTGTCAGATATTATTAATATAGGTATTCCATGTCTAGACACAATTTCGTTCATATAATTTTTGCTAACTTTTCCATTTTATAATCTTCTCTATTGGTAAGAAGTGGGCTGACTTAGTTATTTATCCACTATAACCCATATTGTGTCATATCCACTTGAGGTTCTAGGTAACTTGGTTACAAAATCCATAGTGATCTGATCCCATTTCCATTCTGGAATTTCTAGTTGTTGTAAATATCCTGAAGGTTCTGATTTCAGCTTTAACTCTAGAACAAACATCACATCTTTCTACGAATTTAGCACAGATCTTTTCATATCGGGCCACCAATATTGTATTTTCAAGTCCTTATACATTTCATTATTTCCTGGGTGTACTGAATATCTAGATTTATGTGCTTCCTTTAAGATGATTTCCTTAACATGTTATTGTTAGGGATCCAAATTCTTTCTTTAAGTCTCAAGATTCCATCTTGTCTTTTTTTTCCATTTGCTTTCTTTGTCCTATTAGCTTTTTCAATTCATCTTTCTGTTGGGCTTCCTTAATGTAACTTTTATGATCTGTATAAATTATACACTTAGTTCCATACAGTAATGTCTTCAAATTTTTTATGCAAACACTACTGCTCCTAATTCTAAATCATGTGTAGTATAATTCTTTTCACTACCTCTGAGTTGTCTAGATGCATATGTAATTACTTTGTTCCTTTGCATTAAAACACATCCAAAACCTGGTGTGATGCATCACAATAACTACAAAATCGGCTGTTCCTTCTGGAAGTGCTAGGATATGAGCACTACATAACTTGTTCTTTAAAAGTTCAAATGCCTCATTTTGTCTTTCTCCCCACATACTTCTTATCTTTCTGGGTTAATTTTGTCAAAGGTTAAGCTATTCTTGAGAAATTCTCTATAATCCTATAATTCCTACTAAACCAAGAATTATCGCACTTCGGTTGGTGTTTTTGGAATTTCCCATTCCTTTACTGCTTTAATTTTTGTTGGGTCAACTTGTATTCCCTTTTGGTTAACCACATGCCCTAGAAATTGTACTTCCCTTTTTGAAATTCACATTTTGAAAATTTAGCGTATAATTGTTCTTTCTGAAGTAATTCTAAAGTTAACCTTAGGTGTCTTCATGTTCCTCCTTATTCTTAGAATAGATTAAAATGTCATCTACAAAGACTATAACAAATTTATCTAAATATGTTTTACAAATTCTATTTATTAAATCCATGAATACCGCAGGAGCATTTGTTAAGCCGAATGGCATTACAAGGAACTCATAATGTCCATACGTGTTCTGAATGCAGTCTTAAGAATATCTTCCTCCTGTACTCTTAACTGATGATATCTAGACCTTAAGTCTATTTTGGAAAAATAACTAGATCCTTGCAATTGATCGAATAAATCATCAATCCTAGGGATTATGATACCTATTCTTTATGGTTACCTTATTGACTTCTCGATAATCAATGCACATTCTGAATGTTCCATCTTTCTTTTTAACAAAAAAACCGGTGCTCCCCAAGGAGATACACTAGGACGTATATAAACCTTATCTAACAATTCCTGAGTTGGCTCATTAGTTCCTTCATCTCTGTTGGAGCTAAACGATATGGAGATTTGGCTATAGGAGCAATTCCTGGTAATAACTCAATTTTAAATTCTACTGACGAGGTGGTGGTGGCGATCCTGGTAGTTCATCAGGAAAACCTCAGGATATTCTCTAACAGTAGGAACATCTTCTAAATTTTTCATGTCTAAGTGTGTATCTACTACGTGAGATAGAAATGCTAAACATTTCTTTCTCAAATATTTCTATGTCTTATATGAAATTATCTTACAGTACCCCCCTAGGCAGTTCACGATATTGGTAAGAATTGTATCGTTCTTATTTTAGGGATTTTAATCATTCTTTTACATAAATAATTTCAGCTTGATTTCTACATAACCAATCCATACCCACAACAACATCAAAACCTCCTAATTCAATAGAATCAAATCAATATTAAAACAGTAATCATCCAAAATTATAGTGCAATTAGGAATAACTTCACTAGCCTCAATTATTTTTCCATCAGCTAACTATATCATGTATTTACTTTTCAGTTTTTCTCAGGTTAGGTTAAGTAAAGACTTAAATGTATGCGAGACAAAACTACGTGTAGCTCCCGTATCAAATAACATAGTTGTGTGTCGATTATTAATAGGATACGTACTCGTTACCACTTCTGGTTCTTGTCGTGCCTCCTCAACTTGCACACGAAAGCTCTACCATGCGGGTTGTTTGTGGGAACTTTTTTCTTTAACTCCGGACATTCATTGCGAAAATGATTTTCATTTCCACATTGATAGCATAATGGTTTAGGGTTTGCAGGTCCCTTACAGTCTCGGGATATATGTCCCTTCTTCTTACAATTATAACAAATTGTAATCATGCACTTATCGTGATGGTATTTCTTACAGTTGTTACACCATGGTTGTCCTTCCGTTTGAGGTCTCCTTTCTTGTGCAGCTCCTAAGAAATTTCTCACTGGGTGTCTGGTTATTCTCTTCTGCTGGTTTTCCGGGTCTTTCTCCAGAAGTGTTGCCATTCTATTTTCTCTTATTCTCATTCTTGCATTTGTTAGGGAACCGTTTCTGATTATTTCATCAGTCAAACTACCTGCTAGTGCTACTGCTTCCTGAAAAGTTTTTGGCATTGCAGATTTGACCATTCCCCTTATTTATGGTACTAAGCCCCAGATGTATCTGCCTATTCTTTTGGTTTTGGAGTTACTAGATGTGGCACTAACGTAGATAGTTCTTTATACCTATCAATATATTCCCTGTGCCCGCATCTTTCATATCTAATGCCAAGAATTGTGTTTCTATTTTCTCTATCTCGTTGTAAGGACAGTATTTTTCAATTACTAGATTCTTAAATTCTTCCCAGCTGTACCCGTTCACACATGTCTTCCTTTAGTTGTGCCTCCATTTTTCACCAAGATTATGCCTCACCCTTTAGAGAATGTGAAGCAAACAAGGTTTTGTGGTTCTCAGCACAATTGCTAATTTCTAGTACAGATTCCATCTCTTCGAGCCAGCGTTAAGTCTTGTATTGCTCCTCCTTTCCCGTCAATTCCCATGACCTGCAAGACATGAAAGTTTTATAAGAACATCCCCCTTGAGTTGATCTGCAATTTTTTCCCCGGATGTTCTTCTGTGTTGGCATTTACTGGTTCCTCATTTTCAGGTGGTACACCTCTAAAATTAAGATTTTGTTATGATTGAGCTATTAAAGTAGGTATTGCAGCCTCTAATTGTTGGTTCACTATTTGAGAAATTCTTTTGTTCTCAGTGGTTGTGGTAGCTTCTAGCGGAGCTTCTTCTCATAGTCTGGTTCTTGGTCTTCCAACGCGTGTAGTTCTCCTTATTGGTTGAGTTGTCCTTTTTGGTGGCATATTTCACTACATTTTAATTATGTTATTATTTTGAAAAGAATAAGTAAAGACACACATAAGTTCTTATAGTAAACAAATATTTCATGCGTCTTATCATAACAGAGGATAACTTAGCATATATCTTTACTTTCTTATTCTTATAGCATACATTAAGTTTTCTAGATTTCTAATTTCCCCAAACCTATTTCCATAGTTTTGTGAGGATGTTGTTGTCTTTCTTTCTTCCTTTCTTGACTTCTGTTTTTATTATTCGTACTTCCCGTTGAATTTTCTTAACTTTCCTTAGTATCTAGTTGGTTGCTTTTACTTGCCAGTCTTCCAACTTTTGTCATTTGCTTTCTTCCTTTTCTATTTTAGACTCATCAGATTGTGTCATTTCAGGACTTAGAAGAAATCTTTCTAGATTTAGACTTTCTGTTTCTTGTATCTCATCAGTCAGGAGTCTCTTGTTATGTCATATTCTCTTTCTAGGAGTCTGACTTGTATAACCTCCAATAGTGACTGGAGCACGTCGTACATAACATTTTAGTGAGGTTGGATCTTGGTCTCAGATTATGGGGTTTCTATTTGATTTGATGGTTCTATCTCAGGTGTTGTCTCTTTATGATCCGAATAGTCAGTTTCATCATTGTAACTATAGTTTTATCAGAACTCATGCTGCAAAATTCTTACAAATTTAATTCAGGTAAGTAACATAGATTTTATAAAATTTGCATGTATAAATCATATAGGTTTCCAGTTTAATTCTTACCTTAAGCATGAATATAATCACATAAAGAAAAAAATATCACTTTGATGGTTAAGTAACATATGAGCTTATGGTCATAGTCTATGTATTTACTAATAATGCCTAATTCTCTATAATCAATGGCTCTAATACCAACCTGTCACATCCCCATGGAAGCGTGAAATGCTTAGATGTGACTTTTTGGCTCAAAACACATTGATTATAAATAAACACATATAAAAGCACATTATGACATAAAACATAACATTATATATTATAGTCCGTTCTTAGGTTACATAACTATTACAAAATTTGTCTAGCATGAGACTATTACACGTAACCTAATCAAAACATCTTTAACTTCTTCATAATTCTTCAGTAATAGTGAATATGTGCATCCACCATTATACTAGGCTCGAATATGTTAACAGTTATTTTTACACATGTCTTTCCAATCACTTCATCCCAACCGTATAAACATCGAATGAGAACATAATACTATTAGTCATTTTGTTCTCCTGAAAAGCATACTAAAAACTGTCAACACAAAGTTGGTGAGAAACATAGGTTTAATAACCCAAACAAAACATATTAATGCAATATAAATAAGATTACAACCAAACCTACTTATATGTCAGGTGATTTATAACCGTCACAAATACAAATCACAAAAATCAGATAATATAGCATCACCACACTCATCATGTTGGTGCAGGAAATATTTTCTAAGTAGCGCTACCAATATTATAAGATGGTTCCTCATCCGAATTAATGGTTGTAACTTACGGCAACATGACAGTTTATCTCAAAAAGTCTTATTTACTTGTATCAAACACAAAACAATATGATTTTTCCCCCAAAACGCATAATAAAATGGAGCTATGAATGTCAGCTCAATTTCAACGATAACCTATAAAATTAATTATAAGTTAGGAATATATTTCTTTAAAATTTTCAGCACCGCAGTCAAAATTCTAAAACACTAACTATGATTACTCAAAACTTTCAAAAATTTAATAGCAACATCATTTGAAATTATTAGTAATCATATAAAATTTTCAATTATTAACTAATTTCAAGTATTTTTCTAAAATTAATACAAACTCAACATAAATTGACAAAAATAGCTACTGTTATTGATAAATTTCCAAAATTTTCCAGAATGTTTATCTTGGGGTATACTATATCTGATAAATTCCATGTTTGATAATTAAGAGTATTTAATTTATTGTAATTTTAAAAAAATACAAAAATTCAAGAAAAATAGTTAAATATCTCCAAAAATTATGAAATTTGTATATATTGTCGATTCCAGAACGTTGTAATGTGTGTGTTCCAGAATTTATTTCATAATTTAGGTATTTCTTTCTATTTTTCCATTACAGATCATAATAAAATATCAATCTCGGTCATATAAACGAATTAGTCATGAGATTTATTCTGGAGCTTCTATAACATATAATAATCATTATGTAATTGTTCCAGATTTTTACGGGTTCGGTTCTCCCACATAGTATTTTTCTTATTTTTCCCTTATTTAAATCATATAAATTAATTTACTCAATTTTAATATACCAAAATTACAGATAGATAATTCTAGTATTTCTAAACATAATTCTGAATTTATTCCCCTAATCACAATCTTTTGAATATTTAATCTGATTTTAGAAAAATACCAAGACTTTAATTGATTTTGTTAGTAATTTTTCTTGTTTAATCATTCTTTGATTTAACACCATTATTTTTCTTAATTCTTTTACTTGCTTCTTACTGAGTTTTGAAATAAATAACACATGGTTGTGGGTATTCTTTGATAATGATCATGTATGTGTTCGTTAAAACACATACTTCATTTGATCACTTAAATATGATTTTCTTACCTTGTTTAATTTGAGAAGATGGTGAAGGATAGTTGCTAATAGCTTCTGAATTCTTGATGTCCTAAGCTTGAGGTGAAGGTTCTTGATCCTTGAAAGTGAATACTTAGATGAACATGACTGATTGAAGATGATAAGTGTTTGGATTATGATGATGTTTGGTGGTGATGTAAAATCGAGAGAGAGCTGTGAGGATGGTGGTGATTTTGGATGATAATGGTAGTGAGTGTAGAGAGACCGAGAGAAAGAGGGTGATGTTGGCGTGGTGGTTTTGCGGTTGTATATAATAAACCGAGAGAGAGATGAGAGTCAAGAGGAAGATGGTTATGGTTGTGGTGGTCGCAGTTGTGGTTGTTTTTGGGTTTCATCAACCGAGACTTTGTAGTAGTGGAGAGAGCTCATCATTAGCCTATCACTAGGTTTATGTGTTGTACCTCTAGCTTTGATAGGTGTCAAACATTTGAGTATGATGAGTGTGTGTTATGCTAGGTGTCCAACCTAGATGAATATTAGTATGATGGTAATGGATGATGGCGGTTGTGGTGCTTGGGAGGTACCGAAAGTTGAGTTTAAGTGGGTTAAGAAGTTGCTACCAATGCATTAGCATGATGACCTTGAAGTAGGGTCGATTATGTGGCATTTGAATAAGATCTCTTAGTGTTAAACTTTGGTGATGATTCATGGGAACCGGCCGAAGGTTAGTAACTAGGTGGCGGTTTTGGTAGTTAATGACATGTTTAGTTACTAAACTAAGTTTAACTAATGGTTTGGGGTTGTTGATCGGGTTAGTCGAGATTACATAATGGTTTTGTTTTGATGTTTAGATATTTAAGATGAGATTGTTTTTGTTTTGATTCAAGGTTGATGAAGTATTGTTTTGATAATGTTTGATTAACTTAGTTCATATACACACACACACACATGTGTATCATGATTTATAGATATATATACATATATGCATACGTAAAATACATGCATGCATAATAGCATACTTAAACTTATATAATTTTTTATAATGTGGAAGTGTATATATGAATAATGTTCATAATTTTGATAATGGTTTATCTATATATACATGCATGCATACGTAAATAATACATGCATGCATAGCGTACATACATATAATTTACTCATTAAACATATATATACATGTAAGGTAAATATAATGGAGTGATGACCTTAATCGTTGTTTAACCGGAATATAGGGTTGTCACAATACTCTTAAGTGATAATGTGTGCTTGTTTAAATTGTTAAAATATTAAATCTATGGGGTGTTACAACAATATTATCTAGGAAAACTACAAGCGTTACAGCATATATTCATGAATAACATACACTAGTATGTAGTTTATGGTAACTGATGATGAATGGTAAATGAGGGTTGAATATTTAGTAAAGTTGAACAAGTATGCATCCTTATACATGTGTTTGTAAACACCATTATGTTTGTTATGAATTTCTCTTAACTTTACATATGTGTAACTATACATAATGTGCAAATTTATGGTTCATGTATACGTAATAGGACATTAACAAATTTGGAATTTACATAGCTATTGTTACAGTACGTGAATTAAGGTGGTTATCATGTGTGCATCGTGTTAGTTTTCCAAATATTGTGGGTTTGAGTAGCCTTGATGGGAGTCCAAACCATCTTCCACATTGGCTTAATAATATTATTGACTCTTCATAGCATAAATTTAGATGGCTATTATGTGTTTATCATTCTAGATATCCAAGGAGTTGTATAATTAGTTAACCTTTATAAGATTCTAATTTGCTTCTATGATTTATTTGTAAAAATGGTCTCACTATATGTTCATGCAAGTTGTTATTGTTTTGCTTAGCCGATTCAAAGTCTAAGTTATATTTTCCTTTGATTGATTATGTTCGCCTTTGTTTACTCATAAGTTAAATGTTTATTTCATATTTGTTTACTTACTTTAATTAGATTAATTGTTAGTTATTTAGTTAATCATATTAATATTCACAACTCATCATATTTTATCATTTAAATAATGATAAAAACTTAGTATAAGGAGTTATTCTGTCTATGAATTGATACCTGATTCTTACTATAAGTTATACTACTATCTGATAGATACACTTTTTATATTGTGTGTGTGGTTATCTATAAGTTGAAAATCATTTCATTAATTTAAAGCTTAAATATGTAAATTCATTGTTGTATGTTAACAAACATCATGGGTTCAAGTCGCTAATGGAAAACCTGAAACTCAAAAAAGTGCTAATGTGAGGGACATCTTAAGGTACCAACTCAACAAAGGAACTAGTAGAAAAATATCATCCACAAAAAACAAGAGAGTATATTCTATTTGTGTTGATATAGTGGTGTGTGTATATATATATATATATATATAATGAATAGTCAAACCAAAATTTCTAAAATCCAACAGTACCCATGTAAATGAGGAACTGTTGGCACCAAGCACAAGGTGCTTGTTTCAATGCATGAAAGGACTTATGGAGCTAAATTCTATATTAAGGAGGACAATTGTCCACAAAACTTAGACATTAGTGCATGTATAATGTATCGTTAAATGACTTATGAAGGGAATTGAAGTATTCTCGACATCTAGATGATGAACATGCAATGATTGATACGACCAAACTAAGAACCATATAAATGGTGACCAGTTTACTACAAGGCTAAACACCTCCCAAGATATTCAAAAATCAACATGAATAATATAAAAAAGGAGTCGATGACAAATCCATTATAAAATAGCAGTTTTATTTGTTTATCTGGATTACAAGCATGACAAAGTGTGAATAGTTTTCCTTTATTACACAAATTAACCAAAGACTCCAAAATACTTGCAACAACATCGCCGGAGTGACCTAATTGTTGATACTAAATAGTTTGACCTAAAGATCGTAAGCTAGGGGGGAGGTTATATTTGTGATGAATGTACATGTCGTATACATTTTTAGCCCGGTTGAAAAATACTTATCAAACATATAATAAATGGCATATAAAAATTCTTTTTTTTCTCTTTATCATTTGAAAAATAGAAAATAAAAAATAGCTTTTGGAGTGATGTGCCAAACGAGACACCATTGACTAGGGTTGGTAACGGGGCGGGTATGGGTCGGGTATGAGTGATCCCAACCCTATACCCGATTACAAAAGAGTGTCCCATACCTGCCCCAAAACCGGTCGGGTATAAGTCGGGTATTTACCCGTCGGGTATCGGGCATACCCGCGGGTAATCGGGTACACCCGTAAATGATATAAAACTTACCCATTGGGTATACCCGTCGGGCATCTTTTTAAATTACATCATAATATCAAAATAGAACGACACTTCAAATTAACATTGCATCATAGTACGATCGGTTTGCAAAAACGCAAACAAGCACCGACATAATATCAATGTTTACAAAAGACACATAATACTTAGAATCATTTGTTTAATGGGGTTTCGTTTTGAGGATTTTAAGAAACAAATATGTTTTATATAATATATAATAATATTAATATATACTTAACATACGTAAAACCAATTAAACAACTATGATACAATTAAAATAAATGAATAAAATTAAATTATTTCGTGTATATAAACGGGTAATCGGGTTGGGTAAACGGGTACTTCAGGTAATCCCATACACGTCCCATACCCGCGAATTTTTTCTCTTACCCATACCCGACCCCATTACCGTTTACCCGATCCCATACCCGTCCCATTTGTCTCGGGTTTCGGGTTTCCCCATCGGGTACGGGTATAATTGCCATGCCTACCATTGACCTATGGGCGACTAGGGGACATGTCTAATGGAGTTGAGTTCTGGCTTAAAGCTCGTATAAATTAGAAGCAATCATGGGACACAAAACTAGAAACATTTCATCAATAGGGCCACATAACAACTTAGAAGGTATGATCTTAAGTACTAAGTGGCTTAGTGTAGGTCGTATAATAAGTATTACATCTAAAAAGAGAATAATTTTCAGAAAGAGGGTGTTAATTTGGTCTTTGATGTCATTAGAAAAAAGAAACAAGGGGATAAAGTGTTTATGCAAAAAGAAACACAAAGACATTTATAACTTTGATACCATAACGTCGTTATGTATATATCATGGTGTCCAATTAATGCAATCAATGTACATGGATATACATAGGGACAACTGATAACCTTAATGCTGACAGGATCTCAGCCTCTCGTTTGATCAATCAGATTATGTTTGCAGCGGATTTAGCACATTAATTAGCGTTTAATGCAAGAACATAAAAGATATTGCATGTAAAAGCACAAGCATAGAGAGAGAAAAGAGTTCTGCGAAACAATAAATGTTCTATTGCTAAGCACGTTTCGGCCATTAAAACAGTATGGTTCCCCATCCTTTTATAGGCGGCAAAAGGATGGGTTGATGTCCTTTTTCTGACATCAACAGAATATTAAAATTACAGCTGACAAAACATAAAACTACTGAAGATGTCAACAGCTGACATCTTCTTACAAAAGTTTCCTAAGTACTGACAAAAGTAAAACTACTGAAATCCTACAACGACTGAAGAACAAACTCTTCAGTCGTTTATAACTACTGATACTATAACAACTGAAGAACATGCTCTTCAGCTGTTGTACAACTACTGAAACAAAACAAACTACTGAAAAGGAAATCCATCACAATAACTGAAGAAGACTTCTTCAGCTGTTGTGACAAACTCTGAGTCTTCAGTACTTGGTCTTCAGACTTGGCTTCAGATGATGTAACAACTGATGACTTCAGTAGATATCATCAGTTGTTGTCTTCAGTCTTTGTCTTCAGACTTTGTGCTTCAGTAGAAGATCAGTTCTTCAGTTCTTCAGCTTTTGATTCTTCAGTACTTGTCTTCAGTACTTGAAGTCTTCAGTACTTGTAAGATCAGTACTTCAGACTTTAGTATTTGGTCTTCAGTACTTTGGAATCTTCAGCTGTTGTACTTCAGTTCTTTGAACTTCAGCTGTTGATTCTTCAGACTTTGTCAAAACAGCTGATGGGAGTCTTAGCAGTTGTCGTGATGTCATGTGGGACTTAGAGGTTTTCCTGATCTTGGCTCATTGGTTCTTTTGGTCCAACAAACTCCCCCTGAACCAATGCAGCCAAAACCTCTAATTATTGGTTGTCCCACTTATTGGTGGCATAGTGATTGGTCTATTTCCTTCTAGATCAGATTAGAAGTTGACCCAGATAAGCACTGGCCTGAGAGGTAGTCTCTAGTGTTTGTTTGGCTAAGTATGGATGGGAGCTCTGTCTTGGGGAATTGGACACAGAGCTGTTGTCCCATCCATGAGATCTACCTCCCATGTACAAGCCGGTAGGATTCTCGGGTGTAGGCTCGGACAAAGATCATTTGTTCTTCTTTGGTCATGCCCTCATCCCCACCATCGAACAATCCTTCACGTCCGTACGTCTCTGAGACATACTTGACCTGTTTCCCATTTTTGAGCTCAACTGTTGTGATTTGCTTATAAGCAAATTCATCTGGATGTCTGTCTTCTAGCAACAAGTTGAGCTCATCTTTGCGGAAGTTCTCAAGCTTCTTATAAACTAAGCCTTTCCTCACCATCCTGTTCTCCAACATCATTTCAGGAGGTAGCTTAGCTTTATAAGCTTTCTCGAACTCATCCACAATTTCCCAGGGTGTTACTACAAGAGCCACAGTGATTACTTCATCTACAATCCTCTTCATCTGGCTCTTATACCTCACAGGAATATCATTCTTTATGATCCTGTGAGCCACCCTAGGATCAGGCCAAGTCCTCACTCTCTCTTTGTTATATTGGAAGGTTTGTTTGAGAGTGAAGAGTCTCAGAGCTTCTTTCTTCATATTCATGATAGAGGTAGAGGCAGCATATGCTTGGTCAATTGACTTAAGCATTTCAGCATCATGAAGACGCTGCTGTGCCTCTTCCTCTATCTTCACCTTCACAGTTTCCATCTGTGAGGTGGGAGTGATGGTTTGAGATTTGGCTTTTGGTAGAGGGATGACTGCTGAAAGAGGCAGTCTATCCTCCTCATCACCCTCTTCTTCTTCTTCTTGCAGCCTCAACACCCTTCTCTTCTTCTTCAAGGGTGGATCATTGGCTGCGGGTTTTGATGGTGAAGGGATTGTTTTAGTGGGTTGTGGTTGGGTTGTTGGTATGGGAATGTTGGCAGGCACTGCTAGTAACCTAGAGATAAGGGCTAGTTTGGTCTGTTTTACTAGCAGTGTCCTGTTCCCAGCACCTGCTTCAGAGAGGGCCTCTGCGACCAGTCCCTTAGTGAAATCACCAGCCGAACAGATCTTGGTGGTTATTGCCAAGAGTCTGTCCCTGGTCCATGCTTTTACATCAAGGACTGGCCTGCCCAGATACTTCGAAATGAATCTACTCATAGCCTCGAGTTTCTTTTGATCCTCTTGGCTATAAGTAGACCATCGGTATTCTATCTCCCTAGTTTCCATCCTCCTGATCTCCTGATCTAGCAAGACAGTGTCCTTGTCAAAGCCTTGCCTGAACAGCTGAGCAATGGCAGAATCCATTGATTTGCTGTGTTCAGCATCAGCCTCCTTGACAAGGGCTGCTAGATCAGAGTCAGCCACCTTCTTTCCCTCCTCTCCCTTTTTCTTATAAGTGACACTGAAATCCTTTTGGATGTCAGCCACTTCTATCTGCTCAACCTCCCTCTCTTTCCTCTTCCCTTTCTCCCTCACCTTCCTAGTCTCCTCAACCAACTCCCTCTCAACCACCACCTCTTTCTCTGCCTCTACCTCCTCCTCACCCCTCTTCCTCTTGACTTGCACTGATGTCTCCCCTTTTTGGGTGCATTGGTTGGGGTTTGACTATCAGCAAGTGCCTTAGAAATGGCAACCTCCACCATGGGTTGTATGTATGTGGGAAGCCTCTCATCAAGAGTTTGAATAACTAAGTCTTTAAGCATGGGTGTGATGAGAGGTAGGGATTTCTGAGGATAGCATCTAGCTGCTCAGGGGGGTTCTGACCCTGAGAGCTAGTGCCAGAAGCAGGGGCTGGTGGCCGAGTTTGTGGGAGTGGCTCAGTGTTTATGAGACCTTCGGGTGAAGGTGCCATCTGTGGGGTAGTGGTGGCAGATGGACTTCTATCCTGAGTCATTTGAGCAAGCAGCTCTTTGAGTCTGCTTATCTCATCCTCTAGGATAGTGTTTTGAGCTACTACATCGTAGAAGAAGCTCAGGTCATCATCAGCATGAGCTGAATCACCTGACCTCCTGACAATGTCAGGATGTACATGCCCTGAGTGTGGCTCAGTAATAGCATGTGCCCCTTATTCATGGTACTGGGGACTTCTAGCCTCCGGATTGGATCCATCATCGGCAGTTGCCTCTGGTGAGGTCTTAGTGATGTTACCAGCTTCACCCTGCTCAGATGTTGATGCAGGAGAAGTGGCAGCCTCACCAGATTGTCCTATCTCCCTAGTCACACTGGGAGAGTGGACTGATTCTCTGTGCTGTGGGCTCCCACCGGCACTTGTATCCACCCCCTCTTCAGTTGGAGTCTCCCCAGTTGTAATAAGTTTCTAGGGAGAGGGTGGAGTGCTCAGATGAGTCAGCACTTTGGCTATTGCCAATGTTGGGCTTTGTGGGGCGGTCTCATCAGTAGATGGGCTCGAAGCAGTATGCACAGGGGAGGACTGTGCTCTTCAATGGCAGTCTTCTCAAGTGAGAAGGACCCCAGTAATGTGGTTGCCCCAATATTGGTTGCATGAGGCTCCTGTTGAGAGGAAGCCTGTGCGGTTGTGGTGGGTGGAGTCGTGGTACCTGCTGGGAGAATCGAGCCAGCAGGCACATCTTGCCTTTGTGTTGCAGGGGCATCCTCAGGGGACTCATCTCCCTGAGTAGCCTTTTTGGGCTTCTTTTTGGCTTTTGGTTTGGTGGGGACTTTGGACTTGGAGGTGGAGGCTGTGGGTTCCTTCTGTGTGGGTTTTCGCAGCCGGCCAGCCTGTTTGAGTGTGTGGTCAGTGTTGTGCCTGGAGTATACCTCGGCTAGAACAGCCATGGCAGGGACCCCAGTGCCAACTAGTCCCTCAGCCTGAAGCTGGTTCTCTATTATGGCCATAATGAACCGAGGATACAAGATCCATCGGTTAGAAATTGGTTTTGTGGCCATATCCTTTATTTCCAAAAATAATATATCAGTTAAGTTTAACGGTTGTTTTCAAGGATAGAGAACAATACCTGTTGCCACCTTGTGGACATCTGGTCCCACGAAGAGGTTTTGGGAGCCAGACACACGTTCACCATGTGGAAGATCAGTCGTTGAGGGTCAGGGAAGTGTTTCTTCAACAAGGTGGAGGCGGAGAGGTTACCCTGGTAGTCGTGGGATGTGAATGAGAGATCCAGGGCACCTTTGGGGTAAGAGGTTGGGTGGGTGGCATCCTCCAGCTCTAGGGTTTGGCGTAGAGTAGCTGGAGTGATAACCACGGGGTGGCCGTTGACGGAGGACCGAAGAGAAACCTCGCCATTCTGCTCTCCGGTTTGGACGGTTACATTCGTCCAAAACTCCGCCAAGGAGTCGGTGTATATAGTGGGGTTCAGGAGAAAAGCCGTTTTGTAGGGTGAGTCTCTCATAATATCGACGGCTTGGTGAAACTTAGGCCATAATGGCGATTTGGTGAGATGGGCGACACAGTTGTGTCGAGGTTTCAGTTGCATGGTTGCCATTAATGGTGTATGGGAGTTTCAGAGGTTTTGAAGGATTAGGTCAAGTGAGGAGTAAATGCTCTGAAGGTGGGGTATTTATAGGGTAGGGCAAAGGTTGAAAGAAAACTACTGAAGGTTTTGGTGTTAGTTATCAGTTGTTTTAATGACTGATGACGTGGTTTTAACCTTCAGTGGTTGTAACATCTGAGGACTTGGTGTTGGTCTTCAGTAGTTGAAACTACTGAGACTTTGGTTTTGTCCTTCAGATGTTGTAAACGTCTGAAGAGTTACTGTCAGTCTTCAGTAGTTATGAACTACTGAAGACCTAATATTCTTCGTCAGACGTTGTAACAACTGAAGACTTGGTGTTAGCCTTCAGTAGTTGTGAACTACTGATATCAGTAGTTATAAACTACTGAAGACATGGTATTGCTTCAGTTGTTGTAAACAACTGAGGACTTGGTGTTAGCCATCAGTAGTTGTGAAACTACTGAAGACATGGTTTTGTCCTTCAGTTGTTTGGGTATGAAACAGCAGCTGTTGTCATCAACTGATGAGAAATTACTCATCAGTTGTTTCCGTCAAATCAGTTGTTTCATACTAGCCTCTACACTTATTCATCAGCTCTTTTGCTGATTTTCAGATGTTTCATCACTCTTCAGCTCTTGTGAATATTTATGCCTTCAGCTCTTGTGATCAAATGTTCACAAGTGCTGATGAAATATTCTTCAGAGCTGGTAACAAATTTTGTCTTCAATACTTGTGTAAGATCACACATCAGTACTTGTGAACAAAATTTGTTCTTCAGTACTTATTTATTTGAAAATCATACATCAGTAGTTGTAATCCACCTCACTACTTTAGTTGTTTTCAATAAATAAGGTACATCAGTACTTTGAGTCATTTTAGTCTTCAGTAGTTGTGAAAGAGCTGAAGACTAAATTACTCCTCAGTACTTGTATTTGACCTAATGCTCATCAGTAGTTGTGAAGTAAAAGCATCAGCAAAGGTCAAATCAGTCAAGCTGCAGCATACCAAGCCTTAGTACCAAATTTTGGAATGTGGCACTGTCTAAAGGCTTAGTAAAAATGTCTGCAAGCTCATCAGCACTAGGCACAAACTTAGGATCAATCAGACCTTTCTCATAGCAATCTCTGATAAAATGATGTCTGGTCTCAATATGTTTGGTCCTAGAGTGCTGGACTGGATTCTTAACAATACAAAGAGCTGAAGCACTATCCATTAATAATGGAGTCTTAGTCTCAGTAATGCCATAATCCAGAAGTTGGTTCTGAAGCCAGAGTATTTGAGAGGTACAACTTGCAGCAGCAATATACTCAGCTTCAGCAGTGGATGTAGCAATGGATGTTTGTTTCTTACTCTGCCAAGAAACTAAATAATTGCCTAGGAATTGGCAACCACCAGAAGTGGATTTTCTGGTGACTTTGCATCCTGCATAGTCACTATCAGAGAAAGCAACCAGTTTGCAAGAATGCCCAGCTGAATACCAAAGACCTAGTGATTGGGTACCTTGCAGATATCTAAAGATCCTTTTGACTGCAATCAAATGGGATTCTTTAGGTGCAGCCTGAAATCTAGCACAAGCACATATTGAAAACATGATGTCTGGTCTAGAAGCTGTAAGGTACATCAAGGACCCAATCATACATCTGTAAAGGGTTTCATCAACCGCTTTACCTTTCTGATCTGCATCTAGTTGTGTGATGCTGCTCGTGGGAGTAGAACAGGACTTACACGTTTGTAAATCAAACTTATTCAACAACTCTTTGGTATACTTGGACTGATGGATGAAGATTCCATCATCCTGTTGTTTGATTTGCAAACCCAGAAAGTACTGTAATTCTCCCATAGCACTCATTTCAAATCTTAGCTTCATAAGCTTTGTAAATTCATCACACAACTTTGGATCAGAGGATGCAAAGATGATGTCATCAACATAAATCTGAACAAGGAGCTTATGTTGTCCCATAGTCTTGATGAATAAGGTTTTATCAATGGTGCCTCTAGTGAACTTATTCTCTAGAAGAAAGGTTGAGAGTGTCTCATACCAGGCTCTAGGTGCTTGCTTCAGCCCATAGAGAGCCTTATCAAGCTTGTACACCCAATCAGGATGTTTATTATCCTCAAAGCCTGGTGGTTGACACACATAAACCTCTTCTTTTATTTTTCCATATAGGAAGGCACTTTTGACATCCATTTGATAAACCTTAAGACTGTGAAAGGCAGCATAAGCTAGGAACAGTCTGATTGCTTCCAGTCTGGCCACAGGTGCAAAGGTCTCATCATAATCGATGCCTTCCTCCTGTGCAAACCCTTGGACAACCAGTCTGGCCTTATTCTTGACAATTTGGCCCTTCTCATCTGTTTTGTTCCTGAATACCCACTTGGTGCCTATAGCACACTTATCTTTGGGTAATGGAACAAGCTCCCACACTTGCTGTTTCTTGAATTGAAGAAGCTCAAGCTGCATAGCTTCCACCCATCCATTGTCTCTTAAGGCAATATGATAGTTCTTTGGCTCTTGCTGACTGATGAAGAGAGCATAGAAGCAGAAGTTGGACAATTGATTCCTGGTTGAAACTCCAGCATGGATATCACCAATGATCTGTGAAGTGGGGTGATTCTTGAGCTCTTGATAGACTATGATATCTGTGCAAGTGTTTGTAGACCCATCAGCAGCAACAGATGGTGATGGAGATTCCTGAAACCATGTAGAGGATGGCAGCTCAAACGAAGTAGAGCAAGCAGAAATCTCATCAGCATTTGTAGTGGATGGAGCTGCTGAGGCTACAGGAGCGTCAGGTTCAGTGGACTCAGGCAGGTGTCACTGATCCTGAAGAGGTGAGTACTAACTACATCATCATCTGTACCACCAGGTGGAGATCTGCTGACAGGCTCAACAGATGGAGGTTGATAAGGAACATATTGCAGTATGTCCAGATCAAACAACTCCACAGGGTTTTGTGGAATCTTGTCCTTTGGAGATTCATTGAACTTGACATGCAGAGTTTCTTCAACCCCCTTAGTTCTACAGTTGAAGACTCTGTATGCCTTGCAAGTTGATGAATAACCAACAAAATACCCTGCATCCACCTTACTAGCAAACTTCTGGAGTGGGTTGCTAGTGTTGAGAATAAAACAAGGACACCCAAAGGCTCTAAAGAATGAAATAAGAGGGGCCAAATGATGAAGAACTTCATATGGAGTCTTCATCAACCTCTTATTTACTAAACTCTATTCTGTACATAGCAAGCTGTATTGACAGCTTCAGCCCAAAAGGTCAGTGGCAACCCTGAGTCAGCCAACATTGACCTTGCTGCTTCAATGAGGGTCCTGTTCTTTCTCTCCACCACTCCATTCTGCTCAGGAGTTCTAGGAATGCTAAACTGCCTTCTAATTCCCTTGGACAGGTAGAAGTCATCAAGTGTGTGGTTTCTAAACTCTGTTCCATTGTCACTCCTCACACACTTGACCTGTAGGGAATACTGCTTTTCTACATGTAACACAAAGTTCATTATTTTCTTTGCTGCTTCATCCTTGGAGTGCAAGAAGAGAGTCCATACAAACCTGGAATAATCATCCACAATTACCAGGAAGTATTTCTTCTTTGCCATGCTCATTACTCTGACAGGACCAAAGAGATCCATGTGCAGAAGCTGTAAGCAGGCAATGGACTTTGGTTCTTCTATTGAAGGGAATGAAACTTTGTGTTGTTTTCCTTTTACGCAAGCAGTGCAGTCATCTTCACACTTGAACTCCTTCTGAGGCAATCCTCTTACTAAACCATGGCTTATAAGCTGATTCATGTTCTTGAAATTAACATGACCCAGCCTTCTATGCCATAGTGTAGACTCTTGAGGAGATGCCTTGGAGAATAGGCAAGGATGGCCTTTTAGATCCATCTTTTTGGAAAGATCTAAAGCATACACTCTTCCTGTCCTGTTGGCCTTCAGGAGAGTGTGTTCATCCAATGCCTTGTCAATCAAACTCAGAACTTTGGATGACAGAATCCGACAGTTCTGGCTTGTGAAAAGGGCAACATGGCCTTTGTCACACATTTGACTGACACTCAAGAGGTTGTACTTGAGATTCTCCACATGGTTAACATCATCAAACCTTATTTCCCCATTAGAAACACAACCTTTACCAATGATGTAACCCTTTGCATCATTGCCAAAGGAAACAAATCCCTTTTTCCTTGAGAGTAGTCATTAAGAAGGGAGCTGCTTCCTGTCATGTGCATGGATCCTCCACTGTCTACATACCAGATGCTTCTATGGCATGCTGAAGAACCCTGCAAACACAACCATGTGTTAGTTTGTCTTGGAGACCCAAACCTACTTGGTTTTGGGTCTGTTCTAAGCTACAGGTGCAGCACTAACAGGTGTGTTGTGTGTGACAGCTTGAGGTGAAGAAGATGGTACAGAAGAGGAACCCTTTGGCTTGGACTTCCTTTTCTGTGGTTTCAACACAGGAGCATCTAAGTGGTTGACTCTTCCCACTAGCTGCTGAACCATCATCACCAATTGTGTCTGATTCTGTGATAAAGCCTTCAGCTCTTCAGACACATTGGAGTTTGCTGATGATGAGTTCCTATGTTATACCATCTTTTTCTGAGCAACCTCAGCTGTTGCCTGAGTAATCCCTACCTTCTTAGATTTAGCTTTGGGCTTAGGGATTTCAGGCTTGGATGTTGCTAGTACAAACTTGGTTTCAAACTCATTCTTCATTTTATTGATGCTCTCATTAATTTTCTCCTTCTGTTTGAGTTTGGAACCCCTTTTGTACCAGTAATCATCAGTAAGATGATTGAACAAGCCACATATCTCACATGGCTTTTTCTTCATCTTATGCTGATCATCTGCTGAAGAGGATTTAACTGCTGAAGACTTGTTCTTCAGCTGTTTATCATCAGTACTAGCAGTTTTCTTCCTAGTGCCTGCTTTCCTGGTATCCTCTCTAGTTGTCTTCAAACCTTTCCTACTGTTAGTTTTCTTCTCTTCAGTGCTAACAGTATTTGAGGTTTGAACTTCAGATGTTGTCACTTGCTCTCTAGTACCTTCAGTACTACTAGTGACAACACCTGAGTTGATCAGCCTTTTGGTCATGTGACAGTCTATCTCTGATGGTGCTGATTCAGAGGATAGTAAGTCACATGATGAAAAGGATTGGTTATTGCTCTCCCCATCAGACTCAACTTCTGCTCTTGAAGTGAAATCTGTGGGAGGAGCAGTGTGATTATAACCAATACCAAACTTCACATTGGAAGCTGATTGCTTGCTAAGAAGCATTTCAAAACCCTTGCATGATTGCACCCATCGATCACACTCAACTTGGGTGGTTGCAAGAGTTTCCTTGAGGTCTTTGTACTTCTCTAGAAGTACATCTTCCCTAGCTTTATCATCTTTGATTAGGCATTTAAGCTTGTAAATCTCATCATTTTTATCTTTTAGAACAACCTCAAAATCAGCTTTTCTTTTGGAAATTGTTTTCTCAAGCTCAAGATTTTTATCTATTAAAGCTACATTTGCTTCTCTAATAGAAGCAAATACTGCTATGCATGATTCTGAACAAAGCTTGGCTTTTGCCTCAGTGGATACCTGAGATGAGGCATTGGATGATGACCCTTCAGCAGAATCAAGGGCCATCAGAGCAAGATTTCCAAAAGGTTGGTCACCACCATGTTGACCAGCACCTTGAAGTAGTTGATCCTGACCAGATAGCTCTTCTGGTAGACTACTCCAGTCAACAACAGTTGGGGTGAAAAAGCTTTGTTGTTGAGGTTGTGTGTGATGATGAGATTGGGAAGATTGAGGCTCTGGAAGAGCATGAGGTGGTTGAGCCGGGTGTGCTTGAGTTTGACTAGGCTGAGGCATGTAGTAACAGGGGTAAGGATATGGCATATGACCCTGTGGCACAAAATAAGCAGGTGGTGCCTGTGCCTGAGATGGATAGCTAGAACTGGAGGAAGGTTGCCCTTTGTGCTGTGAGCTATTGCTGGGAAAAGTCAAAAAGGGTGCAGATGAGTTAGATCCAGATGATCTACACTCTCTTGCAAAGTGTCCAAGCCTTTGGCACTTATGACACCTCAACTTGCTCTTGTCAAAACCAACTTTGGTTTTGCCAGAGAGTCCTGGGAATTTCCTACCAGTTCTCTTGTAGAACTTTTGAGAGCGGATATTTATCATTGCCATTTGGTTCAAAATATCCATCTCTTTCATATCATCATCTGGAATGCCCTTCAAGTCCTCCATCAGAAAACACAAGTTGTCACCACCACCTCCTGAACTACTAACACCATCAAAAGCTTGTTCTGAGTTGGTAGAGAAATCAATATGCTCATCATAAGAACTTTCTGATGAAGCATATTCTGACTCTGACTTATCAAGGCAGCATTACCTTGGACAAAGTCATCAGCAAGTTTGCCAGAAGATGACAACTTCCTCTTTTGCTCTATCTCTCTCTCAAAAGTGAGCAGTTTCCCATGAAGTTGGGTGAGAAATAGAGTTTCCAGATCAGCACTGGAGCGTAGGACAATGGTGTATGTGTCCCATCTCTCAGGCAATGACCTGAGGAACCTGTTGTTCATCTGGCTGTTGGTGTACTCTTGTTTGACCATCTTCAGCTCAGAGATCAGACAAGAGAACCGCTCAAACTGCTAGGTCAGAGTCTCACCCTTTCTATATGAGAATGTCTCATATTGTTGGGCAAGGATTTCCCTATTGTTTGCTAAGACCGAATCAGTTCCTCCAAATTGTTCCTTTAGAGCAACCCATAGGTCATGAGCAGACTCATGATGCAAGAGCCCTGAATATATTTCATTAGGAATGGCCATGGCTAGAATTCCATGGGCTCTAGCATCAATTTCGAACAGCTTTAGATCTTCGTCCGAATATTGTTCAGGTTTCTTCGCAACCTGTTCATTAGATTCCGGGACGCTCACCATAGGCTTGTATGGCCCATGCACCACTGACTTCCAACAACCAGCACTGTTGCCAGCCAAGTGGTGTAGCATACGTCTTTGCCATATGTTATACTCGTTCCTAACCAGCATCGGAGGCTTGGTTGCGGAACCAGTATTGTGAGGATCATTAGTTGGTGTTGTCATCTCAGGTTTTAGTCAAAAACAAGTTTAAACAAGACAAACGTAACTCGAAACCACCAAAAGACCTCAAGATTTTGGCCAGAAACAGGAGAAACTCACTCTCTATGGTTAATTCTTGCAAATTGCTAATTCGATCAAACACAGAGATCAAAAGAGCAGTTTCAAATGATCAATCGTGAAATTGATCAATGATTAACCTGCTCTGATACCATTTGACAGGATCTCAGCCTCTCGTTTGATCAATCAGATTATGTTTGCAGCGGATTTAGCACATTAATTAGCGTTTAATGCAAGAACATAAAAGATATTGCATGTAAAAGCACAAGCATAGAGAGAGAAAAGAGTTCTGCGAAACAATAAATGTTCTATTGCTAAGCACGTTTCGGCCATTAAAACAGTATGGTTCCCCATCCTTTTATAGGCGGCAAAAGGATGGGTTGATGTTCTTTTTCTGACATCAACAGAATATTAAAATTACAGCTGACAAAACATAAACTACTGAAGATGTCAACAGCTGACATCTTCTTACAAAGTTTCCTAAGTACTGACAAAAGTAAAACTACTGAAATCCTACAACGACTGAAGAACAAACTCTTCAGTCGTTTATAACTACTGATACTATAACAACTGAAGAACATGCTCTTCAGCTGTTGTACAACTACTGAAACAAAACAAACTACTGAAAAGGAAAAACCATCACAACAACTGAAGAAGACTTCTTCAGCTGTTGTGACAAACTCTGAGTCTTCAGTACTTGGTCTTCAGACTTGGCTTCAGATGATGTAACAACTGATGACTTCAGTAGATATCATCAGTTGTTGTCTTCAGTCTTTGTCTTCAGACTTTGTGCTTCAGTAGAAGATCAGTTCTTCAGTTCTTCAGCTTTTGATTCTTCAGTACTTGTCTTCAGTACTTGAAGTCTTCAGTACTTGTAAGATCAGTACTTCAGACTTAGTATTTGGTCTTCAGTACTTTGGAATCTTCAGCTGTTGTACTTCAGTTCTTTGAACTTCAGCTGTTGATTCTTCAGACTTTGTCAAAACAGCTGATGGGAGTCTTAGCAGTTGTCGTGATGTCATGTGGGACTTAGAGGTTTTCCTGATCTTGGCTCATTGGCTCTTTTGGTCCAACAAATGCTCAACTTTAATAGCTTACCACCGAGTTTAACCTTAAAATAAATAGATAGTTATTGCTTCCAATCTAATACGATTGATCAACAAAAGCACATCGGCGACTAACCCCGATACATGAAATATGCTGACGCCTATGTGGGTACGTGACAGGGTGTGAGATCAGTTTTAAAACTATTTTATGGGTATTGGATGAGTATAATATTAGGTTATACCTAATCCTATTACCTTAAACATACGTATTTGTTATATGAACCATACCTTCCGACATTTTATTATTATTTTTTTGTGCTTGAGTAATAGAATCATCTAATAATACACATTTTTTAGTTTATACAGTTTCTAATTTCCTTAAGTAATATAATTATATACAACTAAAACATTAATTAATTCATTTGAACGTTTTAACAAGCTAATGAATATAACCGATGCTCGATGAGCCAAACTTTTGCAAACAAAAATATGACTGAATTACAAATACTTGTCCCAAACCTCTACTACAGCAATCCTAATTGTCACCATAGTAAGGTCACATAGTGTCGAGGTCGGAGGAGGGTGGGGGAAACTCGAACCTGAGTGGGATACCACCTACGAATGTAGTGACACCCAATACCCCCAAACCTAATGAAAAATTCGTATGCATCACTAAACTTCACACCACCCTCATTGTTACTGTTTTGTAAAAAAAAAGAAGGAAACAAGGAAAATTAAGACGACACTGTGACAACCCGGAAAAATTCACGATTTATTACATATTCTAATATAATACTTATGTGATTATACATTGTCGAATTTTATATTTCTTTTATTATTTAATAATAATATTAATAATAATAGAAATAATAACAAAATAGTAATAACAATGATAATAATAATAATGATAATAATAACAATAATAATGATAATAATAATATTGTAATAATTTATAAAAATTTATTAAATTCGGATTTAATAAAGTCCAGGGGGTAAATGTGTAACTTATGAAACTTTGAAAGAAGTTTAAATACATAAAATGATAATAACTTAAAACCTCAGGGACCATTTGTGTAAATAATCAAAATCCCAACAGCTTTCTCTCTCCCCTCTCATTTTTCGGGCAACCCCACCGGCCGAACACCGGCGACCCATAAACGACCAAAATACGCGGTTTTCGCTCAATTATTTGCTCCCGACAGCGTCGCGTGGATGGCTCGAACCTGAGACCCAGACCAATTTGAATATTACAATCGAATTGAGTGCGATTTATCCACCTAACCCATTTCGGCCGACCACCATCTCAATCGCGCACTGAAACATAAATAATGAACAAATTAGTGGCGCACCAACGAACTTTTAACCATTTAAAATCGTCCATCAAAATCAAATTCATTTGAAACACAACAAAACCCACGATTCAATCTAACTCTCTGGCCGCGACCTGCAACTCACTGTTTCTCAACAATTCGAACTCGAAACAGGTAAATGAACATACCTACATACTCGTTTCATCGTAAGGGATAAAAGCCCTATGAATCTAACTGTTAACATTGTCGAATTGATCTTCAATTTGGCTGAGTTTCGAACCTAGGGTTCTTGGTTTGGGATGAGCAGTTTGATTTATGTTTAAAAGAAAGGGAAACAATGAACTCTTGCAGCTATATGCCTTTGGTTCACTGGTTCTTGGGTCACTTGCAGTCTTTGAGGTCAAGGGTTCGAACCCTTGCCCCTACACTTAATTTTTTTAATGCTTTTCTCAGCCTTTTAAAAATATATAAAATCCCCAAAAATTATAAAAATAAGTTTTAAAAACTTTCTTTATTTTAAAAAGTATTTAAGTAAATTTTTATAAAATTTATTTATTAAAAACACCTTAATAATATTCATAAAATATTATTTATAAATGTTATAAATAGCCATTTTTATAAAAAACCGACTTTAAATAATAATTTAAATTATTAATTTATTATTTAACACTATATAATCTTTAATTATGGATAAACCATGATAATTGTGGAAATTATAAAGATTTTATAATTTCATAAATTATTTATAAGTGTTATTTGTTATTTCTTATAAAATATAGTTTAATAATAAATTAAAACTTGTAAACATTACTTATTTGACAAGATAAATACAAATTAGATTTTATAAAATTAATTATAAAATCTTACCAAATTAAATACAAATTTACATATTTAAATAATGTCTAAAATTTATTTAGAACATAATGATATGTTAAAATTATTATTAAAATTTATCAAATATTACGAAATGTAAATCTTTAGTTATTAAAGAATCAACAAAATAACTAAATGATTTAATTATATGTTTATAACAAATCCTAGAAAACCAAACCCTAGATCAACTGAACACCAGGTTCAAGATCTAACTTATTTAGGTTATGGATTTATATCTATTTGCTTATGTGAATTATAATTCCTTAGCAGGAATTTACTAGCTTGTCAACACCACACAAGGACTGAGGTGAGTTCATACTTAACTGTTCTCCTTTTTAAATCATTTAAATATTTTGGGGAAGTGTGACACCTCACAATATCAAGCAAAGAACATTGTGGATTACTGTCACATTAGTGTGACAGTTCAGATGATACAGATGATTTAATGAACAAATTCTTAGAAACATTTAAGATATTCCCAAATCAGAATGGAAACCCAAGATTCTTCTTGTTGAAGATCATGTGGTGAATGAGATGGTATGTAGCAACTGTCGCCAGTAGACCGTCAATCAACATCAAGCTCGAGAACTCATTGTGTGTATTGATTAGCCTCGCGTATGTTCATAATCTATGTATTATGTTAATCGAGTTATCTTCATGTACATGTTTCATGTGTGTTAATTACCTGTACGTATTTATTATTTTTATATGTATATGTCATCTTAATAAATTTTTCGTATACTCGTTTATAATAAGAATCAATAATAATAATAAAAATAATAATAATAATAATAACAATAATAATAATAATGATAATAATAATAATAAAAATAATAACAATAATAACAATAATAATAGAAATAATAATAATAATAATAAGTCCAGGGGGGTGTTTTGATATTTTTGAAACTTAAAAATGAAGTTTATAACATAAAATAACAAAAATAAAACTCGAGGGACCATTTGTGTAATTCCTGAAATTTCAAATTCCACCCCCGCTCCTTTTCGTTTTTCCGGCGACAATCCGGCCAGAATTCCGGCCAAATTCCGGCGACACGCCGGCGAACCCCAAAACCGCAAAAAAATCCGATTTTAATAGCCCAAATTAACCCGAATCGTTTTGTGGATCAGATTCGAACACTAGACAACTGAAAAACGCGTATAACGGTCGATTAAACGGCTAAATCCTTTTTCCACTTTAACAATCGACCGTTCAACGGCTAATTCGTCCACTCAACACCACTTTAATCAAAATTATACCGTGGAATCGAACCTTAACACATTACACATCGAATGCTACTGCCCATTTCAACAAAACACACAAAATCAAACCGAATTAATCCACCTCTGTTCTCGAACCTGCAACTAATCGGATACTACTCTCCGAGCCTTAAACACTGCAATTAACATAGGGTTATTGATCATTAGCATCATTCGAAGCTTTCTGTACGAGTAATTCGATTTCCATCCAAGTTTGATCAACATTCGAATTCAAGATTAGCCGCGACCTGTCCTTAAACTGTTCTTATCGACAACTCAACCAAATCAGGTAATTGAACACTCTAAGCTACTCGTTTTCATACAAGGATTAAAAGCCCCATGATCTTAACTGTTATTAATATCGAATTCGTGTCCAATTGAACCCAAATCAAATTAGGGTTTCGGGGATTTGGGGGAAGCTGGATTACTCAGCTTAAAAACAAATCAAACTGAGTTCCATCGCGGCTTAGGCCTTTGGTGCAGTGGTTGGTGCATGGGTTGAAGTGTTGGAGGTCCCGGGTTCGAACCCGGTTACCTACATTAATTTTTTAAAGCTTTTTAAGCTTCCAAAAAATTATACAAAAATTTCTAAAAATTATAAAATAAATTTTATAAACTACCTGTATTTTAAAACTCACAAAATTATTTCCTGTAAATTTATTTTTGTTTAGAAACCTTGAACATATTTATAAAATCTTATTTGTAAATATTATAAATAATCATTTTTAATAAAAATGGGCAATAAATAGCGTATAATTATGAAACAACCACAAAAATCATAGAAATTATATACAAATTAATTACAAATGTAATTACATGTTATATTTTTATATAATCAAATTAATAAATTATTATTGAATATTACGGTAAATAATATTTATTTCACAGGGTTACAAAGAAAATATATATGAAACATATTTAAAACATTAACAGATGTTAAACCTTAGCATCACTAAGTTCATAATCAAACTCAAATATATATATATAACTAATCATGGGCACCAAACCGAACCGATTCGAATTCGATCAAACATATCTATTCACACTGAGTATGTTTTAAAGGATTAGTTATAATCAATAATAGGAATTGGTCGTATCTGAACGTGCATTGCTTGATTCTGTGAAGTCTTTGTGCATTACAACAATTCAAGGTGAGTTTCGTGGCCCCTTTTTTATGTTTATACAAGTTTCCAATGTTTTCAATTAATGGGGGAAAAGTATGCTCACCCGTTTTCAATGCTGTACACTGTATATACTGTTTTCATACTGGGAATCAATGTTACTGTTTTGCATGCATACATGGTGTTATTCTATGATTCTTACAACCATTAATTCCCGGGTTTGGGAACCAACGGTTAGGTATTGGTAGTACTACTGGGTTGACACCCCCACCCTCGACAGATCGGTTTAACTTGTGAGTTACCGACTACAGCTGCCAGCAATCAGGCCATGGGTGAATATATTCCGTCAGATTTATATGCATAACGTCATTAGGTTTGGTTGTCTTTAAACACATGTTATGTGGTTTGTGCTTGCAGTATGATTCCATATCAAATTCTATACAGCATCAACTGTTTTAAATTTAAACCTGCGGAACTCACCAACATTATGTGTTGACATTTTGAGCATATCTTTTCAGGTGAACATAATCAAAGAGGATAGCTAGTGCAGATGCCTTAGCAGAGACCTCAGGATTTCAATAGAGTTGCATATGTAATATTTGTCGTTTGTTTCCATATTTGAACATTATGTATTTGGATTTAGAATCAATAAGACTATGATAGTCGTGGAACTAACTAACCATGACACAAGTCACCATTGTGTCGGGGGACGTCATGACACGAGAAGTTTGCATGTATTATATCTCTGTATTTATGCCAAGTGTTATGACGATCCCGTCCGTCGCATCCTCGTGTTTCCGCTCTAAGCGAGGGTGTGACAGATTGGTATCAGAGCCTTGGTTATAGAGATTTAGGTGGAGAATTCGACCTAGACTATAACCTAAGAACCTTCATATAGAATGCATGCTAGGGATTGTGTGCATTTGATTTTACCTAAAGTCTATAAACTTGATATACAGGTATATTCCTATATACCTAATAATATACAAGTATGTTCCTACATACTTGATTTTATATATATACACGTTTTATCCGAGTATCCCAAAGGAAGACATTACTACTCTTAGATTATCTTCTTAGGATACTTTTATGCTAGAACTTTACGCTTGTATGCGCACAACATCATAGTAACAGGGAACTTCGGTGATCACACGTAGTGTTGATCTCGGATATTGAATCCGACCCTATCATAGATATGAGTGAAATTCTGAAAGTATGACAGATATGCGGTTATCATTAAACATAATGTGCTTGTTGAATCTAAATAATACTATGATGTTAATTTGGGGTAAGTGAAGCCAAGGGTGATCATGCAAGGTAGATTACCATTACGGGTGCACACGTAATTGTAATTCGCCATGCATGAAAAGTCTGGCTAATCTTACCACGAGGTAACTATCATGAGTATCACACGTATCTATTCTATACCCTAGGGTGCTAGGGTCATAATTCTAGTAAGTCCTGGTTGGAGGCAATCAAACATTATAAGTCCTTGTGGAAGGCAATCAAACATTATTAACATTTACTCAAGTCCTGTCCTACTTAGAGCCATCATGGTATTTCCAATCACGATATTGACCTTATAAAACATTTATTCTTGAGTAGGTGCTAAGGAAAATTAAGATGTTATGTAACTAGTTTAAGTATTATTCAAGGTATATCGTGGATGTGGTGGGAACGCTGCGGGGAACCCTATATATAAGCATCACCGGTAGACTGAGAATGTGCTTAACCTGGACTACATAATGACCTTAATGGACCGAAGCATAGGTAATTATGAATTAATGCATGAAATCATACGGTGACTAAAATTTCCATCTTTCTGTAGTTAGAAGATGGCACCTAAAAGAGTCACACGCAAGACTAACCAAGAAGCTGAAGCCCCACAAAACAGGAGAAGGGTAGACCCTCAAGAGCTGGTGGTGCTCCAGCCGACAATAATCAGGAAACCGGCAATCCTGATATAGCTGCCATGATTGCTCAACAGCTAGCTGCATTGGTACCAACTATCGTAACCCAAGTAAGCGATGCCCTGCTGAACCATCCTCTCCACGGGGATCACAACACCAACGGTCAACATGATCAAGGTGTGGTGGGTGATACTGGCAATGGCAGAACAAATGGGAATGAAACTGGCGACAACCAAACCAAACGTGGATGTACATATAAAGAATTTGTGGCTTGTAAACCCCACGAATTTGATGGGAAAGGTGGGGCAATAGCCCTGACTAGATGGCTTGAGAAAATGGAGGCCGTGATCGACATCAGTGAATGCCTCGATAGCCAGCAGATCAAGTATGTTACGTGCTCACTGCAGGGCAGAGCACTAACCTGGTGGAACACATAGGTTTAAGCTAGGGGAAGGGAATCTGCGATACAAATGACCTGGGATGAATTCAAAGCCTTGATTACCGAGGAATACTGCCCCCTCAACGAGATGCAGAAGCTTGAACATGAGTTCTGGAATCATGCTATGGTGGGCGCAGGGCATGCAGCTTATACTGACCGATTCCACGAGTTGGCTAGATTAGTTCCACACTTAGTCACCCCGGAGTCCAAGAGGATAGAAAGATACATTTGGGGACTCGCGCCTCAAATCCGGGTGATGGTAACTGCAGCTGCTCCTCCCACAATCCAGAACGCTATTCTGAAAGCGGGCGCACTCACTGACGAGATGGTAAGAACAGGAGTACTGGGTAAGGGAGCGGAGAAAAGGAAAGAGACTGGGGAAACAAGTCGGTCTGGTACTGGAAAGTTTGATAAGAGGGCCAAAACGACCAGAAACTTTGTGGCCGTAACTCAAGGGACGAAGGATTACACGGGACCGCACCCCAAGTGCAACAAGTGTAATTGGAACCATCCCCCAGCAAAGCAGTGTTGGGAATGCACGAACTGTAGGCGCTTGGGTCATTGGGCGAAAGATTGCAGAACTGCGCCAAACCTGGTCATGCCCATCAATGCGGTTAACCCCGCCGGGAACGCCAGGGCATGCTATGAATGCGGAGGTCTTGATCACTTCCGAAACAAGTGTCCCCGATTGAACAGAGCATCCGGTCAACAAGGCAATAACCAGCAGCAACTGCTGGCTATAGCTGGTAATCCAGCCCAGGGAAATCAAGGAAATGCTGCAAGAGGACGTGCCTTCTTTATTGGAGCTAATGATGCCCGTCAAGATCCTAATGTCGTCACGGGTACGTATCTTCTCAACGACCACTTCGCATCTATATTGTTTGATACGGGAGCAGATAATAGCTTCATATCTTCTGATTTTGCACACATGCTTGGCTTGAAACTGAGTAGGCTAAAAACTAGCTTTTCAGTAGAAATGGCCAACGGTAGATTTGTACAAGCAGATGAGATCATTAGACAGTGCTCCATAATATTAGAAGACCATGCCTTCGACATAGATTTGATACCTTTCGAGTTAGGGAGCTTCGACGTAATTGTGGGAATGGATTGGTTGGCGAAGCACGGAGCAGAGATCGTTTGTCGGAGAAGGTAGTACGAATCCCCATGCCTAATGGGGAGGTACTCAAGATTCAAGGAGAACGACCAGGAAGAACTCTGAAGCTTATTTCCTGCATGAAGATGCGACGATGCTACGGAAGCAGTGCTATGCACTCCTGGCTCATGTTGTAGAAAAGAAGAAAGAAGGCATCAAGTTGGCAGATATTCCTGTGCTGCGAGATTATCCGGAAGTATTTCCTGATGATTTGTCGGGATTACCTCCTCTACGACAGGTAGAATTTCGTATCGAGTTGGTTCCTGGAGCTACGCCGATAGCAAAAGCACCATATCGATTAGCACCCTCCGAAATGCAGGAACTCTCCAACCAACTACAAGAGCTATTGGAGAAGGGATTCATTCGGCCGAGTCATTCACCATAGGGAGCACCAGTTCTATTTGTCAAGAAGAAAGACGGTTCATTTCGTATGTGTATCGATTATCGCGAGTTGAACAAGTTGACTGTGAAAAATCGATACCCTCTGCCCAGAATTGATGATTTGTTTGATCAACTACAAGGAGCTTCGTATTTCTCCAAGATTGATCTTCGTTCTGGATATCATCAACTGAGGGTTTTTGAGGAGGACATACCGAAAACAGCATTCAGGACTCGTTACGGGCACTATGAGTTCTTAGTCATGCCGTTCGGGCTGACTAATGCACCAGCTGTGTTCATGGATTTAATGAATCGAGTGTGCAGACCATACTTAGATAAGTTTGTAATCGTGTTCATAGACGATATACTTATCTATTCTCGTTCGAAGGAAGACCACGAGAAACACCTTCGAGCAATTTTGGAATTGTTGCGGGAAGAGAAGCTTTTCGCCAAATTCTCGAAGTGTGAATTCTGGCTTCAAGAAGTGAAGTTCTTAGGTCATGTGGTTAACAAGGATGGAATCCATGTAGACCCCAGCAAGATTGAAGCGGTAAAGAATTGGGATACACCCAAAACACCATCAGAAATCCGACAATTCTTAGGATTGGCCGGATATTATCGACGGTTTATTGCGAACTTTTCAAAAATCGCACAGCCGTTGACCATGCTAACTCAGAAAGACAAGAAGTTTGATTGGGGACATGCACAAGAACAAGTTTTTCAAACGTTAAAGGAAAAGCTGTGCAATGCTCCAATACTGTCTCTTCCGGACGGAACAGACGACTTTGTGGTGTATTGCGATGCTTCGCATCAAGGATTGGGGTGTGTGTTGATGCAGAGAGGTAAGGTGATTGCATACGCCTCATGACAACTAAAAGTGCATGAGAAGAACTACACAACTCATGATTTGGAGTTGGGCGCTGTAGTTTTTGCACTTAAGATATGGAGGCACTATCTGTATGGAACCAAATGCATCATCTATACCGACCATAAGAGCCTTCAACACATCCTAAATCAGAAAGAGCTCAACATGCGACAACGGCGATGGGTAGAATTACTTAGTGACTATGATTGCGAAATCCGGTATCACCCGGGGAAAGCAAATGTGGTGGCTGATGCCCTCAGTCGTAAAGAACGCTTAAAACCATTACGTGTTCGAGCCTTGGGATTGACTATTCAAACGAACTTGAAAGCTCAAATCCAAAATGCGCAAACTGAGGCTCTAAAAGAAGAAAACCTTGCGGGAGAAGAATTCCGAGGGTTGGATAAACAGATGAATCGCAAGGATGACGGCGTACATTACTTCATTGATCGCATATGGGTCCCCAAATAGGGAGATGTACGTACAATAGTCTTGGATGAAGCACACAAGACTCGATATTCTGTTCATCCCGGTGCAGACAAGATGTACCATGATCTGAAGGATCTGTACTGGTGGCCGGGTATGAAGAAAGACATTGCTCTATATGTGAGCAAATGCTTGACGTGTTCCAAGGTTAAAGCTGAACACTAAAAACCATCGGGATTATTACAACAACCCGAAATTCCCGAGTGGAAATGGGAGAACATCACAATGGATTTTATCACCAAACTCCCGAGAACACCAAGCGGGCATGACTCGATATGGGTCATAGTAGATCGATTAACAAAATCATCACACTTCTTGCCTATCCGAGAAGACTATAAAATGGATAAGTTGGCAAGATTGTATATCAAAAAGGTTGTGACAAGGCATGGAGTGCCAGTGTCAATCATATCCGACCGAGACAGCCGATTCACTTCACGCTTTTGGCAGACGTTGCAGAAAGCGATGGGCACTCGACTGGATATGAGTACAGCCTATCACCCCCAGACTGACGGCCAAAATGAACGCACAATACAAACACTTGAGGACATGCTACGTGCATGTGTCATTGATTTTGTGGTAGTTGGGATACTCATCTACCGTTGATAGAGTTTTCCTACAATAACAGCTACCATACTAGTATTAGGTGTGCACCATTCAAGGCGCTGTATGGTCGAAAATGTAGATCACCTGTATGCTGGGCCGAGATTGGCGAGAGTCAGCTAACAGGTCCTGAAATCATACAAGAAACAACCAGTAAGATTTTCCTAATCAAAGATAGACTTAAGGCTGATCGAGATCGCCAAAAGAGCTATGCCGACAACCGTCGGAAACCGTTAGAGTTTAATGTTGGTGATCGAGTGTTACTTAAGGTCTCTCCTTGGAAAGGGATAGTTCGGTTTGGAAAGAAGGGGAAGTTAGCCCCGATATACATTGGACCATTTTAGATCACAGAGAGGATCGGTCCAGTGGCATACCGATTAAGGTTGCCACAAGAGCTTGGCAGCGTACATGATACTTTCCATGTATCGAATCTCAAGAAGTGCTTGGCTGACGAATCACTTCATGTGCCTATCGAAGACATCAAGATTGATCAAAGTCTCCATTTCGTGGAGGAACCTATTGAGATCATGGACCGAAAGGTCAAGAAGTTGAGACGCAGTAAGATACCTATTGTTCGTGTAAGATGGAATTCCAAATGAGGTCCAGAGTTTACATGGGAACGAGAGGATCAGATGAAACTCAAATATCCTCATCTGTTCGAGGATGACACTTTTGGACCTAGCACCAGTTGAATTTCGGGACGAAATTCTCTCAACTGGGGGATACTGTGACACCTCACAATATCAAGCAAAGAACATTGTGGATTACTGTCACATTAGTGTGACAGTTCAGATGATACAGATGGATTTAATGAACAAATTCTTAGAAACATTCAAGATATTCCCAAATCAGAAAGGAAACCCAAGATTCTTCTTGTTGAAGATCATGTGGTGAATGAGATGGTATGTAGCAACTGTCGCCAGTAGACCGTCAATCAACATCAAGCTCGAGAACTCATTGTGTGTATTGATTAGCCTCGCGTATGTTCATAATCAATGTATTATGTTAATCGAGTTATCTTCATGTACATGTTTCATGTGTGTTAATTACCTGTACGTATTTATTATTTTTATATGTATATGTCATCTTAATAAATTTTTCGTATACTCGTTTATAATAAGAATCAATAATAATAATAAAAAATAATAATAATAATAATAACAATAATAATAATAATGATAATAATAATAATAAAAATAATAACAATAATAACAATAATAATAGAAATAATAATAATAATAATAAGTCCAGGGGGTGTTTTGATATTTTTGAAACTTAAAAATGAAGTTTATAACATAAAATAACAAAAATAAAACTCGAGGGACCATTTGTGTAATTCCTGAAATTTCAAATTCCACCCCCGCCCCTTTTCGTTTTTCCGGCGACAATCCGGCCAGAATTCCGGCCAAATTCCGGCGACACGCCGGCGAACCCCAAAACCGCAAAAAAATCCGATTTTAATAGCCCAAATTAACCCGAATCGTTTTGTGGATCAGATTCGAACACTAGACAACTGAAAAACGCGTATAACGGTCGATTAAACGGCTAAATCCTTTTTCCACTTTAACAATCGACCGTTCAACGGCTAATTCGTCCACTCAACACCACTTTAATCAAAATTATACCGTGGAATCGAACCTTAACACATTACACATCGAATGCTACTGCCCATTTCAACAAAACACACAAAATCAAACCGAATTAATCCACCTCTGTTCTCGAACCTGCAACTAATCGGATACTACTCTCCGAGCCTTAAACACTGCAATTAACATAGGGTTATTGATCATTAGCATCATTCGAAGCTTTCTGTACGAGTAATTCGATTTCCATCCAAGTTTGATCAACATTCGAATTCAAGATTAGCCGCGACCTGTCCTTAAACTGTTCTTATCGACAACTCAACCAAATCAGGTAATTGAACACTCTAAGCTACTCGTTTTCATACAAGGATTAAAAGCCCCATGATCTTAACTGTTATTAATATCGAATTCGTGTCCAATTGAACCCAAATCAAATTAGGGTTTCAGGGATTTGGGGGAAGCTGGATTACTCAGCTTAAAAACAAATCAAACTGAGTTCCATCGCGGCTTAGGCCTTTGGTGCAGTGGTTGGTGCGTGGGTTGAAGTGTTGGAGGTCCCGGGTTCGAACCCGGTTACCTACATTAATTTTTTTAAAGCTTTTTAAGCTTCCAAAAAAATTATACAAAAATTTCTAAAAATTATAAAATAAATTTTATAAACTACCTGTATTTTAAAACTCACAAAATTATTTCCTGTAAATTTATTTTTGTTTAGAAACCTTGAAAATATTTATAAAATCTTATTTGTAAATATTATAAATAATCATTTTTAATAAAAATGGACAATAAATAGCGTATAATTATGAAACAACCACAAAAATCATAGAAATTATATACAAATTAATTACGAATGTAATTACATGTTATATTTTTATATACTCAAATTAATAAATTATTATTTAATATTACGGTAAATAATATTTATTTCACAGGGTTACAAAGAAAATATATATGAAACATATTTAAAACATTAACAGATGTCAAACCTTAGCATCACTAAGTTCATAATCAAACTCAAATATATATATATAACTAATCATGGGCATCAAACCGAATCGATTCGAATTCGATCAAACATATCTATTCACACTGAGTATGTTTTAAAGGATTAGTTATAATTAATAATAGGAATTGGTCGTATCTGAACGTGCATTGCTTGATTCTGTGAAGTCTTTGTGCATTACAACAATTCAAGGTGAGTTTCGTGGCCCCTTTTTTATGTTTATACAAGTTTCCAATGTTTTCAATTAATGGGGGAAAAGTATGCTCACCCGTTTTCAATGCTGTACACTGTATATACTGTTTTCATACTGGGAATCAATGTTACTGTTTTGCATGCATACATGGTGTTATTCTATGATTCTTACAACCATTAATTCCCGGGTTTGGGAACCAACGGTTAGGTATTGGTAGTACTACTGGGTTGACACCCCCACCCTCGACAGATCGGTTTAACTTGTGAGTTACCGACTACAGCTGCCAGCAATCAGGCCATGGGTGAATATATTCCGTCAGATTTATATGCATAACGTCATTAGGTTTGGTTGTCTTTAAACACATGTTATGTGGTTTGTGCTTGCAGTATGATTCCATATCAAATTCTATACAGCATCAACTGTTTTAAATTTAAACCTGCTGAACTCACTAACATTATGTGTTGACATTTTTGAGCATATCTTTTCAGGTGAACATAATCAAAGAGGATAGCTAGTGCAGATGCCTTAGCAGAGACCTCAGGATTTCAATAGAGTTGTATATGTAATATTTGTCGTTTGTTTCCATATTTGAACATTATGTATTTGGATTTAGAATCAATAAGACTATGATAGTCGTGGAACTGACTAACCACGACACAAGTCACCATTGTGTCGGGGGACGTCATGACACGAGAAGTTTGCATGTATTATATCTCTGTATTTATGCCAAGTGTTATGACGATCCCGTCCATCGCATCCTCGTGTTTCCGCTCTAAGAGAGGGTGTGACAGGAAGGATACATGTTGTAATTGAAATTACAAATTATTTTGTGTATTATGTTAAATAATAATTGAATCACATTTATGATTACATATGGTTATAATAAAAATCCTTCTCTGTAAACTGGACTATTAACAAGGCAGGGATCTTTTGGATAGTACTATCGGGGAGTGACTGATCCCCACAAAGGTTTGGACATATGGTCCATACCAAGATGCACAAAGATCTTGCTGTCATTCGGGATGACTGTTCTGGTGTGAGAAGACAGATGTGCGCTATATAAGTTTGCCATTATAGTTCCACTTACAACCCATATGAGGATAAATGTAAAGGGAGGATTCGCGCCCTCTGATTTGAATTATTATAAATAATGTCACACCCTCAAAATCCGCTAACGGGGTTTTACTGTCAGGCGTGTGACATAACCAGGATCACAGATAAGCATCAGTTACATCAAACGACTCGATAATTACAAAACATATAGATTGCTTAGTAATAATGAAATAAACCAAATTATATTTAAGTATTGCGGAAGCGAAAACATGATAACATTTATCAATAGTTTTGGAACACGCAAACTCGCGTCCAATCCAATTTATACAAAGTAAATGAAAATTTAATCTTGAAAACAGTTCAGGGTGAATGTGGAATGACATGTAGTAGATGATGTGCTCCTAAACGTGCCACATCAATGTCCTGAGAGAAAACATGCAAAATCTCAGTACAAGACTGGTGAGTTCACAGGTTTATCATAAACCAGTAAGTATCAGTAATGAAATCCCCGGATTATGTAATCCGATAAGTATCAGTAATGAAATCCCCGGATAATGTAATCCGATAAGTATAATGAAATCCCCGGATTTTGTAATCCGATAAGTATAATGAAATCCCCGGATTATGTAATCCGATAAGTATAATGAAATCCCCGGATTATGTAATCCGATAAGTATAATGAAATCCCCGGATTATGTAATCCGATAAGTATAATGAAATCCCCGGATTATGTAATCCGATAAGTATAATGAAATCCCCGGATTATGTAATCCGATAAGTATAATGAAATCCCCGGATTATGTAATCCGATAAGTATAATGAAATTCTCGGATTATGTAATTAAAGCATATAATGGGTAGCTAGTCCATAATGATCACTATGTGTATGAAGGCACGGCCGAGCTGACATGTAATAAAATAATAAAACAGGCCCGGATGTGGATCACACACCACAACACTTGTAATTAGACTAACCGTTCACCCGTTTGACGAACGTTGTGCTAGCGCGACTAGCCCGGGTGGGGTATATCAATCCCAGTAGTACTACTAACAATTACCTCGCTAAGTCCATATTAACGGTCCGTTGGGCAAGTATAACACCATAGTATCAAGTATATGCAGTATTACAAAAATCCAATGTAATGTAACGTTTATGAAAACAGCATGTTTCTCTCCCCCAAAAGAGTATATAAGTAAAAGTGAGGCTGTAAACTCACCTTGAATTGATGTATTGCACAAAGACTTCACCGAATCAAGCAATGCACGATCAAACACGTTCAACACCTAATATTGATTATAACTAAGCCTTTAAAACATATTCAGCGCGAATAGATGTGTTTGATTGAATTCGAGTCGGTTCGTTTTGACTCGTACACGATTAGATATATACATTTGAGTTTGATTATAGTTTTGTGATTTATATATTAAATTTAATTAATTAAGTATATTTTATAACTTATGGTTATTTTTATAAATAATACGTGAAATTATATGTTATATAATTTCTATAATTTTCAAAGTTATAATTACCTACGATTTGGTGTCTATTTTTATAAAAATGATTATTTAAAATATTTACAAATAATATTTTATGGATATTTTTAAGGTTTTTAAACAAAATAAATTTTCAGGAGATAATTTTATAAGTTTTAAAATAAGAACAGTTTATAAAATTTACTTTTATGATTTTTAGAATTTTTTGTATAATTTTTAGAAGCTAAAAAGGCTTAAAAAAATTAAATGCAGTGGCCCGGGGTCGAACCCGGGACCTGTCGGATGGGATAGAGCATGGGAACCGGTGAACCAAAGGTCGTGGCCGCGACAATACTCGGCTCTATTTATTTTTAAAACAGCCTTCCCCGGTTTCCCCCAAATCCGTATAAACCCTAGATCGAACTCGATCAAATTGAATCCCAATTCGCAGTTGATACTCAAATTGATGTTAGGGCTTTTCATTCCCATGTAAAAACGAGTGTATAGATGTGTGCAATTACCTGTTTGATTAAGTTGATGATAAGAACAGGTTAAGAACAAGTCGCGACCTAGGTTAAGCTTGAACAGTGAGCAATTGTTGATAAAATTCAAATTAAACTCGTGGACAGCTTCTAAGAGTCTTGATGATCAAAAACCCTATGGTAGTTTGGGTTTAAAACATTCGGTAGAGTGGTTTTGATTTGGTTGCAGGTCAAAAGAAACAAGGATGGGATCGAATTGGCTTGATTTGTGTGTGTGTTGATGAAATGGGAAGATAGGTTCGATTATGGGTTGATAAAGCTCGATTGAATCGATTGATTTGATTAACTTTAGTGGTTGAGTGGGTTATCTAGCCGTTTGAATTTGTCGGGAATAAAGTGGAAAAGATTGTAGCCGTTAATCGACCGTTTAACGCGTTGTATGGGTGCATTAGGTTCGAATCTGGTTCACGACACGGTTTGGTGTATTTTGGGCTGTAAAAATCGAGTTTTGGACGCGTTTTGGGGTTCGCCGGCGGTTGGCCGGAATTCGGCCGGTGATGGCGCCGGAAAAACGGGGGCGGGGGTTTGGGTTTGAAAAATTACACCATTGGTCCCTGCGGTTTCGGTTTGTTTAATTTATGTTGTATACTTTCTTTTGAAGTTTCAGAAATGACATAACAGCCCCCTGGACTTTATTATTTATTATTATTATTAGTATTATTATTATTATTATTATTATTATTATTATTATTATTATTATTATAAAATATAGAAAATGGAAAAAACTCGGGTTGTCACATTATCCCCATGTTGAAAGAATTTTCGTCCCGAAAATTTGGAACACCGGGGTTAACAAACAAGCATACGGAGGATTCGGTTAAACCGATATTTAGGCTTTGAAAATACATGAGGACAGTTAATACACACCGTAAGTTAACGAGCTTACTGCTAATTGACGTACTTGTTAGTGACAGATATCACACACCATCACATTCACCACATGATCTTTATCAAGAAGAATCTTAGGTTTCCTTTCTGATTTGGGAATATCTTGAATGTTTCTAGCACTTTTGTTCATCAGAAGGTGACCATGAAACCATAGGTAGATCATAGTGATTCTCTTTTTCTTTCTTGATGCAGTTTGCGTTTTCCTTTTCTGAGGTAGACTTTGAAGAGTTGATGTCCTCATCTGATGACTCGTTGTCAGTCATATCATCAAATCCATCTGTATCATCTGAGCTATCACACGCATGTGAAACTTTATGAGGTAGAACAAATTGAAAGTAAACCCACAATGTTCTTTGCTTGATATTGTGAGATGTCACAGTATCCCTCAGTTTGAGAGAATTTCGTCCTGAAATTTAGTTGGAGTTAGGTTCTGAAGTTGTATCCACGAACAAGTGCGGATATTTAGACTTCATCTGATCCTCCCGTTCCCACGTAAACTCTGGTCCCCGTTTGGAGTTCCATCTTACGCGCACAATGGGAATTTTGCTACGCTTTAATGTCTTGACTTCTCGATCCATGATCTCCACTGGTTCTTCGATGAAATGTAATTGATAATCTATCTTTAGTTCCTCTAAAGGCACGATCAATGATTCATCAGACAGACATTTCCTCAGATTGGATACGTGAAACACATCATGTATCCCCCTGAGTTCTTCAGGTAAATTCAACTGATAGGCTACTGGGCCAATCCGTTTGACAATCTCAAATGGCCCCACGTATCTTGGGCTTAACTTCCCATGCTTTCCAAAGCGTATTAAACCCTTCCAGGGTGAGACCTTCAGTAGTACTTTGTCACCAACCTGAAACTCCAATTGTCGATCACGTGCTGCCGCCATATGGTTACGAATTTGCACGATCTTCTCAGTCGTTTCGTGCACAAGTTCAGGTCCTGTAAGTTGGCTTTCTCCTACTTCTGCCCAACAGATGGGTGATCGGCACTTACGTCCATACAATGCCTCAAATGGAGTTGCCTTGATCGAGGTGTGATAACTGTTATTATAGGAGAACTCAACCAATGGTAGATGAGTTTCCCAACTGCTGCCAAAATCGATCACACAGGCACACAACATGTCTTCCAGTGTCTGGATTGTATGCTCACTTTGACCATCAGTCTGCGGGTGATATGCAGTACTCATATCCAGCCGCGTTCCTAATGACCGTTGTAATGATTGCCAGAAGTGAGATGTGAACCGAGCATCATGGTCAGAAATGATAGATATCGGTACGCCATGCCGAGAGACTATTTCCCTTAAATAGATACGGGTAAGCTTCTCCATTCGATCAGTCTCTCGGATTGCCAGAAAGTGTGCGGATTTCGTTAAGCGATCTACTATAACCCAAACGGTATCGCATCCGCTGGGAGTCCTAGGTAACTTCGTGATGAAGTCCATGGAGATCTGCTCCCATTTCCACAGTGGAATTTCTGGTTGTTGGAGTAATCCAGATGGTCTCTGGTATTCCACCTTAACCTTGGAACAAGTTAGGCATTTGCTTACGTATGTGGCTATCTCCGCCTTCATTCTCGGCCACCAGTAAAATTCTTTCAGGTCCTGATACATCTTGTCTGAACCTGGATGGATCGAATAACATGACTTATGAGCTTCATCTATTATCAGCTCTCGTAAATTCCCGTGCTGGGGTACCCAAATCCGTTTCACGAAATAACGGATTCCATCAGCTTTAGTCTCCAACTGTTTCTCCATGCCTCGCATGGATTCTGCTTTCAGGTTCTCCTTCTTCAAAGCCTCAGATTGAGCAGCTTTGATTTGTACTGGCAGGTCAGAGTGGATTGTCATTTGCAATGTGCGCACCCGACGAGGCTTTAGAGTTTCCTTACGACTCAGGGCATCGGCTACTACATTAGCCTTACCCGGATGGTACTTGATCGCACAGTCATAATCATTGAGTAACTCTAACCATCGTCGTTGCCGCATATTCAATTCCTTCTGGTCAAATATGTGCTGGAGGCTCTTATGGTCCGTATAGATCGTGCACCTGGTTCCATATAGGTAGTGGAGTTATCTTCACACTTGCTTGGATTTGGACTCCAAAAACACCAAATGAAGGCTGCCAAATGAAGCTTCCAAAACCGTGAGTTTCAGCAGCAACTTTGATGATGTTGGAAGATGAAATCGACCCTAAGGTTCCAAGAAAGGAACCCTCAAGTGTTTATACCCCAAGCACTTACAAAAACCCTTCTTGTTAGGGAGAAATCACACCACAAAGGGCTCCAAATCTGCTCCAAAAGGGGCTGCCTGGCCGAGATTAGAGAGAGAGATAGAGGAGCCTTTTTTTTATCTACTGCATGTAATGTGTGTGGGTAGAGAGAAGGGTGTCCAAGACTTAATTGAGTGTTGTGTTCAATGCAAGAAAATGGTCCAATGAAAACCAGGGGGGCTGTCCAAAAAAACGAAATTCAAAAGGGTTTCCCCCCTTTTAATTGAACACATTCACACAAGTTAAATGGTCTTGAACTAGACATACAATTAACCAGTTAATTGTATGTACAAGTTATTTATAACTTATACAATTAATCATTTAACTTATAAGTTATAATCTCTCATTATTATTAGGTGTCATCTAACTAATTTAAATAACACATCAAATAATATAATTGAACAAAATATCCTAATAAGTTGTTCCCACTCATATGCAACTCGTTTAGAAAACCCATTTTCTAAATTGGTGTAAATATTTAATTGCATGATCATATCATCAATTAAATATTAATTGGTGTTTGCTAAGCTTGTTATTGGGTATAACCCGACTTGGATCATAACGTACTAACCACATCAATATTCTAAGTGTCTTGGGCATACAGAATCCTACAATCTCCCACTTGCCCAAGATTCATAGAAGATTGATGCAAGCAGTAAATAACGCCTAACAACGGTTTACTACCCTTAATACGCATGACTTATGGCCATTCAATAACATCATCCCATTCAAGTACCCTACTTGAAATGATTTAGGTGAATCAATCATCTATCCTTTTGTTACAGATGTCATGTTAAATCCAAGAACATAGAATGATCATTTCTTGTTGATTTAACTTAATCAGGCCTTAGACATCTAACTCTCAACGAATAAGAGGAACAAATTCCATCTTGACTACATACGTTTCTCTCAAACACCTCGTATTATACCTGAACATACCCTTATGTACTGTCCACTATTTCAGGACAGTGAAGAATTAGCTCAAGGTATAATAGTTGGTGAATATCAAAACCCAATATGTATCTCAGGTCAGAGGATACCAAATGATATTCGCCTTTACTCAAAATTACTTATGATCAATCAATAAGATTCCATGCAGTAAAATTTGAGATGCGGGTTAGTCCAATATTTGTATCCCATAAATATCTATGAACCTTGGTAGCAACCCATTGCTCTATATTCATCCTTATGAATATCAACCAATCCAAGTTCATAATAGTCTTATCTTCAAACTTGCTCCCACAAGTTTGAACGACTACGGACATTTAGAGTAAACAATTTACTCATGGATTAAACATGCTAAATTGGAACATTAATTGAAACATTATAACCAAATAATTTTATTCAAATAATAAAGAGTTCCAGATATCCAAATACAAAATATTCAGATCAAATCCAATCACTAGAATATCGAAGTCCCATGGCACAAGTATGACCTTCATGCTTTGCCTTTTCAAGGAGCTTCGTGAGAGGATCCGCAATGTTTTGATCTGTGTGAACTTTATGAATACATATCTTTCCCTTTTCAACTTCATCTCGTATGTAGTTGAATCTCCGCTCAATGTGCCTAGTCTTTTGATGAGCACGGGGTTCCTTGATTTGAGCAATCACACCCTCGTTATCACAAAAGATCTCAAGGGGGTCCTGAATGGAAGGGACAACCCCTAGATCGGCAATGAATTTCTTCAACCATGCAGCTTCTTGAGCTGCCAATGAGGCGGCGACGTATTCTGATTCTGTAGTTGATAGAGCCACCACATCCTGCTTGGAGCTCTTCCAAGAAACCGCTCCTCCATTCAGAATGAAAATGTATCCCGATTGTGACCGAGAATCATCACGATCGGTTTGGAAACTCGCATCCGTGTAACCTTTTACAACGAGTTCCTCGTCACCAGATCCATAGATTAGGAACATATCTCTTGTCCTCCTTAGGTACTTAAGTATGTTCTTAACAGCCATCCAATGACTGTCTCCAGGATTTTGCTGGTATCAGCTTGTCATGCTTAAGGCGCATGACACGTCCGGTCGAGTGCATATCATCGCATACATGATGGATCCAATAGCAGATGCGTATGGGACTGCCTTCATTTATCTTGCTCATCCTTTGAGCTTGGACACTGAGTCGTACTCAATATCGTTCCTCTTTGAATAGGTACGGTACCTTTCTTAGAGTTTTCCATCTTGAACCTTTTCAAGATCTTATCAATGTATGCACTTTGATTCAAACCAATCAACCGCCTTGATCTATCCCTATAGATCTTTATTCCCAGAATATAGGCGGCTTCACCAAGATCCTTGATGGAAAAACAACTTCCAAGCCAGGTTTTTACACCTTCCAAGGTTGGAATGTCATTTCCAAATAGTAGTATGTCATCAACATACAATACTAGGAAAGTTATTGTGCTCCCACTAGCCTTTTTATACACGCAAGCCTCATCAGCGTTTTTGATGAAGCCAAATTTCTTTACTTCCTCATCAAAACGGTGATTCCAGCTTCTCGATGCTTGTTTCAATCCATAGATTGATTTCTTTAACTTGCATACTTTATTAGGATGTTTTGGATTGACAAAACCTTCTGGCTGAACCATATAGACATCTTCCTCAAGATATCCATTTAGGAAAGCAGTTTTGACATCCATTTGCCAAATCTCATAATCATAATGAGCAGCTATGGCAAACAATATCCTTATAGACTTTAGCATCGCAACAGGTGAGAAGGTTCCATCATAATCAACCCCTTGAGTTTGAGTGAAACCCTTTGCTACAAGTCTAGCTTTATAAGTATCCAAGTTTCCATGCATATCGGTTTTCTTCTTGAAAACCCACTTACTTCCAACTACCTTGGAATTAAGAGGTGGTACAACAAGTTTCCAAACTTGATTGTCATACATGGATTGCATCTCAACATTCATGGCTTCTAGCCATTTGTCACAATCCGAATTGGACATTGCATTTTGGTATGTGGTCGGTTCATCTGAATCTACCATATAGCATCCATCCATGAAAAATCCATATCTTTCAGGTGGATTACTAGTTCTACCACTTCTGCGAACGTCTTGTATGTATTGATCAACCCCTTGATCATTCTCAACATTCTCATGTTGAGTCCTAGTTTCAACCAAACGTGCATCGGGTTGTGGTTCTTGATCCTCTTCAAGATCCACTGTTCTACTGCCAGCTCCTTCCATAAGGAACTTTGCTTCTAAGAACTCACCCTTTCTGGCAACAAACACCTTTTGTTCCAGTGGATCATAGAAATAATATCCTATAGAATCTCTAGGATATCTAACAAAGATACACTTGGTGGATCGGACTTCCAATTTGTTTGGGGTGGGAGTCTTAACATAAGTCTCACATCCCCAAACCCTTAAGTATGATAGGGATGGAACTCTTCCATGCCATATCTCAAAAGGTGTCCTTTCCACCTTTTTGGTTGGGGCCATATTTAGAATACGGGCCGCGAAGAGCAAAGCGAAACCCCAAAATGATAGAGGTAATGTGCTTCTAGCCATCATAGATCGGACCATATCCAATAAGGTTCGATTCCTCCTCTCAGACACACCATTATGTTGTGGTGTTCCAGGTGGAGTGAGTTGTGAGACAATCCCACAACTCCTAAGATGATCTTGAAAAGCATCACTTAGGTATTCACCTCCTCTATCGGTACGAAGAACTTTAATTGACTTATTAAGTTGATTTTCTACTTCATTCTTGAAGATTTTGAACATTTCAAAAGCTTCATCTTTGTGCCTTAATAAGTACACATACCCATAGCGACTATAATCATCGGTAAAGGTAATGAAGTATCTTTCATCATTCCTAGACATTGGTTTAAAAGGACCACATACATCCGAATGTATGATTCCTAATAAATCTTTTGCCCTTTCGGTAGTTCCACTAAAGGATGCCTTAGTCATCTTACCTTGTAAACAAGATTCACAAACATCAAATGAATCACATTCATTTGTTTTTAAAAGACCATTCTTTTGAAGTGTTTGTAAACGTTTCTTGTTTATATGACCAAGACGACAATGCCAAAGATAGGTATCACTCAAGTCCAACTTGAGTTTCTTGGTGTTAGTTTGGTACAATGAACTATTTAAAGTATTTTCATAAACCAATTCATAAATACCATTAATGGGAATAGCTTTAAAATAGGACATACCATTTAAAGAAACATGAATATCATTTTCAATAAAGGATAATACATAATCATAATGTCTTAATTGGGATACAGAAATAATGTTCCTAGTCAAACTAGGAGCATACAAAACATTCTTCAAAATAACTTCCAAACCACTTGGAAGTCTTAGGATGTAGTCCCCACGAGCTTCAACTAAGACTTTAGTTCCATTGCCCATGAAGAGGCTAACATCCCCTTGTTTGAAGTCCCTACTTCTTGTGAACCCCTGCAACAAATTGCAAATGTGAGTTCCACATCCGGTATCCAATACCCATGTGTTAGAAGATGTAACATTAAGATCAATATGAATCATGTATATTGTACCTGAGGTCTGCCCTACATCCCTCTTTGCTTTCAACTCTTGGAGATGGACAGGACAATTCCTTGCCCAATGTCGAGGCTCTTATGGTCCGTATAGATCGTGCACCTGGTTCCATATAGGTAGTGCCTCCAGATCTTCAAGGCAAACACTACAGCTCCCAGTTCCAGATCATGAGTTGTGTAGCTCCTCTCATGCACCTTGAGCTGTCTGGATGCATAAGCTAAGACTTTGTCGCGTTGCATCAGTACACATCCCAAACCTTGGATGGATGCATCACAGTAAACAACAAAGTCATCAGTCCCTTCTGGTAAGGCTAGGATTGGTGCGCTGCAGAGTTTGTCTTTAAGCGCTTGAAACACTGTTTCCTCTTTGCTGCCCCACTTGTATATTACTCCCTTACGAGTTAGGGCAGTCAAAGGTTGCGCCAATTTTGAAAATCCTTCGATGAACCTTCGATAATAGCCTGCCAAACCAAGGAATTGTCGTACCTCAGTAGGCGTCTTTGGTGCCGGCCATTCCTTGATTGCTTTAATCTTTGAAGGATTATACCCTTTTCATTCACCACATGCCCAAGGAATTGCACTTCACGCATCCAGAAGTCACATTTTGAGAACTTCGCGTAAAGCTGTTCATCTCTCAGCAACTCCAGTATGGTCTTCAAATGTCCCTCATGATCTTCCTTATTACGGGAGTAGATTAGTATGTCATCAATGAAGACAATGACAACTTATCCAAATAAGGTTTGCAGACACGGTTCATGAGGTCCATGAAAACTGCTGGGGCATTGGTCAGCCCAAAAGGCATTACGGTGAACTCGTAGTGCCTATAGCGCGTCCGAAACGCAGTCTTGGAGATGTCTTCCTCTCGAACCCTTAACTGATGATAACCTGATCTCAAGTCAATCTTGGAATAGTAGCTGGATCCTTGCAACTGGTCGAACAAATCATCAATGCGTGGGAGTGGATACCTATTCTTGATTGTCACCTTATTCAGTTCGCGGTAGTCAATACACATCCTGAAGGTTCCATCTTTCTTTTTAACGAAAAGCACGGGAGCTCCCCAGGGTGAAGAGATGGGACGTATGAATCCCTTGTCTAACAATTCTTGCAATTGTTTAGACAGCTCTTGTAGTTCGTTCGGTGCCAAACGGTACGGCGCCCGAGCTATCGGAGCTGCTCCAGGTGCTAATTCAATCTGGAATTCCACCTGTCTGTGTGGAGGAAGGCCAGGTAGGTCTTCGGGAAATACTTCGGGAAAGTCTCTAACAACGAGAATATCTTCAATTCGCCTTTCATCCGCCTTTGTTTCAGTAACAAGTGCCAACAAGGCAAGGTGTCCTTTTCTGAGACATTTCTGTGCCTTCAAATATGATATGATACCGACCACCGCACCCTCTTTATCACCTTCCACTGTAAGAATTTCATCATTCGAAATGGGTAACTTGACCTGCTTCTCCTTGCAAATGATCTCAGTACGGTTCTTGGATAGCCAATCCATTCCGACTACTACGTCGAAGCTACCGAGTAGGACTGGAATAAGGTCTATGTGGAAAGTGTGACCCGACAAACCTAGTTTACATTTCCTATATACTTGAGTTGCCGTTATTGTCCTACCATCAGCTATTTCTATGGCATATTCAGAACTCAAGTTAGTAGGTACCATTCCTAGTGTTTTACTAAACTTGGTGGACACATAACTCCTATCAGCACCAGAGTCAAATAGAATAGAGGCATAACATCCATTAATAGTGAATCTACCAGACACTACAGTAGGGTCATTTTGAGCCTCACCTGAACCCATGATGAAGGCTCTGCCTCTGCCACCGCCACCACCATTGCTATTGTCTTTAGGCTTCTCAGCAGCACCATTGTTACCGTTTCTTTTCAGTTTCGGACATTCCCTCTTAAAATGTCCGGGTTGACCACATTCAAAACACACAGTCTGATTGTGGTTCTGTTGCTGTTGAGGTGCCTTTCCCGAGAGGTTCACCCTGCAATACTTGGCAACATGACCAAACTTCCCGCACCTCTCACAAGTGTTCCTTGTGCACTGCCCAGTATGATGGAGCTGACATTTGTTGCACTTTGGAAGGTTTCCCTGATAGCCGCCCGAATGAGAAGATGGGGACGGATTAAACTTCTTGTGTTGAGGTTGGTATGTGAAGGAGGAAGATTGCTTTCCGCTGGCAGATGGTTCCCATTTCCTCTTATTATTGTGGGAACCAGATGCAGCACCACGCGAGGGCAGTTTACCCTGCGCGACAGCCTGGTCAGTCAACTTGTGGCCAGTTGGGCAGCCTCCTGTATGGTAGCTGGTCTTGCAGTGGCCATGCTCTGTATTTCTGGAACTAGCCCATCAATGTACCTCTCAACCCGTTTATAAGCCGGGTTAGGACAGAGTTGTGTAGGCTTCGATTTCAGAACCTACCATCTTCAGGTTCCAAAATTCGGTTTCCAGTTTTTGTACTTCATCTCGTGAACAGTACTCCTCTTGCAGCAGGTTCTTGAATTCTTCCCATGTCGTGGCGTTTGCAGCTTCAACGCCCAACATCTGAACTTGTGTGTTCCACCAGCTCAGAGCAGCACCATCCAGTGTGCCAGTAGCATATTTTACCCTATTCCCAGCAAGGCAGTTGCAGATTTCGAACACTGACTCTAGCTTTTCAAACCAACGGAGCAGTCCCACCGCTCCCTCAGTTCCATTGAACGGGTTAGGCTTGCAGTCCATAAAGGACTTGTAGGTGCAAGTCGGTTGTCCAATAGGATTCTGCTGTGGAGGGTGTTGGTTTGCCAATGTTGCGGTAATACTATGATTGATTATTGCTGCTAATTCTGCGGGCGTCATTGAGATGTTACCTCTCCCGCGTCCACGTCCTCTTCCAGACATTCTATAAATTACCAAATATCAAAAGCGCTCAGTCGTATGAAAATAGACCTTTTGTCTTGGAATGAAAAGGAAGATAAATTCAAGGATTTAAAGAAATAGACAAGCTAGAGTCAGTCCGAATCCGTGGGATTAACACAAATGTCATGGTTTGAATTTCGTCCAAATTCAAGGTAGGGTGAGCATTCCTACAAGTAGAACTGATAGATAATTTCCACATCAGTGGCTATGTTTTATGAAGACCGAGACTTTCTTGCTCAAGGTGTAGGAATGATGACTTATACTGACTACAATGTTACCACCCGACCAGATTCACCGGACTTAGCATGCACGAAAAATTATAATTACGTGTGCACCCGTAATGGTAATTTGCTTTGTATGATCACCCTTGGTTCCTCCTATCAGGTTAACATATCTTGTCAAGTACAGTGGTCATCAATGATAGAAGTACCAAATAGGTAAGTATTATATCGGGGTTGATCAATCAAAGTATACGAAAAGATCATTAAGGTTCAGGAATTGTTGACACGTCAAGGTAATTTGACCCTTTTGCCTTAGAGACTTGTGTCTTGACCATAGTTTATCACTCATCCCAGAAATCCCCAGGTAAGCATAACTGGTCTCACAATGAGATTTATGCGATATGCTTGCCTTAGCCCGAGGGCCTTTTGCCCGGAAATCCAGAATACAGGTGTCTATGTGTCACATAATTCAAAAAGAACATTTAGGCGATGTCAAAGGCACACAAACTCTCCCGTGACTCACAGCAACTCGGAGCCACCATCCCGGTAGCCATATGCTCACAGGGATACGTTAAAGCAAAATTCTCAAGCAATCAATTTAGTAGGCATAGCTTAGTAATCTATGTGTGTGTAACTAATGCAAATCCAGCTATAGTCTAAAATGCAATGCAAATGAGATGCAAGGTTCATTTTAGTTCGCTATAACTAATGCTCTGATACCAATCTGTCACACCCTCAAAATCCGCTAACGGGTTTTACCGTCAGGCGTGTGACATAACCAGGATCTCAGATAAGCATCAGTTACACCAAACGACTCGATAATTATAAAACATATAGATTGCTTAGTAATAATGAAATAAACCAAATTATATTTAAGTATTGCGGAAGGGAAAACATGATAACATTTACCAATAGTTTTGGAACACGCAAACTCGCGTCCAATCCAATTTATACAAAGTAAATGAAAATTTAATCTTGAAAACAGTTCAGGGAATGCGGAATGACATGTAGTAGATGTTGTGCTTCTAAACGTGCCACATCAATGTCCTGAGAGAAAACATGCAAAATCTCAGTACAAGACTGGTGAGTTCACAGGTTTATCATAAAACAGTAAGTATCAGTAATGAAATCCCCGGATTATGTAATCCGATAAGTATCAGTAATGAAATCCCCGGATTATGTATCTTAGATAAGTATAATGAAATCCCCGGATTTTGTAATCCGATAAGTATAATGAAATCCTCGGATTATGTAATCCGATAAGTATAATGAAATCCCCGGATTATGTAATCCGATAAGTATAATGAGATCCCCGGATTATGTAATCCGATAAGTATAATGAGATCCCCGGATTATGTAATCCGATAAGTATAATGAGATCCCCGGATTATGTAATCCGATAAGTATAATGAGATCCCCGGATTATGTAATCCGATAAGTATAATGAAATTCCCGGATTATGTAATTAAAGCATATAATGGGTAGCTAGTCCATAATGATCACTATGTGTATGAAGGCGCGGCCGAGCTGACATGTAATCAAATAATAAAACAGGCCCGGATGTGGATCACACACCACAACACTTGTAATTAGGCTAACCGTTCACCCGTTTGACGAACGTTGTGCTAGCGCGACTAGCCCGGGTGGGGTATGTCAATCCCAGTAGTACTACTAACAATTATCTCGCTAAGCCCATATTAACGGTCCGTTGGGCAAGTATAACACCATAGTATCAAGTATATGCAGTATTACAAAAATCCAATGTAATATAACGTTTATGAAAACAGCATGTTTCTCTCCCCCAAAAGAGTATATAAGTAAAAGTGGGGCTGTAAACTCACCTTGAATTGATGTATTGCACAAAGACTTCATAGAATCAAGCAATGCACGATCAAACACGTTCAACACCTAATATTGATTATAACTAAGCCTTTAAAACATATTCAGCGCGAATAGATGTGTTTGATTGAATTCGAGTCGGTTCGTTTTGACTCGTACACGATTAGATATATACATTTGAGTTTGATTATAATTTTGTGATTTATATATTAAATTTAATTAATTAAGTATATTTTATAACTTATGGTTATTTTTGTAAATAATACGTGAAATTATATGTTATATAATTTCTATAATTTTCAAAGTTATAATTACCTACGATTTGGTGTCTATTTTTATAAAAATGATTATTTAAAATATTTACAAATAATATTTTATGGATATTTTTAAGGTTTTTAAACAAAATAAATTTTCAGGAGATAATTTTATAAGTTTTAAAATAAGAACAGTTTATAAAATTTATTTTTATGATTTTTAAAAATTTTTGTATAATTTTTAGAAGTTAAAAAGGCTTCAAAAAAAATTAAATGCAGTGGCCCGGGGTCGAACCCGGGACCTGTCGGATGGGATAGAGCATGGGAACCGGTGAACCAAAGGCCGTGGCCACGACAATACTCGGCTCTATTTATTTTTAAACAGCCTTCCCCGGTTTCCCCCAAATCCGTATAAACCCTAGATCGAACTCGATCAAATTGAATCCCAATTCGCAGTTGATACTCAAATTGATGTTAGGGCTTTTCATTCCCATGTAAAAACGAGTGTATAGATGTGTGTAATTACCTGTTTGATTAAGTTGATGATAAGAACAGGTTAAGAACAAGTCGCGACCTAGGTTAAGCTTGAACAGTGAGCAATTGTTGATAGAATTCAAATTAAACTCGTGGACAGCTTCTAAGAGTCTTGATGATCAAAAACCCTATGGTAGTTTGGGTTTAAAACATTCGGTAGAGTGGTTTTGATTTGGTTGCAGGTCGAAACAGGGATGAGATCGAATTGGCTTGATTTGTGTGTGTGTTGATGAAATGGGAAGATAGGTTCAATTATAGGTTGATAGAGCTCGATTGAATTTGTCGGGAATAAAGTGGAAAAGATTGTAACCGTTAATCGACCGTTTAACGCGTTGTATGGGTGCATTAGGTTCGAATCTGGTTCACGACACGGTTTGGTGTATTTTGGGCTGTAAAAATCGAGTTTTAGACGCATTTTAGGGTTTGCCGGCGGTTGGCCGGAATTCGGCCGGTAACGGCGCCGGAAAAACGGGGGCGGGGGTTTGGGTTTGAAAAATTACACAATTGGTCCCTGTGGTTTCGGTTTGTTTAATTTATGTTGTATACTTTCTTTTGAAGTTTCAGAAATGACAAAACAACCCCTGGACTTTATTATTTATTATTATTATTATTATTATTATTATTATTATTATTATTATTATTATTATTATTATTATTATTATCAAATATAGTAAAATGGAAAAAACTCGGGTTGTCACAAATAACATAATATACACATGAAAATGATATTAAACTATGATACATGAGCAAATCCTATGTGAAGGATTTGTTGGGCTTGTACATAGTGAGTATGTGGGATAGCGGGTTCACCTTATTAAAAAGGGTTCCGACAGGCTATTCATATACCGGTGAGTAAATTAAACTCACACTTTTACAGTAAATCCTAATTGATGATAGTTGATGATTTATCATTATGTTTTACTTACCTATGAACTCACCAACCCTGTGTTGACACTTGATTTTACATGTATTCTCAGGTATCTATTAGGAGCTTATGGACATGCACGTAGGATCATTTAAGAGCTCAAGATACATATTGTTTATTACCTGAGATATGATTAGACGTGTTGTTAAGATACAATCTATCTTTTATTCCGCTACTCTGAATATTAATGAATGATTATCTAAAATTTATCATATAGATAACTGCATCTTATGTGTAACTACTGTGTTCGATCCTGTTTGCTCACCCCTCCGTGATAGATTCCAGACCCGGAATTTGAGGGTGTGACAGACACCCTATTAAACCAAATGAAACTCTAAAAATGAGAAAATATGACATAACACTGGTGTGTCACTCGACAAAAACATAAAAAACATAACGACTGCTAGTGATCTAGTAGAATAATAAGCAAGTTTTAATAGTATTTTAATTAGATCGCTCATATTTTAGTTTGTTTCAATCAAGTCATTAGAGTTTTAATAATGTTCCAATTAGATCATTAATATTTTTATTTATTCCAATCAGGTCACTATAATTAAAAAAGTTCCAATTAAGTCACTCATATTTTTTTAAAATTTTTAAATAATTCACAATTTTTTTAAACAATTTGTTTTTTAATAAATATTGTTAATGATCTGATTGATTAGGACAATAAATATCTGATTGGGACAATAAATAATTCACAATTTTTTAAGATAATTCACTCATATAAATAACCTAATTAGAATAATTTTAAAATTCTAATGATCTGATTGGGACAATAAATATTACAACCGATCTAACTAGAACAAAAAACATTTTTTAAGTGGTATAATTAAAACAAGAGTTAAATGCTTTTTTGGTCCCTGATTTTGTCTGATTTGTCCAGTTACTATACCTGTGTTCTTAATTTTATAGTATCTTAAAATACCAATATATAGTATAAATTATTATTTTAGAAAGTAGCGATTTCTAAATTCTATCCGCTACTTTGGTCGTAAAGGGTAAATACGTCATTCCCAAATATCTTCGAAACAAAACCCTAGCAGATGTGTTGACAACCTTGCTTTTCCAATAAAACCCTCTGCTTCACCCCCCACCCATCTCCGCAGCCGTAATCACTCCTTGCAGCAATGGTTCTCTCTAACACACTATCAACCAACGAATTATCAGTGATTCTCAGTTTACTTCATTCAATCTTTTGCTTTTGATGATAATGTTGAATGAAATGTATTGCAGGCATCAGAGAGGAAGCAAGCTAATCCAATGAGGGAGATCAAGGTTCAGAAGCTCGTGCTGAACATCTCCGTCGGTGAGAGCGGAGATCGTCTCACTCGCGCTGCAAAGGTCGATTTTTACACTCTGATTTGTGTTTTTATGTGTGTTTGTACTTGGGGTATGATGTTTCTTGTTTTCTTGTTTTGATTGATGGTGTTTAGGTTTTGGAGCAATTGAGTGGCCAGTCTCCAGTGTTTTCCAAGGGTATGAATTATGATACCGTTTTTCATTTTGCAGTCTTAACATTGCTCTTTTATTGCATTCTTTTGATTGTTTTGTGTTAATGTTAGCTGATTTTAAATGATGAATCCCTTGTTTATTCTTTTTGTTGATTTTTGATTTTGGGCTATTTACAGTTTGTGTTAGATGAAATCTTTTTATTTGGGTACTTTTTATTTTTTAAGAAACCAGATGCTACATTATTGTTTCTAGATGAGCTGATAATATCATCAAAGTTAATCATAATTTGTTGTCTAAAGCAGTAGATACTGTCATACTGATTCATTAAGTATCACTATTTCTAAGAACAAACCTTTCATTTGTTTATAATTAAGTTGGAATCAAGATGTGTCCATGGCTGTTTGTATGGACTGAAGAAAGCATGGACAAATGCCAACTTCATCTGAGTTGGAACCAAATTGTTAGAGGTTCAATTAATGAAAGTGAAATAAAGTTGTGCTCTTAGTTTAGTTCATTAGTTTTATGAAAGACTGAATAAAAGAAATGAAATTAAAATAGAAGTACCACTACTTGGAAAGAGCTATTAAAAAACAAGAGTAGATACTTTGCATTCATTCATAAAGTTCTTATATTGAAGACAAATTTTCCATTCATTATGAATAAAGAAATTAACAGTGTTAAGGACAGAAGGGATGATGCCCCTCTTCTTGAGGTCCTGGGTTGAAGTCCCATAGTGGACATTAGTATAGTAATAATTAATAAAAGTAGATGAGATTGTTGATAAGAGAAAACAATGTTAATTCACTGATAAGAAATCATTATAGGGAGAAGTTTTTGTTTTACTTTACATCACATCCTCTTTTCTTTATCTTATTCATTTTCAAACAAAAATCTCATATAACCTTTAATCAAATGCTAATTGGCTTTGTTGTTGCTGTCTTGATTTTGAAGAGGAAAACAGAAGAGAGAGTTGGTTAGACCATTTTTTTTATCAAGGACCTTAATTTTACTTTTACTATGAAAGTGCCAAATAGCTCAAGATACTTTGTTTTGGTTTACACTTTATATGATGGAATCTTGCAGAAACAGAAAGTAGCCTAAGCTCAAGAAGCTCACTTTCTAGATTGTTGGGTTGTGAAGGCTTTGGGCCGAACCGGGCTTGGTTCGGGCCTGTTTTCGCTGCGAACAGAAACAAGGGCAGCCGGCCCTAAGGCAATTAGGGTTATTTAGTTAGTTCTTGGAGCCTAAGTTATTGCCTTAATTACTAACCCTAATCTAGCATTATAAATAGACCCATTGATGTAATTGTATTCTTTGAGCACAATAATAATATAAACCCTAGTTGCAGAGTGGACGTAGGTCACCTAGACCGAACCACTATAATTCTCTCGTGTCTACTCTTTCTTTTGTGTGATTGTGTGTGTTTGTTTGTTTCCGCTGGAACCTACTCTGATTGTGATACCTAACAAGTGGTATCAGAGCTGAGGTTTGGAAACACACCGGGTTTTACATACTGAAATCGCAGGAGGCTGTTCGAGAGGGCTGTGGTGCTATCATAAATAGGGCTGCTGGTTATCTCTGAAGTTTGCGAATTAGGGTTTGATTAAACCCTAGGGTCGCCGCCATCTAGGAGAGATTGCAAGAGCTGTTTGATTGTTGATTGTTGCTGCGATTAGGGTTAGAAATCCTAGAAACTGGCACAAGAATCACAGAAAGAACTGTTGTTCAGAATCTTTTTTTTGTGTTTGCGTTTAGGGTTTCTGTTTCGAACCCCTTGAAATCGTCGGCTACACTCGATTTTCTGCAGGTGAAGTTGCCGGTTCAGGTACTTCGAGTTTTGGGGTTTTATTGAAGGTGTGCTTGGCTTCGGTTAGCTTTGGTTCTTTGGTTTTTTACTACAAAGGTTAATCTTTTTTTTTTGCGGCGTTCATCAACTACAGTTTCTGTTTCGTGATTGTATTCATTTCTCGTTTGCAATGGCTGAAGACGGGAGAGTTCGAATTGAAAAGTTTAATGGGACAGACTTTGCTTGGTGGAAGATGCAAATAGAAGCATTGCTTGGTGAAAAAGATTTGGAAGTTGTATTGGAAGAAAAGCCGGCTACAATGAGCAAAGCTGAAGTAGCAGTTTGGAACTCAAAGGACAAGAAGGCTATAGGGGCTATTACATTGGCTTTGACGAGGAGCGTTGCATTTAACGTTATGCACGAAACCACGGCTCGTGGTATAATGACGGCTCTGTCAAATATGTATGAAAAGCCGTCTGCTGCTAATAAGGTGTTCTTGATGAGGGAGTTATTCATGACTCGAATGAATGAGGGAACTTCAGTTTTGGAGCATATTAATAATCTCAAATCGATTACCTCCAGGTTAGCTTCTGTGGGGATAAAGTTTGATGATGAGACTCAAGCTGTAGTATTACTATCTTCTTTGCTAGAAAGTTGGTCTGGAACTGTAACGCTATTACTAGTTCTGTGGGGACCAATGAGTTAACATTCGACGGGGTCCGAAACATTGTGCTAGGTGAGGAAACTCGCCAGAAAAGCACTAGTGGTGGATCATCTTCTGGTTTGTTATATGTTGGCAGGGGAAGGGAAAATAACAAAAGCAGTGGGAGTCGAGGGAGGAGTTCATCTAGAGCTCGCAAAACTGTGAAGTGCTGGAGTTGCGATGAGATTGGCCATGTTAAGAGTCAATGTCCAAAGCGTAAGCAAGGAAAATCTGGTGAAGTAAACACTGCTGTTGAGGATGAATGTGATGATGACACGTTACTACTTGAGGCTGAAAATAGTGTGGACTCTTGGGTTATGGATTCTGGATCTTCGTTTCACGCGATGCACAGCGGGGAGGCGTTGGTGAATCTAAAAGTTGGCAACTTTGGGAAGGTACGAATGGCAAATGGTAATATTCTTAATGTTACGGGCATAGGTGATGTTAATCTGTTAACTCCATTGGGAACCTACTGGAACTTGAAGAATGTTAGGGTCATTCCAGCTTTGAAGAGAAATCTTATCTCTGTTAGTCAACTGGATGAACATGGACAAAAAGTAAAGTTTGGTAAAGGTAAATGGAAAGTAACAAAAGGAAATTTGGTTATTGCTCGTGGAAACAAACGAGGATCATTATACATGGTGGAAGTACCTGCTGAGGAAAATATGAGTGTTCCTTAATACAAAGTTGGGTTCGTTGAGTCAAAGGGGCAAAAGAGGGTTCAATTTGCAAGACTGAAACCTGGTGCCAAGGTGATTCAAGCTGAGCGGGATTGGAGGTCTAAACCAGGTCAGGGGTTCGGTGACAGTGGGAGCACGGGGCGTGTTTCGGATACAGTCATAAAACAACGTTGGGTTTTGAAGACCACTACTCCGATTGTTAAATTCTCTCCTGTGGATGTCTTGCTAAATGAGGAGAGTGTTGATTCTCGGGTTATCTCTGGAGCTGGTGAATCGTGCATACCAGTTGAGTTAGAGAATGGGTTGGAGCTCGGGGGAGCTTCAACTGTCCCCTCATGTACTTGATGAGAGGGGTGCAACTAGGGGTTATGATGAAGTCTTAGCTGATGGGTATGAAGCTTGGAAGACTTTGGATATGAAGAATACTGGAGTTACTAGATCTGGGTTACTTGGACGGCGTTTGTAGACTTTTGCAAAGCCTTCAAGTGGGAGATTGTTGGGTTGTGAAGGCTTTGGGCCGAACCGGGCTTGGTTCGGGCCTGTTTTCGCTGCGAACAGAAACAAGGGCAGCCGGCCCTAAGGCAATTAGGGTTATTTAGTTAATTCTTGGAGCCTAAGTTATTGCCTTAATTACTAACCCTAATCTAGCATTATAAATAGACCCATTGATGTAATTGTATTCTTTGAGCACAATAATAATATAAACCCTAGTTGCAGAGTGGACGTAGGTCACCTAGACCGATCCACTATAATTCTCTCGTGTCTACTCTTTCTTTTGTGTGATTGTGTGTGTTTGTTTGCTTCCGCTGGAACCTACTCTGATTGTGATACCTAACATAGATTTGTGTGTTCTTTACATTGTTCATAGAGTCATAGTACTATCACTGACTAAAGTTGTGTTAAATGAGATCTAGACCAACACTTGATCTTTGATTGCACATTAAGTCTTTAATGATGGAAAGCTTCAAATATTAGGATATTTTTGGGTAAGATGGAGAACATGTGCTTCAGTGACAGATGATTTAACTATACTTATGTTTTTTATTTGGTGTAATCACATTGTGAGTTTAATTTTCTGCAAATGAAGCAGTGGGAACTGTGAAAAGATAAAGAAGAATGGTTTGATGAAAGTCAACTATTTTTCTCTTTAACAATTGTGTGATATTGACAGAACTGTGATTTTTGGTGGTGTTTGTGCTTTGGAAAGTATGCTGGGTCATTAGTCATGAAATTTAGAGATGAAAGTGTTGGGTGTTACCTGTCAACTATCTGATGAAACTACTACAATTTACACAAGGACAGTTAATCTTATATATTTGAAAAGATGGCAGTTTGTTGTATATTTATGCTTATGGTGTTGTTTGGTTGCTACAGCAAGGTACACTGTGAGGTCATTTGGCATTAGGCGTAATGAAAAGATTGCATGCTACGTAACCGTTAGAGGAGACAAGGCAATGCAGCTTCTGGAGAGCGGGTTGAAGGTCAAGGAATACGAGCTGCTGAGGCGCAACTTTAGTGACACTGGGTGCTTTGGATTTGGTATTCAGGAACATATTGATCTGGGTATCAAGTATGTCACTTTTTCTTTTGATTCAACATTATTAATGCTTCATATTTTACATTGATTATAGTTTTGATGATGACATTATTAATTGTAAAAATGTAATTTTTAATTGCAGGTATGATCCTTCCACTGGTATCTACGGTATGGACTTCTTCGTTGTTCTAGAACGCCCAGGTTACCGTGTTGGCCGTAGGCGCAGGTGCAAGGCTCGTGTTGGCATCCAACATAGAGTTACAAAAGAAGATGCAATGAAGTGGTTTCAGGTGAAATATGAAGGAGTAATTCTTAACAAGTCTCAACAAATTGGAGCATAATTTGAGGTGACTTAAATTTGTTATGTTTGCCAGATATTATATTTCTTTTTTGCTGTCTTTTGTGCCTTTTAATCTTACTAGTAGTGAAAATATGGAACTTCCTCAGTTTTATGAGAAGACTTCTTTGAATTTGGTGTGATTTCTTTAAAATAGTGATTATCACTCTGCTTTAGTTAAATGATCAAAAATCAAGTAATAACATGATTATATAGTTGAAAACGGGTTTGGGTGAAGAAGTATATGAGTTCAGAAATGTGTAGATATGCAAAATGGTTAAAACTGTTCTACCGAGAAAACTATGTATACAATGATGTTTGGGTTTATAACCAATAGGTCTTAAATTTGTAAATGAGCCGAGCTAAGTCTGAGCGTTCTTAAGTATGAGCTCAGCTTGTCTAAGCAAAGAGTTTGGGCTTGGTTTGTTTCAAGCTCTATTTTTGAAGCTAAGGCTCTGCTTGGGCTCATTGAGTTCATACTTCTTTTAACCTTTTTATTTATACACATGTTTAATTGAACGACACTATAATTGCCTCAGTGGTTCATATATGGGTGTAATAACTTATATGAAGTTAAATTTCGTAGAAACGGATCTTAAATATTTCACATATACTTGAATGGGTTGTACTGGAATTTAACGTTTGAGATAGGATCCATGTTATTGTTGCTTGTAATGTGTCATAATGGGTAATAAATGGTTATAACTTGTTTAAGGGGTTGTTTGGTAGGCTCTTAATGATTCTATTATGATGCTACTTTTGATCGGTTAGAAGTAATTAGATAGAGTATGTTTGATTCGCTTAAAAGACATATTTTAATAGTTTATGAAACATCTTGATGAGTACGTTTTAGAAACATACAAAGACATTAAAAGGCTATCTCTTCATCAGCCCTCTTTTAGTTTGTTGTATTTGTTAATAATGACTAAACTGGTCTTAAGAGGTTATTTTTGTCTAGAACGAGTCATTTTTATGTGAAGTGTTTTACCTTCGGTTATATTTGTTTGGGACTTGTTATGGCATGTTATAAGGATATGTTTTATGGGTTTGGTTGAGAATAAAATACTATCACATTGCTTGGTTGAGAAAAAAGTGTGTGCCACATAGCACTGACCTGTTAAGTAGCACCAATGCTGTGAAGCGCCCCAAGGAGCAAGCCTCGCGCCTCAAATTTAACACGGGTGTAATGGTGGTGGTGGCACGGCTGGGTCGACCTGGCAAGCAATGGTGCTGGTGGGCGTGGTGGTAACGGCTAATCTAACGAGTAATATTTGTATGCATTGTTTTATATCGAGTGATACTTGATTGTAGTTTATTATAAGACTGTTCACAACGCTAAAAGGCGCCCTTACCACAAATAGTCTCAGTCAGCATGCCACATCAGCTTTCCACTAACTTTTATCCATCATTCACACAATCAACTTTTACCCAACACCATCCTTCCTACAAACAACTATTAAAAAAAAAGTAACACACATTTTTATGACGTGGGCCCCACAAAATGCATCCATGGAGCGCCCTTGGCAAGGGGCGGGTGAAGGACGGATGGGTTTGCACAATGCAGCCCTTTCGAAGGGCTAAGGGCGGGGCTAAGGGCGGGGCTAAGGGCAGTGCGTTGTTGATAGTCTAACGGGGTTTAATGGGTTATTGTTTTAGGGTTTTTGGTTTGGAGTTGTTATTTATAGCCTTTCATATTATGGAATCTCTTTTAGATTAAGGCCCTGTTTGATACCGGCTGAACCGGCTGACGGCTGACTCGGTCAGCGGGTCAGCCAGCCTGTTTGATACGTGCGCGACCGCGATGACCGGCTGACCGCAATGACCAAGATGGCTGACCCAGACTTCGAATTTGGGGTGTCTGACCCGGCTGACCGCGACCACCCACCGCGACCACCTGCTCGACCACCTGCGCGACCACCTGCTCGACCACCTGCTCGACCACCTGCGCGACCACCCACCGCGACCGCCCTTGCTCCCTCCTTCACCCTCCCTTCGTCGCCCTCCTCCGCCGCGACCGGTCCTCCCCTCCACCCGAGCCTCTTCACCCTCCTCGGCGACACCCCCCTCGCGACACCCCCTCGATTGATTGTGTGTTTGAACAACGATTTGATCGGGTGTGTGCTTCGATTGTGTATGTGTGTGTTTTCGCTTGACCAGGCGTGTGCTTCGATTGTGTGTGTGTGTGTGGGGAAGAAGATAGGAGAAAGGGGGGGTGTTAAATGGTGGTGAGAAAACCGACTTTGATTATTATTATAATAATATAATAATAATAATAATAATAATAATAATAATAATAATAATAATAATAATAATAATAATAATAATAATAATAATAATAATAATAAATAATAACAATAATAATAATAATAATTATTATAATAATAATAATAATAATAATAATAATAATAATAATATTATTATTATTATTATTATTATTATTATTATTATTATTATTAATTTTTTTTTCATTCAGCAGAGTCAGTCAGATACATAATCAAACAGCCAAGTTTCAGTCAGATACAGACTCAGTCAGAACTTCTTACTGGGTCAGCTTCTGACTCAGTCAGATCTTACTCAGTCAGCACAATCAAACAGCCCCTAAGGTTGTTTAGGTGATATTATAAAATCTTTAATTAGATAAGGCTAAAAGTTTCAGAAACGAGCATATGAAATTCTCTATGAAAATCGTAGAATAATTTGTATGAGGTATGATGCCTAAGATAAGACTAAATGAATTATTTTTGTAGGGGTTAGATTGATACAATGAAATATTGCAATCTTTCATAAAATGATACATTAGTTTTAACCGTTGTCCACTAATAGTTATATTAGTAAAAACAATATCTCTAGTAACTTTGTTATTATTGAAGATTTTTCCATCTGTAGATTAGTTTTGCTATTATAGCTTTGAGCTTTAGGGGCTGTTTGATTGCGCTGACTGAGTAAGATCTGACTGAGTCAGAAGCTGACCCAGTAAGAAGTTCTGACTGAGTCTGCATCTGACTGAAACTTGGCTGTTTGATTTAATATCTGACTGACTCTGCTGAATGATAAAAATAACCTTATACATACACATCTACGTACACATATACATCAACATACAAAAGACAAATGCGCCCTTCCCCCTTTTCTTCATCTAAAAGACAAACCCTAAATCACAGTATCTTCATCGTTCCGGCCTCCACCATAATTGTCTTCTTCGACACCACCATCAAATCAATCTCAGTCGTCTTCATCAGATCCCCGAAGTTTCATTGGTCATCTTCATCGTTCTCTGGTCGAAGTTTCATCGGTTATCTTCAACGTTCTGCAGGTCCATGTGATTTTGCTGTTCGACTCTGATTTTGGTTGCAAATTAAATGGCAGTTGATCTCACCCAGACCAACAAACCAACCAAACACAAGCCTAACCCAACTCCACATGATCTCACCCTTTTCTTGCTTTTCCCAAGTCTTCTTCACATTCCCTTCAATTTCAATTCGATCATCAGATCTTCCTTCAACAGCTGCGGGGAAGGGCGGCGGTGAAGGGCAGGAGGAAACGCGGCAGGAGGAAACGCGGCAGGAGGGAAACCGGCGGGGCAGGGGGGGTGGGGAGGGCGGCGGCGGGGAGGCAGCAGCCGGCTAGAGGGAGTGCGACGGGGGGAGGGGTGGTGAGGGAGTGCGACGGGGGGAGGGGTGCTGGAGGGAGTGCGATTGTGGAGAAGAGATGACCGGGTCAGATATGTTAAAATAGAGGACTGGGTTAGACCAATTTTCCAGGTCAGATGTCTCGGTCAGCTGCAACAAATGCACTGACTGGCTGACTGGGTTAGCCAGTCAGTGGTCAGACGTGTGGTCAGACCAATCAAACAGGGCCTTAGTTGGTACTGACCAACATTTAGTGACCGCGTATTATCAATTGATATTGACCTTCAATTTTACTAGTATACTTAAATTATAATATCAATTTCATGTTATTTTTTTGGCAGCTTTGTAATCTTAAAGCAACTTTTAACGCATAACAAAATAACAAAATAAAAGTTTTAAGCTTAAGCTTGACTCAAACTAAGGGTTTTACCTTTTGGACCCATCAAGGGCTATTACCCCTTGTACCTTGCTTGCTATTAGGGGCATTCCCTCTAAAACTTTGTTTTCAATAAGTAGTTCCTTTTGAATGAGAAATTTGATTGCCATGACATAAAACTCTACATATTTGGTAAAACTCTACATATTTGGTAAAACTCTACATATTTGGTAAAACTCTACATATTTGGTAAAACTCTACATATTTGGTAAAACTCTACATATTTGGTATTTTAGAAGATGTGGATATTGAGACATCTTAACATTATAAATCAACACCTTAAATTTCTATGTGCGTCGTATAGCCCCATAAGCGTCGTATAAGAGTGTTGTGTAGCTCGTGTATAACCTCTCTAATAGCCCCTTGAATTTTTCTAGTAGCCAGTGTCGAAATTTGCTATATGCATCGTATAGTCACATACGTGTCGTATAGGGGGTCGTATAAGGTATATGGGGCGTATAGCTCTCTGTTGCCATACGAGGCGTATAGGAGGGTGTCGATTTATAATGTGGGGTATTTGTATATTAGGACCCAAAAACACTATGATTAAAATAGTTTGAACATTTATTGTATTACATGCGAATATTTCTTATAAGTTTAGGAAATAGTATTACGTCTTGAATTTATATAAATACTAGCATTACAAACTCATTACAAACCCGCGCTTTGCGGCACTTAAAACCTTGTAAATATTAGCCTTTTATATTCTTTAAATAAAAAAAATTAGACGTAGAGATCGATATTCGGAATAAGACATTGCAGTCAAAACTGAAGTACACATCATTCATGGTGGCCGAAAAAAAACGAAAATTATAATTGAGATGGTAACAATGAAAGTGGTACATAACGGAAACGACAACAGCCCATTTGACGCTGCCAAGCTGCAAGGGTATGTTTAATTGTCAACGTTACTCAATTTGAAAAGTGTCAAATTTTATGAACCCTTAAACTCAAGTAATTAATGTTAATGATTAATATATATTATAGCCACCACCAGCATAAGAGGTAAGTTGAACTGGTTGGAGTTCGTTGAATAGTTGACAAGTCACAAAGATAGGAGGACATTTGTGATAGGAAAATAACACAAAGAATTTGTACAATGCCTTTATGCATATGTACAACACTTTTTATAAGTGTTGGTATTTAGTATTATATAAATTACATAATTTTCTCTTATGTGCCACTGTTACTATTATCCACTATAAGTTTGGTATTTAAATTTAGAACAAAGCCAAAGTTTAAAGTATTAAATGCATTGAATGATGCGCATCCATTTAATAGTTGTAACCCTTGCTTAAGAACTTGTAAATACAAGTTAATAATTAGAATATACTAAACTAGGTTTGTTCGTCCGCGCGTTGCGCGGGGATTTCTCACACGATCTCAAATCCAAAATACTTACAGACTCTCGTTTTAATGTTACACCCCATGTGTTGTACCGGAAGTGTATGAATATGAAAATTTGCAATTCACAGCTAGTATCCTTTGAGTTGTAATTCCTGCAGTAAGTCGGCTTGAGTGATAATATTTTCAAGTCAATTCTTACCTTACCATCAAGGTTAACAATTGGTTTCTTTATCACTGGTTTGAATTTGCTTGTCAATTTAGCAATGCATTGTAACAGATCATGTAAGATGAAAAAATTCTATAATAAATTCAAATATTTGACTAAAAAGTCATATCCAACATCTAAAATCAAGAAACTATTTTCTAAAACTAAAATGCAAAACCTTCCATGTCTCCTTTTAAAATCCATTAAAGAATTCAACCGTGTTCCATCTAACAGTACCTTTTATTCTTTACAATGAATGTAATACTATAACTAAATGACATTTTAAATGTAAATAGGAAGAGTTACCACTTACCACACACAATTGCCACAGTCCACAATCATCTACAATTTTATGTAACTGAGCAATACATTGAAGCCCCTGGAAAACAATATTATAAACATTTACAAAAAATAATATGGAAATTATAGGTGCTAACATATATCAAAAGGGTTTAGGTTACAAACTACATTTGCTATGTACACGTTGTAACATTTTCAAATTGAGTTTCTTAAAGACAACGTACAATGTAAGATTTTTTTAATTATAAATTTTAATGACGGAAATTGAATACCATATTCATTAGTGTTGGCATCAGGGTTCTTTGGTGTTCTATACTCTAAATATGACTCAAAACTCTTGTAACACTTATAAAATATATGATATTGACACTAACTGTACATATGCACATATAAAGGGAATTAGAAGAAAATTTACTTACATTTATCATACAAATATTGCAAGTATGTATCATAAACATGAGCTTTTGTTGATGTCTCTAACTCTGTATGTTAACAAATTTCGCCTTATCAAGGAAAGCCTAAAAATTTAAAGTTGCGCATAATTCATGATTCATGAAATAGTTGGTGTTCTTCGTCAGTTGTTATTTTGGTTGCGACTCAAAAAGACACTCAAACATAACATGATTACCTTACAATTTCATATTTTTCAATGCATTGGCCGAGCAACATGGGTACATTGTCAAACATAAGATATCATGCTTACAAAGATTTTACACCAACTATTTATGCTTAAGTTCATCGTTTGAACACGTAGACTTTTTGTTGATTAAACATAACTATGAAAAACATGAGAATACAAATCACATTTTAAACTCAAAGATTGTTTGTGGTAAGTGATGACCATATGGTAATGGCGTCTTCTGATCATATTAAACGTATGCATAGTCATTTTTATAGGTGAAATGGTTATATTTACAAAATGTTAATAAAACTACTATTTAAGTAGGAAACTTTTGGTCAAACTGTCCAAACATAGCGTTAACCCTTACAAAAGATCACAATTTGACCAATTAAAAATTGCTGAAATTTGATTGTTGGGTTAAAATAGTATAGTGTATCTGAAACAATGCATATACCTTGCAAGTTCTATCACCATTGCATTATCTATTCTCCAGCAGAAACAAAAAAGCCTGATATACTCATCCAGTATATACCACATATGTCCTTATAACGTGAATAATGTTTATCTTTTCCAAACATTAATTACCTTTTTCTTTCTTTTTAATTCACATTTGAATTCCTCTAATAATCATCATCTCCTTGTTGATACATCTAACATTGTCTTTTAAATTATAGCGGATATATCATAGTTCTTCCCGTAATATGTTTGGTTGGGTAACGGGTCAAAATGGGTTTAGTTCGAACCAGATTATAGTTAAAACATGCCATTAATACCAACAAATTCAATATATGTAGATTGTATTAAAACATCATAATATACCAAAGCAGTATATTACTTACCAGCTTCAAGCTTGCAGATGTGCGAACAAAAATAAACCAGTTCCAAACCTGGCACACTCTGTTATTATAAGAAACTAATGAAAACCCCATAGTAGTAGAAGGGAAGAAGATGACAAATTTAGGGTTTATAGCAAATTGGGGAATCAAACCGGTTGAGAAAACGGTTCTGCCTCGCCGACACCAATCTTAGCAAGTGATGAATGTGCATCTTTGTGGTTCTCTTTTCATCTTAAAATATCAATCTCGTGCTTTTGCAACCGAACGAACTTCTCTTGTTGTGATCTAACCATATGAAAAAACTATAATTCAGAAATCACTTCTTAAATAAATATGAAATTAATCTGAAGAATCAAAGATTGCATATACCTGTTGCAGCAATGGTCTCCCCCTCCTCCAGGTTTAGGAAGATGCCAGTCATCAGACCTATCAAATTCTGTCAAACAATATGAAGAAGAGCCATTGTCAAGGGTAGCATCGAAACCCTAGATGCGACCATCGCTCAACCACCGCATCGCGACCATCGCTCAACCACCGCATCGCGACCATCGCTCAACCACCGCATCACGACCATCGTGGAGGAGAAAATGGAAGCACTAAAACCATAGAAACACTCTTCTCCTTGTCGTTGCACAAAAAAAAGAAAAAAAAAAACCAGAAACCCCACCGACAAAAGGGAATAATAAGAATAGAAATTTGGGTTCATTTGTAATTGGTCGACTTTTTTTTTTTCTCCTAACTTTAGAACCAGTTAGCCACCGATCTAACGACAGAAAAACCGTTCTTACTTGGTCCAAAACAGTTGCATCCCATCTCCAAAATATGTTGCAATTCGTCCTTATTTGCTCCAAAAATTTACTGCTTATTCCGAAAATTTGTCATAGAACAGTATCTGTTTAAAAATCCGTTGCTATTTATTTAACAAATTATCGAGCATTTGGTCCAAAATGCCTCTGTGAACACGTCGCGATATGTTCCAAAAAGTTGTTGGAACAGGTTTATAGTGTTTCATGTATTGATTTAGAATCCAAATTTCTTTATTTAACTGCGTTTGTATACGAAGATGCATTTCAGTTTAGTATTTTCTCAAGGCATATAATTGCTTTAAATTAAGGAACTTAAGAACTTTGCTTTTAAGTTTGAATACCCCTATAAATTAAATTAAACAAGAAATTTGGTTGCAATCCGTTTGTAATAGAAAACTTTAATCAACACCATTTTAAATGAAATTTTGCTACCAATTTTTAGGCTAAGGTTGTTTACGAGTAAGCAGACGTTTGCTTGTGTTTGGCTCATCTACAAACCTAACCGAGCTGATCGGCTCATTTACAAACAAACCAAAAATCAAAGAGCATTTTCTGAGCATTAACTTCGAGCAAGAGACTATCGATTTTGACAGCCCTGGTGTCTAGTATGCCATTTGATTTAAATTTGTAGAGAGACATAATAACAATGTTGAGTCTTAAGTTTTTATGCTTTTATAGCGTAATAATTTTCATGGATAACAATGTTATGATCAGTGATAAGACTGGAGCTGTGATTGATGAGGCAATGAGCAAATGCCCATTTTGCTTTAGATTTGGTTTACACTTGATCATTTAGTCGCTAACAGCTTTTGCTGCCATATTAGCGAAGAAATCACATAGTGACGATCATCGCTAAAAAATGACATCGCTATTTTAGCCATAGAAAATTTTGCTACGGGTTCTATCGTGGTTAGTTATGAGTTTTTATTAAAGAGGTGTATTCGAAGACGCGCGTTGTGCGAGTGTTCTACGTGTAACGATAAATATTGGCACAAAAGAATTGGTTCAACAATTACACAGGCTTAGAATAGGCGTAACAAACACGCGGGGTTCAAAATAGGTGCCTCCTTATGATTGCAAAGCAGAAACAATGCTAAGCCAAAACAACAAATACCTTTTTCATATTATTCATGGCTCCGTGGTAACTATAATGTAGAATTCAACAAAACCATAATGTTATACAGAGAGCAAGAAACCCACAAAATCACTATTAATTTCATTTGTAAACCGAAAGTAGGGCGAACACTCGTTCATCATCAACGACACGAATCTTTAGAGAAGATAAAACTCCATTTTCGAAGTCTCAAAAGCAACAACTCATTGTGGTTGCAAACAAATGGTTACCTCGCCAAACCAATGAACAGGTAATGTATGCTTTACTCGTTATCGCCTATCACCAACAAAGACAATACCGTTGTTACCAATCTCATGAAATCTTGCAAATCACTATTCATTCCGTTTGATAATAAAAGAGAGTGTATCATATAGTAACCAACAACACAACAGGATCTGTAATTTTTTAGATCTATTTGTGATATGAAGACTCTATTGTGATGTATGCTTATGGGTTATATGCAATATATTTTGGCTGTTATCGTTGTCGAGACGGGGGTCTCTTTGGAAGCCGTCTCTCTATCTCCCGAGATAGAGGAAAGTCTGGCCACCACCCACCCCTCCCAGACCCTACTCTCAGTGAGACATATTGGGTATGTTTATTTGTTTTATGTGATATGACGTGGCTGTAAAACATGACTAAACAACACGGTTAATAAACAAGATAAAGCATAGTGGAGGTAATTTACAATGAACTTAACAGTTAAAGAAATCTAATTTTAACTTCTCTAATAGTCAATCACTCATGAATTTTGTTAGTTCGAACACATAATCGACAATCTAAAAGAAGGGACACAACTATCCGATAGTTAAAAAATCTGATTTTTAATTTTCTAACAATCAATCAGCCATGAACTTCTTTAGTTCGAATCAAAAGACATGACAATCGCAAAAACACCACAGAACACATCACAACATCAGCACCACGTCACCATGCACGCCGCCAGTCAACCCAAAGGCCGTTGGCAGCAATGGTGACGAATCGACAACCAACGGCGAAGAACACAATCAAAACCTTACTCAAAACAGGGTTTAGATTTGTGATCGAAAAGCAACCGCCAACCAACACGAAGCCTGCCGGCTCCATGGGCTATAAACTAGCACCACACCACCATGCACGCCGTCGAGCAACCCAAAGGCCGCCAACAGCGGCAACGGCAAAAAATAGACCCCCGAACAACCTAGAAAACACTCAAAACAATATCTACAAGTGGGAAAGAATGCCAATGATCTCTTGGCTTAGTGATCCAGAGGAAGGTGGGAGGTGTAACACCCGGTTATTTTTAACAAAAAAAATAAGCGAAGAAAGAGAAAGAAAAGACATTTTTCCCAAGATGAGGGGTAAAAAGTGTCAAAGGGACAAAAAGAATAAAAAGTGGGTGCATAAAGGAGATATGTCAGCCCATAATCTCCTGCACACTTCATCTCATTCGATTTTAGAGAGAGAAAGAGCAGCAAGTTCTCGGTTTTGAAGGAAGAACAAGAAAGAATTCGAATTCAAGGTAAGAATTCATGCTTTTATGGTGTTCTTGACTGGTCTCATCCTCGGATCTATGCTTATGTGTGTTGTATGTGTTCGGGTATGTTTTAGTGGGTTCCTAAGCAGTCGGATTCAATTTGCAAACGAGTTTGGAGGAAGCCATACTCAAAAGCTGCAAAGGTGAGTTCTAAGACCCCCTACTTTATACGTTTTTGAATGATTTTGGGGCTGGAACACATCTGTAAACTGTTTTCGGGTATTTGGGTGTTTAACCCGTGTATGTATGTATGTGTAAATGTATGATTCGTTTGGAGCTGTTATGGACATAAGGTTTCTAAGGCAAGTATAAATTTTAGTATGACATTTAGGATGTTTAGTGTGTACTAAGTGTGTAGAATGGTAGATCTGTGCTAAGGATGAGTTAATATGATGATTGAGATCTGAAAATGGCACAGGTTAAGTTGCAGGTCCAGTTACTCAGCCGCATTAACTAATACGGATGGCTAAGAAAATGCGGCTAAGGCATTTACTCAGCCGCATTAACTAATGCGGACAGATAAAAGAAATGCGACTAAGGCATTTACTCAGTCGCATCAACCAATGCGGACAGATAAAAGAAATACGGCTAAGGCATTTACTCAGCCGCATTAACCAATGCGGACAGAAAGAAATGCGGCTAAGGCATTTACTCAGCCGCATTAACCAATGCAGACAGATAATGAAAATGCGGCTAAGGCATTACTCAGCCGCATTAACTAATGCGGATGGCCAAACAATTGCGGACAAGGCATTTGTTCTTCCGCATTTGCTACAGTTCATCCGCATTTGTTACAGTTCATCCGCATTTGCTACAACATCAGTATTTCTTGGCCTTAGAGTTATGATAGGCATGATGATGATAGTGATGCATGTTTATGTATGATGTTTGCATGTTAAGTATGATGTAGCCCTATATGATGGTAATGACTGATGACTTGTATATGCCAATGTCCATTGTTTTGATACGTTTTCATCTTTCCGTGACTTTACGTGTTATGATTAATGAATAAAACGAAAGTAATAAGAAACGTAAAGTGAAAGATAATGAAGGAGGAACATGATGAATGAATGCATGCATTAATGAATGAACGAACGAATGTAAGAAAAGGCTTGCAAGCAAATGTATGGAGGTGCACACCCAATGAAGGTGTTAGCTCAACGGTGTGCGGGTTAGCTACCCCGAAGGATGCACACTGGGGTTCAGTCTTTAGGATTGACCATATGTAAGGGATCCTCGCTGCTTACCCTAGGTGACTGGATCAGCATTAGTGCACAACGTTCGTGATTAATTACCACAGGTCCAGCACCAGCAGTAGTGCACAATGTTTGGGGTATAGCACATGGCATTGATCCAAAATGAATGAAGAAAGATAAGTGGTGCATGTACCTACCCTAGGTGACTGGATCAGCATTAGTGCACAACGTTCGTGATTCATTACCACAGGTCCAGCACCAGCAGTAGTGCACAATGTTCGGGGTATTGTACATGTCACCGGAAGTAATGAACGAACGAATGAATGAAATGAACGTACGAATGAATGTAATGAACGCACGAACGAAAGTAATGAACGTACGAATGAATGTTATGAACGTACGTACGAAAGTAATGAACGTACGAATGAATGTAATGAACGTACGAACGAAAGTAATGAACGTACGAATGAATTTAATGAACGTACGAACGAAAGTAATGAACGTAACAATGAATATAATGAACGTATGAATGAACGCAACGAACGTGCGGACGAATGTAATGAATGTATGAATGTATGTAAGAGACGTATGAACAAAAGAAAGAATGCAAATGTTAACGATAAACGGTACACTAACGAAAGCTAATGAATAAATGAAGAAGATAATAATAATATTATCTATGTGTACGTATATTTTGTGATCGTATGTATGTAAGAACGGTTTTAACAAAGGAAAAGCATGTTTTATTATAAAACTAGAACTCACTCAGCAACGCTGACTTTTTATGTGTTTCCAGTTGACAGGTAGTGTTGCTGAGGATGGCACGAGGCGGCTACTCAGCTCTTTTGGGATGACATTCCTTTGTTAATATTTTTGCAATGTATTATGTTGTATGTACTACTAAAAAAATGGTGTTTGTAGAGGATTCGGATAAACGGGATTACTTAAGGAATCCTCTTACTACTAAAGGTTACCGTTTATGACTATTTTGTAATTGATTAACAATGTATTACTTTGCAAAAGCTTTTATGATGAAATGAGATGTCTCTTTTGAATGCTTCCGCTGAAATGTTTACAAAAGATAAATGAAATGATATGTTCAAAGAGCGATGAGGATCCAACTGTAAGCGTCCCGGGAACGGGGCCTTACAAGTTGGTATCAGAGCCAAAGTTTAAGCGAAATGGGTAAAATTTCAAAATAAACCTTAACTTAAACTGAGAATAGGACGGAAAGGGAATGAATGCCAATCTGAGTAGCTGCGTGCCATCAGGTATTTTCTTAAAATTAACCGGTATTATGTGCGCATGCTATGTGGTGTATGTGTTACTGTTAGATTTAGATACTAATGTAGTCAGGACAGGTAATGCTCGGGTACGAAGAGTAAAGTAAGTGGCTAATCACAACTGGCCACTGTAATTAGGGACTTACTATACTTGACATAAACTGAGCTATTCCCTTGAATGACCGTGTTGGTGTTTGAATCTTTCAGTGTGTGATAGAGGATGGCTGGGGGTAGATCATCCAAAGCTTCACGGGGTGGAGGTGGTGGTGGACGTGGTGCTGAATCACGGGCCACAAGAGGAAGACCTAGGGTGGAGAAAGTGGTTCATGAAGAACCTGAGACCCCTCATCAGGAGGGTGTAGACGAAAGCGCCAATTTGAGAGCCTCGGTAAAAGAGACAGTGGTTGAAGAGGTACATCAGGTCATGCAGACGATCTTACCGTCTGTGGTGACTGAGGTGATAAAGGCTGTCCGGGAAGTAGAAAGAAAAGAGAGGAATAGGTCCTCAGGAAGACAGGAGCAATCAGAGCCGGAAACGGTTCTTTCTGACGATGAAGAGGAAGAGGAGGGGGAGCCTGTGCAGGAGTCGGCACGAGGCTGTAATTACGGGCGTTTATGAGGTGCAAGCCCCCTAACTTTGACGGTAATGGCACTGCTGCCGCTGCTCACCGATGGTTGAGGGGAAATGGAGGCTGTTCTCGATATCAGCGAGTGCCGGGAGGTGATCGGGTGGGGAAAGTTCAACGTTTAACAGCTTTATTTCCGGGTTTTACGTATAAATCTATGAGAAATAGAGTTACTTTGGGATTATTTTATATTTGTAGGTTAAACGTGAAGAATACGAAGAAATGGGAAGAAACGAGATGGTAATTGGAGTTCGAGAAGTAAAGCTAGGATAAATCGAAGTTGTACGGTAACAGTATTTTAAAACGGGCATAACTTGAGCTAGGAAAGGAGTTACGGGACCCATGACCTGTCCACGGAAAGGTATCGGAAAGTTACACATGAAAATAAAGTTTGTGCAGGGGTTGGCGCCACCGAGGCCATGACCACCGCCACCGACGCCGATACCGTCAGAAACACCGTCAGAGCCACCGTTGGTCAGTAACTTTCAGCCCAAATGGCGCTGGGGGTGCCACCGACGCCACTGGTGGCGCCACCGACGCCGATCTATGCGTTTTGGTGGGTTTTAACCTAATTTGAAGTGATTTAAATGGGGGAAAACCCTAATACGAATCACAACTTTACACACAACAATCTTGGACGAAAATTGGCAATCTTGGATCATTCTCAAGCTCTTCCAACATCAAGAACATCAATTTCATCCTAATTACAAGATCAAATACACTCGTGTTGAAGAATCGATGATGATGCAAGGCTAAACCCATTGTGATGCACTTCGGGGGAAGGGTTTGTGCAAGTTCTTATTTTTCTTAGTTTGTAACCTAGATTTGAGATTAAATCTTGAACCTTTTAAGTTCTTTTTGGATTTAATTTATGATTTGATTATTTAAACGGTTTGATTTTGTTTTAACCTAATTTTGATCTTCTTTAACTTTGGCTGTCTTTAATCATTACGTGATTGATTATTAGAATTAGGGTTTCATGATTCAAATTAGTAATTGTGTGAATAAGGTCCTTTAAACTTTAATCCATAATTATCACTTAACTCATATAATGTGTAAGTCATCATTAATGACTTCTCATCTCACTAGGTTTCATTCAAGAGAGATTGTAACTTTGCCAAACCTGAATCCTGAAGTGGGTTGCTTTTCGATCAAGATTGTTAAAAACTTAAACTTTATTTCATTAATTTAATTATTTCTTAATTAAGTCCATAAATCAATTACTTTTCAATGTTTAGTAGTTTTAAATTAATCGTTGCTAGCACTTCCTCGTGATTCCCTGTGGATTCGACACCCTGCTTACCCTTTACTATTATGGGTGATTAGGCACTCTTTAAGATATATTTTTGACCGACCACACGACATCGATCAGGAGGACCAAAAGGTGAAGTTCGCTACCCACTCTTTCACGGATTCGGCTCTATGCTGGTGGGACAACATAGTCCAAGCCGAGGGTAGCAGGGCCATTGGAAGAATGAGGTGGTCCGAGCTTAAAAGGTTGGTGATCGAGGAGTTCTGTCCTCATCGAGAGATGGATAAAGTTGAGAGAGAGTTCCTGCAGCTACAGGCGGGGACGATGACCCACCAACAGTACACCACGAAGTTCAACGAAATGGCACGTCTTGTGCCAGATCAGGTGACACCTCTGTCGCGAAAGATCAAGAGGTATATTCAGGGTTTGCCGGCGGATATTCGCAGGCATATGATCGCCGCCTGACCGAACACCTTTAGGTCGGCGGTGGACTTAGCAGGGAGACTGTACGATGAAAGGGCAGTGGTGGTGGTGGATGAAGGTAGTAGGAAGGGTGATGGTGACAGGAATTGGAATAGGAAGAGGTTTGGTCGGGGTAATGCTTCGACGAGCAACAAGAAGGCTCGGTGGATGACCGTCGTGTAGCCACGCCGGGTACGGGACTGAAAAGGTGTGGTAAATTTGGGAAGGAGCATAGCGGGGAGTGTAGACTGGGGTTGAACGTCTGTTTCAAGTGTGGAAAGCCTGGTCATATGGCTAGAGAGTGTAGGGGCATGAGGTGCTTCAACTGTGGGGAGAGTGGTCATATGAATAAAGACTGCAAAAAGCCGAGGGTTGAGGGTTCCAGCGTGAAGATGACATGGAATGAAGGACCGAGGGGAAGCGCCAGAGCATTCACGATGACGCAGGAGGAGGCTAGGACGGACCCTGACGTTGTGTCCGGTACGTTTCTGGTGAACCAAACTTTAGCCTCTGTATTATTTGATTCGGGTGCCAGTAGAAGTTTTATTTCTGCTGCTTTCTGTGCTAAACTGCCTGTTAGTAGTAGACGTGTTGACGTACCGTTTGATGTAGAAACTGCGACAGGTAAGTCTACCAGGATTTCCGAGGTGATAGAGGGTTGTGATGTGGAATTAGAGGGCCACAAATTTCCGGTTAGACCATTTGTGATGACCTTAGGTGTTTTTGATTTGGTGCTTGGGATGGATTGGTTAGCGGACTTCGAGACGAATATAGTGTGTCGAAAGAAGATGATTCGTCTGATAGCGCCTGACAGGAGTTCGGTAACGGTTCATGGGGATCGGGTGATGACGATCCCGAAGGTGATCTCAATGGCGGTGGCGGGAATGTGTATGAGGCGTGGATGTAACGCCTACTTATGTTATGTAAAGGATGTGGAAACGCCACCACCACAACTATCCATTGTCCCTGTTGTGCGTGACTTTCCAGATGTGTTTCCCGAAGACTTGTCGGGAGTGCCACCTAAACGAGAGATTGAGTTTCAGACTAATCTGATAGCAGGTGCCCAATCTGTCGCCAAAGCACTGTATCGATTGGCTCCGACAGAGATGAAAGAGTTGATGGAGCAGTTGCAAGAACTGCTAGATAAGGGGTTCCTTAGACCGAGTATCTCACCTTGGGGTGCTCCGGACCTGTTTGTAAAGAAGAAAGATGGTAGTATGAGGATGTGTATTGACTACCGTGAGCCGAACAAGTTGACGGTGAAGAACAGATACCCCTTGCCGAGAATCGACGATTTGTTTGATCAACTTCAGGGTGCCAGTTGGTTTTCACGGATAGATCTTCGATTGGGCTACCATCAGCTAAAGGTGAAAGAGCAGGATATTCCTAAAACAGCTTTTCGTACGCGCTACGGTCACTACGAGTTTCTTGTCATGTCTTTTGGATTGACCAATGCGCCAGCTGCTTTTATGGACCTGATGAACAGAGTGTGTCAGCCGATGTTAGATAAATCAGTGATTGTGTTTATTGATGATATCCTGATTTATTCGAAGAGCGAGTTGGAGCATGCCGGTCATATTCGAGAGGTGTTAGAGACGTTGAGAAGGGAGAAACTGTATGCCAAGTTCTCCAAGTGCGTGTTCTGGTTGTGCGAAGTTTAGTTCTTGGGTCACGTGGTGAATCCGGAGGGGATTATGGTTGATCCGGCAAAGGTGGAAGCGGTGATGCAATGGAAGTCTTCAAAGACGCCATCCGAAATCCGAAGTTTCTTGGGATTGGCAGGCTATAATAGAAGATTCATTCAAGACTTCTCAAAAATCGCTTCTCCACTAACCAAGTTGACTCGAAAAGATGTAAATTTTGTACGGGGTCAAGCTCAAGAGAAGGCGTTCGAAGAATTGAAGACGAGATTGACTCAAGCTCCTGTTCTATCATTACCCAATGGAAGTGAAGATCTGGTTGTTTATTCTGATGCTTCCTACTCGGTATTGGGGTGTGTGTTAATGTAGAGGGGAAGGTTATAGCCTATGCATCCTGACAGTTAAAGGTTCATGAGGTTAACTACCCTAATCATGACTTGGAGCTAGCAGCTGTGGTCTTTGCACTGAAGATTTGGAGGCACTATCTGTATGGGACGAAATGCACCATTTTCACTGACCACAAGAGCTTGAAGTACTTCTTCAAGCAGAAGGATTTGAACATGAGACAGAGGCGATGGTTGGAGCTCATAAAGGATTATGATTGTGAGATCCATTACCATCCGGGCAAAGCCAATGTGGTGGCGGATGCCCTTAGCCGAAAGGAGAGGCCCGAGCCGATTCGGGTGAAGGCGTACCAGCTGATTATGACCTCGGTTGTGATGAAGAAAGTCAAAGAGTTTCAAGATGAGGCACTGAAAGAAGATCATCTTAACTCCGAAAGAATGAGAGGTCTGGTCGCGGAGTTGGGTGAAAACACATTTGGTGTTAGAACCCGGTTTGGACGTATGTGGATTCCTCGTCTTGGGGATCTACGAGTGAAGATTATGGATGAAGCTCATAAGACTCGATACTCTATTCATCCCGGTGCTATAAAGATGTATCAAGACATGAAGAGAGACTATTGGTGGCCGGGTATGAAGCGTGATGTGGTGGAGTATGTGAGTAAGTGCCTTACTTGTTTGCAGGTGAAGGCTGAGCCCCAAAAGCCGTATGGGAAGATTCAACCCTTGGATATACCGGAATGGAAGTGGGAGCACATCACCATGGATTTCATTACGAAGCTTCCACGTACTCCGAAAGGGTATGATGCTATATGGGTGATTGTTGACCGCTTGACGAAGAGTGCTCACTTCCTACCGATGCGTGAGACGTATTCATCCGAGAGGTTAGCCTATCTTTTCATCAAGGAGATTGTGACTCGCCATGGTGTACCGGTGTCAGTTGTGTCTGATCGCGACACCCGTTTACATCCAAATTTTGGAAGAAATTCCACGATGCCATGGGGATGAGGCTACATATTAGTACGGCTTACCATCCCCAAACTGATGGTCAGTCGGAAAGGACCATTCAGACACTTGAAGACATGCTTCGTGCATGTGTGATTGACTTTGGGGGAAGTTGGGATGACCACTTACCGTTAGCTGAATTCTCATACAACAACAGCTATCATGCCAACATTAGCATGCCACCCTACGAGATGTTATACGGTAGGAGGTGCAGGACACCCGCTTGTTGGGGTGATATTGGCCAGAAGGAATTAGGGAGCGTCGAAGTGATCGAGGCTACAACCGAAAAGCTTGAGAAGATTAAGGCCTACATGAAGGCAGCCAAAGACAGACAGAAGTCGTATGCTGATAAACGACGCAGACCGATTGAGTTCCAGGTGGGTGACCAGGTTATGTTGAAGGTCTCACCTTGAAAGGGTATCATTCGGTTCAGAAAGCGGGGTAAGTTGAGCCCGAGGTACATAGGCCCTTTCCAAATTATTGACCGAGTTGGAGATGTGGCCTATAGATTGGAGTTACCAGATGAGTTGAGAGGAATTCACCCGACATTCCATGTATCTCATCTACGGAAGTGTTTAGCGGACGAGAATATGATTGTTCCATTTGATGATATCGAAGTGGATGAACGGCTCAATTATATGGAGCAACCGGTGGCAATCATTGATCTAAAAAAGAAGAAGCTGAGGAATAAAGTGGTCCCACTTGTGCGTGTACAGTGGAAGCACAGAAAGGGATCTAGGTCTACGTGGGAGACTGAAGAAGAAATGAGACAACATTACCCACGTTTGTTCGAGGAATAACATGTTTCAGGGACGAAACCTATTTAAGGGGGGTGGACATGTAACACCCGGTTATTTTTAACAAAAAAAGTGAAGAAAGAGAAAGAAAAGACATTTTTCCCAAGATGAGGGGTAAAAAGTGTCAAAGGGATAAAAAGAATAAAAAGTGGGTGCATAAAGGAGATATGACAACCCATAATCTCCTGCACACTTCATCTCATTCGATTTTAGAGAGAGAAAGAGCAGCAAGTTCTCGATTTTGAAGGAAGAACAAGAAAGAATTCGAATTCAAGGTAAGAATTAATGCTTTTATGGTGTTCTTGACTGGTCTCATCATCGGATCTATGCTTATGTGTGTTGTATGTGTTCGGGTATGTTTTAGTAGGTTCCTAAGCAGTCGGATTCAATTTGCAAACGTGTTTGGAGGAAGCCATACTCAAAAGCTGCAAAGGTGAGTTCTAAGACCCCTACTTTACACGTTTTTGAATGATTTTGGGGCTGGAACACATCTGTAAACTGTTTTCGGGTATTTGGGTGTTTAACCCGTGTATGTATGTATGTGTAAATGTATGATTCGTTTGGAGCTGTTATGGACATAAGGTTTCTAAGGCAAGTATAAATTTTAGTATGACATTTAGGATGTTTAGTGTGTACTAAGTGTGTAGAATGGTAGATCTGTGCTAAGGATGGGTTAATATGATGATTGAGATCTGAAATGGCACAGGTTAAGTTGCAGGTCCAGTTACTCAGCTGCATTAACTAATGCGGATGACTAAGAAAATGCGGCTAAGGCATTTACTCAGCCGCATTAACTAATGCGGACAGATAAAAGAAATGCGGCTAAGGCATTTACTCAGCCGCATTAACCAATGCGGATAGATAAAAGAAATGCGGCTAAGGCATTTACTCAGCCGCATTAACCAATACAGACAGATAAAATAAATATGACTAAGGAATTTACTCAGCCGCATTAACCAATGCAGACAGAAAGAAATGCGGCTAAGGCATTTACTCAGCCGCATTAACCAATGCGGACAGATAATGAAAATGCGGCTAAGGCATTACTCAGCCGCATTAACTAATGCGGATAGCCAAACAATTGCGGACAAGGCATTTGTTCTTCCGCATTTGCTACAGTTCATCCGCATTTGTTACAGTTCATCTGCATTTGCTACTGCATCAGTATTTCTTGGCCTTAGAGTTATGATAGGCATGATGATGATAGTGATGCATGTTTATGTATGATGTTTGCATGTTAAGTATGATGTATCCTATATGATGGTAATGACTGATGACTTGTATATGCCGATGTCCATTGTTTTGATACGTGTTCATCTTTCCGTGACTTTATGTGTTATGATTAATGAATGAAACGAAAGTAATAAGAAACGTAAAGTGAAAGATAATGAAGGAGGAACATGATGAATAAATGCATGCATTAATGAATGAACGAATGAATGTAAGAAAAGGCTTGCAAGCAAATGTATGGAGGTGCACACCCAATGAAGGTATTAGCTCAACGATGTACGGGTTAGCTACCCCGAAGGATGCACACTGGGGTTCAGTCTTTGGGATTGACCATATGCACTAGATCCTCACTGCTTATCCTAGGTGACTGGATCAGCATTAGTGCATAACATTCGTGATTAATTACCACAGGTCCAGCACCAGCAGTAGTGCACAATGTTCGGGGTATAGCACATGGCATTGATCCAAAATGAATGTAGAAAGATAAGTGGTGCATGTACCTACCCTAGGTGACTGGATCAGCATTAGTGCACAACGTTTGTGATTCATTACCACAGGTCCAGCACCAGCAGTAGTGCATAATGTTCGGGGGTATTATACATGTCACCGGAAGTAATGAACGAACGAATGAATGAAATGAACGTACGAATAAATGTAATGAACGTACGAACGAAAGTAATGAACGTACGAATGAACGTAATGAACGAACGAATGAAAGTAATGAACGTACGAATGAATGTAATGAACGTACGAACGAAAGTAATGAACGTATGAATGAATGTAATGAACGTACTACGAACGAAAGTAATGAACGTATGAATGAACGCAACGAACGTACGGACGAATGTAATGAATGTATGAATGTATGTAAGAGACGTATGAACAAAAGAAAGAATGCGAATGTTAACGATGAACGGTACACTAACGAAAGCTAATGAACGAATGAAGAAGATAATAATAATATTATCTATGTGTACGTATGTTGTGTGATCGCATGTATGTAAGAACGGTTTTAACAAAGGAAAAGCATGTTTTATTATAAAACTAGAACTCACTCAGCAACGCTGACTTTTTATGTATTTTCAGTTGACAGGTGGTGTTGCTGAGGATGGCACGAGGCGGCTACTCAGCTCTTTTAGGATGACATTCCTTTGTTAATATTTTTGCAATGTATTATGTTGTATGTATTATTAAAACAAAATGGTGTTTGTAGAGGATTTGGATAAACGGGATTACTTAAGGAATCCTCTTACTACTAAAGGTCACTGTTTATGACTATTTTGTAATTGATTAACGAAGTATTACTTTGCAAAAGCTTTTATGATGAAATGAGATGTCTCTTTTGAATGCTTCCGCTAAAATGTTTACAAAAGATAAATGAAATGATATGTTCAAAGAGCGATGAGGATCCAACTGTAAGCGTCCCGGGAACGGGGCCTTACAGGAGGCTTTGCCTCTCTTAGAGGTCCAAGGTTCAAACATTTGGATGGATGAATATTACTAACTTGGTGATACTAACAACTAACAACAAAAAACAAACCAGTCGTTCAAAAAAAAAGTAAGAAAGAACGAAACCAAACTTAGATCTGTTATTGGAAAGCAAATGCCGCCTAACACAAAGCCTGCTTGGCGCCGAGGACCATAGACGGAAAATGACCTCTCTCTCTATCAAAACAGTAAATATGTCGAGCAATTTTAAAAAGGAGAGAAGATCAAGAACTTGTACAGAAGGCAAATCAAGTAGTACCCGTATCATGGAGTTGTACCAAATGCATGAAACCTTACACATCATTATTCATTCAGTTGCATTATTAATAGTACTAGTTGATATTCGGTTCGCGCGTTGCGCGAAATTAATTTTTGCTCAGATTGTACATGTACTAACGTTCAAGACTGGGAAAAAAACAAAAACACAAAGCTAATACCTATGCTTTAAACAAAAAACTAGCAAAATATAGTAGCTTCTTAGATAACGGTACCAGCATCATCATTGAACATACGAATATCAAAAAACAGCCAATGGGTTCTTCGATGATAGCCTCATCGTCATCAAACAAAAAACTATGCTCGAAACATTTAAAAGGAAACCCAAAATAATAAAAATGGCAACAAGTAGCTTGGGTTCTCAGATGAGGTATTCTCATCATCACGAAATCAAACATGATTTAGATCCGAAAATTTCATAACAAGACCCTGAGAAACAGGTTAATTAGATCCAATCTGTTTTCAGGTGAGACCTTCCTCATCATCATCAAATACAGCAACAAAAAACCAACAGAACAGATCTAACAAGTTCTGAGGTGAAAAAATCCTCATCGTCACCAAACAAAATTTGTTTTCCAGATCTGAAACATTGATAAACAAACCAAACCAACTGTTGATCACCTTTGTTTATTCATATATAGGAGAAGATGGAGCAATAGAAGTGGTTATACCATCATAATCAAGACCACAACTATCAAAAGGCTCACCATCAAGAGCACCACCATGAAGACCCCCGCCGTCAACACCACTACCGTGAAGACCCCCACCGTCAATACCACCATCGTCAAGACCCCCACCGCCAACACCACCACCGTCAACACCCTCACCATCAACACCACCACCGCGAAGGCCACCACCGGGAAACGATTGATGCATGATATAGATCGGGAAAGAAGGAGGTGCCCGGAGTGCTAAACCACCGCCACCATGGCTAACCTTTTCGCCAATGGCGAGCACTAACGACGGGTTGTAGCAGCAGTAATGGGTCACGGCAGCGGGGTAACAGGTCGCGGTCGTCGTGCGAGGAGCGCAAGAGATGTCCGGTGGCTCCCAACACACCTACCGTCTCCACCCCACTGCCATAAAGGTGTGAAATGAGTCGGTTAAGAGATAAAAGGGAATAACACGCAACCTAAGGCGCTGTGAAATACCCAAAACACCCAAAGATCACTATTCATCACATTGCTTTTTTCATAATATGTAATTAGGTGGTTTTTCACTTTCGTGCATCACTGCGAACTTCCAAAATCGAGGTTCGTTAACAACCTCTAGGCCTGCTTGTCCAATTTAGGCTCAGATATCGTGATTCCGACCACCGCCTTAATAGGGAAACTACCCCCAGAATGTAACCACCAACAGCACCACTGTAGTCCGCCACATACGGCATGTTATCGGAGGACGCCTCACGACATCGTAGCGCCGACGTCAATCGGCCCACCGGTAGGAAGGGATGCACCACCTAAACACAACCGTCGACACCCACAAAACCCTCTAAAAGGTCTTCACGTTTTATAAAAGCGAGAAAGGGGGGTAAATCACAAATATGCAATACCTTTATGGCTAATATCAAAACAATAAAAAACAACTGTTCATTCATTTTGTTTTTAAATATATAAGAGAATGTAATTCAGTTGCATTATTAATAGTATGTAATGAAATAATGACTACTTTTACTTCCTATTTCTAATATTTTTATTTTCAGACTTTACTATAGACTTCATTTGAGAATTGAGACGAAAATTCTAAAACGTAGTGCATTGTGTCCACAACCAAGTGATGAAACCATAATATTTTTATTATTATGGTTTCGGTATTTTATGGTTCTTAGGTTCTAACAACCGAGAATTTAAAATATTCGGAATTGTCAAAGGTCGGGTAAGGAGTACTACATCACAGAATAAAAGAATTGTCACTAAAAAAACACGATGTCATTAATATATGAGAAAATAAATTTTATATTTGTTTCATACGAGTTTTCATGTTTTGAAATTGATTTATCAAATCTTGAATGGTAAATTCTACAAATGTCTATTTTTCAATATAGTAAATGCAATTAACATGCATATACACATCGCCCATCCAATTTTGCAAATTCATCTTCATATGCTTTATTAAAGAAACCATCTCTCATCACTCACGGTTGCAATCAGTATAAATAAGTTGACTTCAATAAAAGATACACCAATAGATATCCAATATGTTTTTTTTACAATTGGTAGAACTAATTAATAATGTGGTAATAGAAAATGGTATTGACTAGGGATTTAGGTTTTTAATTACGGTCTTCTATAATAGGGTTGTTCAAATAACTCGGAGTTCAGAGCTTGCTTGGAAAAGCTCGAAAAATCTAGCTTGAAAGCAGTTTGTTTACAACCGAGACAACTTGGCTTGAAATGTTTGCAAAACCAAGTCAGCTTGGTTTGACTCGTCTAAACTCGAGTCAGCTTGATTTTGACTAGAATTGTTTAATTTTAAATATGTTTACGTGTATAATTGTTTACGAGTAGTGAATGCTTTTAGTTATTGTACTTATTCCTTTATGATAACAATAATCATATAAATTTTAGTTTACACCCAATGCTAACCAAAATACTCAATAATTTATACTGATCACTTATGAAAAATAAATTTACAGTTGTTCAAATAACTAATGGCTTGAATCTCACTTGAAATAAGCTCAAAAAAAGATAGCTCAATTCGGTTCGTGAGCCAGCTCAACTCAGACCATTAATATGCCAAGTTGAGTTTGGCTCGGTTAGACTCGTTTACAAAACGAGTTACGTCAGTTCGGCTCGTTACAAGCCAAACCGAGCCGAGCCAAGTCCTAAGCGGCTCGGCATAGCTCGTTAACCACCCTATTCTACAATCTATGTAACTAACACATAAAATATTTAAAATTTTATCTTACTTTTGAAATTTTAACTTAAAAAACTTATATAATTAATTTTAGTTCCAATAGGCTAGTGGTAATTTTTTTTTCTAAAACAATGGTGTCAGTTGTAAAAAAAATATTGGTGTCATTCATCCACATATAATATGATTTTCTTGATACAGAAAAAAATTGGTGCCGGTTGACCTGAAACAAAACAAAGTGAAACCAGGACTATCGACAACAGACCCGTTGCCAAATTTCGATTGCGTCTTTAAAGACTTACGAATATTAACTATCAATTATATATTCTAATATTCAAGTTAGGTATACACATTTCTATGTATGTAGTACAACTATTTATTTCTTTTATTTTTTTTATTTTAAGTGAAATATTTTTTTACCTCATTTACAATTGAACACTTATAATTTTTTACTTTCCACTTTTGTCCCCTATATTTTCATCTCTTACAATACATTCGTTTACATTCCGATCTAAATTTTGAGAGTTTTACACGCCGTAACGTGCTTGGTTCAACTTTGTTACGCCAGCTTTTTTTCCGTTTAACAGTCCCGTCGCAATGTGCAGATCTTAGATTGACTTGATTATTGTTTTTAATGTTTTACATTTTACATGTATGGTTCAATGTTTTTACGTCTACTTTCCATTCGGATTTATTTTTGTCGTTTTTATTTTCTTTTACAACATGAGTTTTTCTGGTGTTGGTGGTCGCTGACGATTATATGATATAGATGCAACTTGACACGGTTTTACTCCCCAGCCGCAACGCGGGGGCTCAATCCTAGTTATCTACTATTCACCACAGATCTCCCTTAATTTTAAGTGAAGGACGTGCTTTGATTTCACTCTTATAAATCTCACAAGTAGATTTGTTCTTCAGAGGAATATATTTGTTGTACTGAAAGGGTTTTTATAAATTTTAGCTACCTTGTAAAACCTTGAATACTTTTTTTAACTTGAGAAAAAGTGTTGAGATCTCCATATCGAATATGATTTCACGCATATGCTGGATATCCACAAGCCCACACTAGCATATGCGGCAAGCAGCTGCTAATTTATTTTTTTTTCTTTTTTATTTATTTTGAAAACAAAAACAAAAACAACTAACAAGGGCAAAACCTCATAACAAGTCTTCATTCTCTCCTCTTCTTTTTCCGCATAGTCACATCAATGAGAATAGTAAAAAAGAATTAATCATATCAATAATAATATTGATTATACCTTAAAAGGTAAAGGAAAAATATTATAAAATAGTAATAAAATTTCAAAAGTATTATAATTAGATTATTTATGTATATTGTTCAAATTAGATCATTAAACCATCAAATTAAGTTATTGTTGAATTTATTTGCGACAAGAATGAAATGATAGAGAAGATATGGGGTCGGAATTTGCAATGTATGTAAATATATTAAAAAAATTAAAAAAACATGTTTAATGTTAAAAAATTAGAAAAATAAATCTAAAATCCACGTTACCACTCTACATCAGCATAAAAAAAAGAGAAAATATTTTCTAACTAAAAAAATGCTAAAAACATGTTAAAATCTTAAATTTAGATAAAACATGAAAGCTGAGTGATTTAATTTGAATACGTTTTAAACTTTGGCGTTCTAACAGGAACATTTTTAAAACTTGGTTACTATTATACAAAGTTACCCCAAATCTAAATAGACCGTTTTAATTATATCTTAAAAAGCTAAGTGAACTACTATATTTTATGGGAAAGGGTTGATTATGTCAAAATGTTTAGTGAGTTCTTGGTTCTACACACTGCATGTGCATGAGGTAGGTAGTATATAGAAATGATATTCAAAATAAAAACAATCAGTATGTGATCGATATCCTTATGTGGTGTGGAGGCTAGTTGGAGAGATTGAGAGTTAGAAAAGAAGGGGTGGTTTTTATTTTGATAATCACATGAGTACCCGTTAGCAGAAAACTCCACTTGTTAACTAATACTAGTTAACCAACGAGATTAGATAAATCGTAACTTGCATACGATGGATTGGTGATTTTCAAGAAGTTATGGTAGGAAGATAACATGATTCGAGGAAATTAGTTGTTTACCACTACACTAGCCAAGGTTAATGAAGAGGTCATGTTGAAGGAACTTACATGGCCACATACATAACTTTTATGAACTTCTATCCTCCTTTTCTATCTCTTTTTCTTTTCCTTACAAAATGGATGGTGCTTGGAATATCCTGTTAGCATAAATAATTGTAATCTATAAATAGTTTTGAGTAGAAATATGATAGTCAAGTAAATTCAGTCATGTATTGGTGCATTACCGGCAAGATCTCTCTTGGCAGGTGCACACTAAATCGCTTCAATGAATCATAATAAAAAGCGATTAGTAAAAACTGCCAAAGGAGATTTGCCTAGTGATTCGCCTAAATATACATATGTTTAGAGAATTATTTTGAGGAGCGAGTAATGTTCTTCTATCCTTTTTGGGAATTTATTATTTCCCTTTGTCACGGGTTGCTGATTTTCCTAGCTTATAGTGTGACATTAATTCGAGTCTCGTCAAGGTAGCTAGGACTAGAATTGCAGAATTGTACATCCATCCTACTTCATCTACGTTCTTGATGTTAGAAGTCTAGATAGGAGTTCAAAATATTAAGTAGGAAACTCAAGAACACTCAAAGAAATGACCTACTATATTGCTGCTTCTAACTTAGGCTCACAAATGGTGATGGCAATGCGTATTTGTAGGAAGGCCTTGATGATCTAGAAAATTGGTACACATCTAAACCATAAGCTTCTAAGAAGAACAATATAAATTTCCTTCATCTATGATCTATCCATTACATTCTAATGAAAGTACTCTTATGTCCTAACTTTGATAAATCTCTACGAGAGATGCATCACACGATGAAACTGCTTAACCAGACATGTTAAAATGGTTCACCGTAGGGTGGTTCTAGCCATTGTTTTTAGAGTTGTGTTAGCATGATTGCATAATTATTTTTAGAGTAAGTTTTGGTTTAAACTCATTCACGTACTAGCATAAATTGCTAACATGTGTGATGTAATAAGTTTCAGATCATCTTAGGTAAAATTAAGTATCGTAACCTTTGGTGGGACGTACATACTTCTACTATATGAAAGTACGACAAAATTCTGAAAGTTAACTAGCTTAACTTTTACACACACTCTCTCTCTCTCTCTCTCTCTCTCTCTCTCTCTAGGTTGAGATGATAACTTTTGGACGTTGTTTTTTTAAAGTGATAGTGTCTATGGGAATTGTTATGGTTCATTATTATTATCAGTGGTGTGAGACTCGATTGGTGGGTTGAAACGTTGCCATGTTGAAGAGATTGTAGTTGTTATCCTATCGGATAATAAGAATCACTGACGAACAAATAACCGATTAAGTACATCTATAAGTATAGTAATAGCTAATTACTAATGGATTAGGGATGGATCCCATCAAAATGTGTAAAATGAAAAACTAAATTAGCCGGTAAGCCCCAACATTTGTATGTGGGGATTAACTTTCAATAGACAATCGCTCGATAATGTGTTAATGAAAGTGAAGATAAGATACCAATGGAGGTTCACTAAAAGCATTCACACTAGCTTTTCCATCTTCATCCTTATATTTATATTAAAAACATTATTTTTTCCCTCTCTTTCTTTCAATTAAATAAGTCTTTTTTATATATTTATCATTATCTTTTCTCTATTAACCACTTACAACCACTTTCAAAAGTATTAAAGAATTTATGGCGCTTGTACCGTGTTTTCTCAACTATGACGAAACAAGGTACAACCCCTATAAATTTTCACTCACAACCATCCCCATAATATAGGACATTCACTCACATAAAACGGAAAACCTACTATAAATGCTCTAAATGATAAAATGCCAGTAATTACCAACAGATTTCCGATCTGATTACCGATGAAACCCATGAAATCCATAAGCATAATAAAAATATTGTTAGATAATTTGATGACAGATTCCTGAAAGAACCATGAAAAAAAAGATTGATCATTAGAAGCATATTGTACGTCGATAGACAACAAGGGATAAAATACAATGTTCTCAAATGGAAAGTGACATTACTAGGGATGGGAAGCTAATAATAGCATTTTGCAAAGTCAACAATAGATACAACATGCGTTAATATCATATACAAACCTTTTGCACTAATAGAGGTGGAACTCTATGATCAAAAGAATTTAACCAGGATTATTGACTACAAACTGCTCATAATGGATTCTTAATCTAGAGTCTTCCTATCATAAACATTATAAATAATATTTTCCACACCATGTAAACATCATGCATATAATCACTCTTCAACTCTAAACTCTTCTCTAATTTCCTCTATTCCCTAAATACACATACTTTTTCTGATATTGAAAGGTGGTAACAAGAAGAAATCCCTTCTGCCTGTAGTGAGGCTTATGTCCTTCTCTTTATCTTGCAGATTTATTCCATGCCTAATCTAAGGTGGTCACCATCCTCTTTTATTGTTCCACGATGTTGATCTCTCAATTATGGTTTTTGGACCAATCCGTGCTCTTAAAAAACAAACCAAAACCAACCACTATGGGCTCAGATCAAAATACCCAATCCCTGAAAAACAAAACACCACTGCCTCTATTGTAGGTGAAACCTACACCACCTTAAGAGGAGGCAAGAACCAATCAGTCCAAACCTACAAAAGTAATCTTCACGATTGAATCAGCCTAGAGTTCATAAACCATAATCGTAAACAAATTCTTTCATTGTTACAACAGGAGGACAATGAGTGACTGCTAAAAGATATGCAAACTCGTCTTGGGTTTGAGGACATTCTGGAATAGAAGATGAAGATCAGGGAAGAGGAGAAGGAAACCATCATGGTGATAGAACAAGCTTACCAAAAGGTAGAAAGAAGGAAAAACAACCTCAGACCAAGGAGGAGGAACACGTAGTAAATAGCTAAGCTTTGAGGATGACTATAGCAAGTCACATCAAACCTTAACAACATGGGCATAACATACATATGCATATCACCGAGTTCAGCTCTTCTCCCACATTCAAATGTCATAAAACATAGGGAAGTACAATAGGCTGGGAGATCCACACCTATCACCTAGCAATATTCATAGGAGCAGCTGAGGTAGAGCAATGATCCATTTCTGTCTCGTGCCACATGTTCACTCAAACCATAAAGGTGCAACCATGATATCATTCGACACCTTTTGGTAGGTGAAATAGAAGCTACGGGGAGCTAGAAGACAGCTTCTTAAAAAACTATAGTCAACAATGATGCTTAACTAAACCCTATAGAGTTGTACAATATAAAGAGGGGAGATACCAAATCAATTTAAAGCTCCATCTCTAGATTTTCAAAGGAAAACATGCAATTCCACGGATTTCTCCCTAAGTATATAGTTTTCCTCTCATCCACAGCTAATGCGCCCAAAACATGTTGGTGATATTAGAGGTCAGACATTTCTTATGAACCAAGAATATATAGATTACAAGCTTCTAAAGTCAGTACATGATATGGTGGAAAGAGCATAAACATTTGTTCACAGAAAGAAAACATGTAAGCAACTGAAGGATAGAAGTTCAAAGAAGGCTATTTTGACTACATGGGAAGCATAAAATAGACGATGAGGATTGAGGGCATCAGAAAACTATCTTTATAGTGTTTCACTCCAAGGAGTAGCCCTTTTCATCTTAGGTTCACAATACTGGTGAAACTTGTGAGTAGTCCCAACATGACTTTTCCTCAACCAAAACCCCAAGTGATATCTTAGAACAGAAAACATCAACTTCATCAAGCTAACCCTTATTATATAAAATGCAAAGCAAGCTACAGACAAGCATTATGAGTTTCACAAGGAGAATGGGCATGAAAGGGATGATTGTTTCTCGCTAAAGTGACAATTTAAGTTGGTGGTCAAGATGGGAACGTTGGCTCACCTCCTACAGGAGCTTAAGAAGACATTATAACCAAGAGAAAAGAGAAATGTAATATTTAGGGTGTGATTTCATATGTTTTAGATTATTTATCCAACTATTACATTTTAATTATTTAAACAACTTACTTTATTCATATAAATAGCAAAATAACTAAATATCATCTCTATACATACATTTGGTAGCTTATTTATCATATAAAACTTAAAAGGGAATATTCTTCCTCCTTAGAAATGTACGGGGAGATTTTGTTAAGGTACCACTACAACTCCCCACTTCTTGTTCAGCAGCAATAAAAATGACACCCGTTAATTAATCTTAATCTGCTTTATCTATAGAACTTGTGATCTCTCACATCGTGATTCAGTAGATTGCCTCATCAACATACTTAGATTATTTAAAGAATCTGTCATTTCTTCCTCGTCTAAGGTATGTCATTTCTTCCTCGTCTAAGGTAAGTCGTTTGAACGCCACTCGATATTGTGAATGAGTAGTTTGCTGCCATAAGTTTACTAGAAATATTAACACCACACATATAAGCCCTAGCTTTGAAACTAGTAGATTTTACGCCCACATACGGGGGAATGTTCAATTAAAAACCAGGAATATGTTGACAACAGTGAGAATCGAAGAAGCCATGTATATAGTGATTTAGTAGAAGTCGTACAACTAGAATAAAGTACTTTAAATTTCTACCAGCCCATTGTTTTAATTTTATAATTGCATTCTTCAATTCTTTTATAAAAATGTGATATAATGTATGTGCATATATTCATTTAAACAAACAATTATACAAATTTATTTTTTAGAATAAATATTAAAGATATTAAAATTACATCCATTTTGATCAATTTATATAATAAAAAGTACAAGAGTTAAAAATGATTTTTCGTAGTTCTTAACACATTAGCGGCTCAATATAGAACGCGCTCCCACATGCACAAAAACACTTTGATATGGGCTTATGAAGGGATTTTTATGAATTAGCTCACTAGTATTCACACATGCGCACGTGGGCATAACCTATATGGGGGTGGTCTGCTAGTTGCCAACGAAAAAAGGGAATCGAGTAATAGTAAATTAGAGAATATTGATTAGTGTTCTTTTGTGGATGAGCCGATTAGGTTAATTTGAGATTTATATAAGAAGATAATAAACAAGCACATAATATAGTCATGTTTACTTCTTTAATGCTCTAAAATTTGGTGATGATGGGTTTAGATTAAGGTTTCATGTGCAAAAAGAACTATTCTTACAAGCAGTTGGTGCATGATATGGAGAAAAACATTGAATATTTTTAAAATAGTTACAATGTTAGATGGGAAAAGAGTTTCACATCATTGAAGAAGTGTACATTTATAATACATCAACTAGCATACGAGAATGTTCTGTATGCACTAGATGGGTACTTGAATATATTCACAAGAAGTTCATGTGATGATTCTTCAGCTTCTGTAAGAACCAAATTCGTAGATTACCTCATCAACACACTCATATTATCCAAAGAATCCACCACTCCTTCCTCATCTAAGATACACCATTAACAAGCTGGTCCTGAGGATTTTAATTTCTAGGACGGGCTGAAGAAAAGGCCCTTTGGCCCTAATGAATTAATATATATAAACTATTTTAAAACAAAAACAAATGTTTTAGCAATAAACTTAACAAAATCATAGTATTAAAATAACATAACTTAATATCTAATTGATAAATCTTTCTATTCAACTATGTTGCTATTGCCTGTCTAAATTAGATTTTCCCCCTTTTATCCTTTGTTAGTCAAGAATTGAGATTTGGATTTTTTTTTAAAATGTCTTTTAGTTTGGTCGATGAAAATAAGTTATAACTTATAAGTTTATTTAATAGAAAAGGGTTCCAAGAATTGTATTTGCGTTAAAAAAATAATTGGGTTAAACTTTGTAATTGAGTTAAACGGGATATAACTATTTTATATATATCCCTATAGGGGAGGGTTCAAATGAGAACTCTTTTTTATAAGAACTTTAAAACCAATGTGAGCCACTAATTTTTAACGGCAAAATGGTAACTAACAAAAATATAGTAAAAATTATAAAACGAAAAAATAACATAAAAATAAAAAATAAAAAATTCAGAAATGTTTCTCTAGTATTCTTCTTTCATAAAAAAACTAAAATAAATTTATAAAAAAAAATCAAATGTTTTTTACGAAATTCATTTTACACATAATACCGGATTTACACATGTGTAAATCGGGTATTACACATGTGTATAACCGGATTAACACATGTGTAAATAATGGGTGGATGATTTTTTTAAATAAATATATCAATATATTAGGCATTGAAAAAATAAAAAAATACTAAGATTAATGGTGAAAATTATTTTTTTGAAAAAATAATATCGTGAAAAAAATTTATGAACGTTTCAAAAAATGGTGAAAATGACATGTGACTTGCTGTGACTATTAAACACCACTTGAAATTATAATCAAGTAGTTCATAGCCTCAAAAGTTGTGGTTCTCATAATGTTAAAATTAGTGACATACACTCATGGATCCTAGTGAAGTAGTATTCTAACAAAAGGAGGCATACATTGTTGGGTGTTGCTTAGTTTAGTGGATTAAGGTAACCATAATGGTTTTGTTAGCTGGTATATATAAGGCTGCCTGGTTGTTCACATCTTGCATTAAATGAAGGTGTTGACTGCAAAGAGACCTTCATCTTATGGTTAAACTTATACTATGCTTATGGTTTTATGGGTTGTATTTTATCACAGATGTGATGTTAATTGTCAACTGCTTTTTGTATAGTGACTTATCTGAGAGTGTATACATGACACAACCTTATGGATTTGTTAACTTGACCAAACAACATCACGTTTTTCTCCTTTAGAAGGCTCTCTATGGCCTTAAGTAAGCACGCCGTGCATTGGTTTCCAAGGTATCTACAACAATCGAATCATGTGGCTTTACACATGACATTTCAGATGCCTTTTTCTTTATTTATTATCATGACTCTATTATGTGCTATTTTTGGTATATATCGATGGTATTCTTATTTCATAGAGTTCTCAGTCATATGTCATTAATCTAATAGGCTGTTTTTCGCTTTTTGTTTGCCCCTAAGGTTTTGGGTAAAGTTGCTATTTTCTAGGGTTACATTCAATTTTACTAATCTACCATAATGTCTAGTCTAAGTTAGCGTTGATCTTTCTTTACTCTAGTCTCTTCAGGAAAACAACTCTTTTGATTTTTTAGCAAACCCATGGACTCATGGGCATACTGAAGCAATGATTCGCCTAAAAATTCTCTTATATGGTTAGTTAGGTGTAACAATGTCTTCGACATCCTACCATTCTTCACTAGGTTCTAGTCAAGCGCATTTAAGTATCTTCTGGGGGTGATTGCTCATGGTCTCATTTTTCATTGGTTTACTTCTACTATCCATGTATGTGTTAATATACATTGGGATATCATGTTAAAAATTAAATTTACTTTTTCAAAAATGTTATAACAAATCTATAAAGTTTGACATAATTGATTTTTTATTTAAAACTTAAATTTGAAACTTGAAATTTAGAATTAAATTTGAAAAGTTAACATGATTGAGTTTTTATTTAAAATAATATGTTTATATTGGTGATGACATCTGAACAAATCCTAGGTGGAGACCCTAGTAATGTGTCATGTGGCATAATAGTTATTCTTTTATTAATATGTATAGATATGTTAAACATAAATATAGGAATAAAGAGTGTTACGTATACGTGACACTATCTCTAATGACAATTGTTACGTATACATAACCAATGTATGATGTATATGTAAAACTATGTTATGGTTTTTATTTAATCCCTACTCCTATCTATATATACATATGCGCACACACATATATAGTGTAGTGTTAAAAATTGTAAGCAATACACCAAAGAAGAATTGAAATAAAAAAGAACACTCGTAATCACAAAGCAATCAAAGGGAATATACAAGAAGAAATGAATTGATCTTCTTCCCTCCTCTTCTACAACTCTATCTAATATGTATTGATCCCTAAATGACCTAACAAACACATAACAAACATTTTTCACATTTATTGAACTTCACAAGAAGTGAAAACAACACAAGAACTAAAAATAGTACAAAAACCATAAACAACACAAAAAAATTAACATGTGATTTTTGACTTTAACTGTCATCAATCTTCACTTTTAACTCTTGGTCAACATATCCGCCAGGTTTTCATCTGTACTAATTTGTTTTACTTCCAACTGCTTAGCACAAATCACACCTCTTATAAAATGTAACCTTACATTGATATGCTTTATTTTTTAACAACTATACAGCTCCCTGACTATCATAATAAATCACATAATATGATAACTTCGTACCTATCTTTAAGACCAGACCTTTCAACCAAAGTCATTCTTTCACTAATTTAGTAAGAGCAATATACTCTACCTCAGTTGTTGAGAGAGCTACTATATGTGCAGCTGAGACTTCCAACTAACAACATTTCTAAGAACTTTAAACACATAACCGGTTGTTGATTTTACCCTATCTAAATCTTTAGAATAATCAACATCAACAAAACCTTACACTGTAAAACAATTTCCTTTGGCAGAAGCACTAAAGTTTAATCCCCACTCTTTAGTACCCTTTAAGTACCTTAAGACCTATTTAGTAGCAGACTAGTGTGACTTACCATGCATTGACAAAAATGTACTAATCAAACTAACATCATAAGCCAAATCAGGCCTTGTACTCACCATAAGATACATGAGACTCCCAACTATATTTACATACGAGATAGTTTCCATGTACTTGTGCTCATTATCAGTACTAGGAGCATCTTGTGCAGATAATTTGAAGTGAGCAGCTAAAGGGGTCCATTGTCTTTACAAAAGTCCATCTGATTATTTCTCAAAAATTTATTAGCATGAGAAGACTGAGTAAGCTTAAGCTTCTTCTGAGATCTACATATAGAAATATGTATTCATAATAACTTTCTATCCTCACCCAATTCCTTTATTTCAAATTCCATTTTAAGCGTCTCTTTAATGGCTACCATATCCGCTTTATCTTTACATGCCACTAGCATATCATGTACATATAAGAGTATATAGATGAAGTTTTCATCACCCAACTGTCTGTAATAAACGCAACTGTCATAGATACTTCTTTAAAATCCATAAGTCACCATAAACTCATCAAACCTATTTTACCATTGATGAGGTGATTGCTTTAATCCATATAAAGACCTTTTCAGCAGACACTTTTATCTTCCTCTCCGGCCTTTATATACCCAATAGGCTGCTTCATATAAATGCTTTCATCCAAAAAGCCGTTTAAGAAAGCTACTTTAACATCTAGCTATTCAAGTTCCAAATCCAATGAAGCTACAATTGGCAAAAGTACTCTAATGGAGGTGTGTTTTATTTTCATTTTATAGTTTTCGGATAAAGCACGGTGATTTTTGTGAAGAAAACCCAAGATTTGAAGAAGTTCAAGAGGAAAAATTCTTCTAATACGACCAAATTAAAGCTGAATGTGGTCATATAAGCTGTGAAATTCTAAATAGCTTATTTTTTATGCTGAATATGGTCATATCACTTTAGATATGATAATATTCGCACAGAAAACGGGTTTATAACCCTAGTACACCTCATTTCTAACAGAACTTTTATTTCTTTCAAAACCTTAGCCTCCCTCAAACCCTTATGTGTTTTTGAGTATTTCTTAAGAGTTTTTAGAAGATTTGAAGGTCAAGATTGAAGATTTCACACTTTCAAGAAGGATCTAACATCATCCACCCCATGTTCACTCAAAATTGGTTTGAATTCCTCTAGATCTACTATGAGTTCTTCCATGTTCTTGAGTTTGGGTGTGTCTTTGTAAGCCTTATGGTCTAAACTCTTATTATCACTTGGATTAGATGAAACTTAGCATGATTTAACAACTTGTACATGATTATTGGTGTTGTTTATATTAATGTCATGATGAAACTTGATTATTCTTCAATGATTATGTGTATTTGTTCTAGTTTGATGAAATGTCCAACCTCATAGGTGTTGTAAGCATGTTATGTTGAAAACCTCATGTTCTTACAAGATTTATGCATATGATTGCATCTTTTGTATGTAATTTTATGACATTTAACAAGAAAATGGTGAATGAAGGTTAGGGGTTTAGTAAAATTGGGTAAATATGCATCCTTATGGTTATGTTTGAGAAAACCATGGCGTATGTCGTGAATCTCTCTTGTAATTGATTATGAATTGATTTTGTAATCGTGGTTTGATGTTCATGAGTTGAATGGTAGTTATAGATTTGTCTATTTTACGCGAGTGGAGGTGGTTTTCATGTGTTTACAGTGTTAACTTTCCAAAAATTTATGGAATTAGGTAACCCTAATGGGAGTCTAATTCATCTTTAACATTGACATAATTGTATCATTAGTTCTTCATGGCATAATTTGACGGGGGTTTAGGTTACTTCCATGTATCATGTGTAAAAAATAGTCTCACCTCGAGTTTGTGCTAGTTTTTAATTCTATGCTAAATGGAATCAAAGTCCAAGTGGTATCTTTAATTGATTGTGTATCTTCATCTTTACTTCCTTAATTTATTAGTTTAATTTGGTAATTGTTTTGGTTAATTATAATATTCACAAATCCAAACTCAATTGATCGGTTAAATAGTGATGATGATTTAGTATTCGAAGCCATGTGTCCGTGGATTGATACTCGGTTCTTGCCTAAAACTATACTATTATGCGATAGGTGCACTTGCCTATTGTGTGTAGTTGGTTTAAGAGTGATAATCGTTTCTTAAATTAAAACTCAATTGTGTGAAAAAAACCTTACTTAAAATATATATACTTTACACACATCATCTTGTAGTTTGAGATCTTTGAAATGTTCTTTAACTAGTTTCATGTGAAATAAACATCCAAAATCAAGAATTCACCTACCTTGATTTCCTTGATTTGTTACATTCAGTACATCAGAGCTTTCATACCCCTCCGAAAACACTCTAAAACATGGTTGTTGTATCCACTTTGTAGAAGTATTGTCACCCTCTTTTTCTTCTGGAGATAATATTTCTTTAAGTGCTTCTCAGATCCACACACATAGCATCGTTTTTTGAACTTTGATTTAGATATTGAATGCCATTCCGACTTTCCACTTCTAATTCTGCCTCTCACATGCAGACCATCCATTCGAATCATGTTGAACATCTGTTCATTTCTTTAACTCTTTTGAATTCATGGCAGCAAGAACTTCATCCATAGACAGAGATTCTCTATCATACATCAACGTACGAATAAAATTATCATAAGGTTCGAGTAAAGAAGCCAAGAAGATTATGGCCTGATCTTCATCTTCCAAAGTCACATCTATGTTTACAAGATCCAATATGAGTTTGTTAAACTCATCTGTATAGCCTTCCATTGTCTTACTAGCACCCATATGAAATGTATACAACATCTTCTTAAGATACAACCGATATGCGAATGACTTGGTCATATACAAACTCTCCAATTTCGACCAAATTCCAGCTGCCGTAGTTTCTTTCGACACTTCTAGCAACACACGATTTCCTAGAGATAGGATCACCACACTATGGGCTTTCTCCATTATATATTTTTCTCTTTATTCATCAAATTCGGTAGTAAATTGGCTTCTTCAACGAGTGCATCCACCACACCTTGATGAACCAATAGGGCTCGTATCTTGAGTCTCCACAAGTCAAAACCGTGCTTACCATAGAACTTTTCCGGATCAAATTTTGTCCACACCATCTTCTCTGTTTCTGACTTTAATCGATCACCTTCTTTGAGAGCTCGATTCGAACCAGGCTCTGATACCAATTGTAAGCAATACACCAAAGAAAAATTGAAATCAAAAAAGAAAAATACTTGTAATTACAAAGAAATTAAAGAGAATTTACAAGAAGAAATGAACTGATCTTCTTCCCTCCTCTTCTACAACTCTATCTGACCTGTATTTATCCCCAAATGACCTAACAAAAACGTAACAAACATTTTACAAATTTACTCCCTGGTACAAACAGAAAACAATACAAACAGTCCCTCAACTTCACAAGAAGTGAAAACAACAAAAGAACTTAAAACAACACAAAAACCGTAAATAACACAAAAAACTAACATATGATTTTTTTTACTTTAACTATCATAAAAAATATATAAATTATGTGATAAATTTCATTGGTTTTCTCTGGTTTTTACATAACCACGTGATTTTCTTATGAACCCATGTTATCACTATCTACGATATTGTAATTCTTACAATATTACCATTATCACTATCTAGAATTTGCAATTGAATGTATTTTATAAGACATAACCATCATGCTGAATTCTCTTGTAACACCGATTCTCTTGTAACACACTATGTATTATCGATGATGATTACTATTGATTTATATATATATATATATATATATATATATATATATATATATATATAGGGTTAGGATCATTACAGAACCACTTTTTCTCTTCAGAACCACAGAACCATTGATTTATATAAACGTAAATTAAGTCTGATGTTACTTGAGCTGTTTCACATGTGTGTATATCAGATATGAACAATAAAGTATGTGAAATAACTAAACATCACCAGCTTTAACTTACATATATGTAAATCAATGGTTCGTAATTTACATTTATGTAAACCAATAGTTCTTTTGGTTCTGAAAATAAAAAGTGGTTCTGTAATGATCCTGTACCTATATATATATATATATATGTATATATATATATGTATATATATATATATATATATAATTTACATTTATATAAACCAATGGTTCTTTTGGTTCTGAAAATAAAAAGTGGTTCTGTAATGATCCTGTACCTATATATATATATGTATATATATATATGTATATATATATATTATATATATATATATATATATATAATATATATATATATATATATATACTAGTAAGAAACCCGCGCGATGCGGCCGAGGCAACAATTTACATTCTGAAACCCGGGATGCGGCGGCGGCAACAATTTACATTCCAATCACGCTGCCATATCAACTTCTATGAAATTCACAAGTGAATATGAATAATCAACGAATACCTCCACACCACAACGGGAAGCAGTAGCTACTTCTTCCGCAATTTGCAAAGCCACCTAAAAGCATAACAATCCTATTTCTAATAAGTACGATTAATAAAATTATAATATTTTAATTTCATTATTATATACATATTATTATATTTTAAAAAATTTAATTTTACATTATTATATATCACATGTCCAACATATCCAGAATGTTTATAGTGCTTTTAAAAAATTACAATATTGTAATTTCATTATTATATACATATTATTATATTTTAAGAAATTTAATTTTACATTATTATATATCACATGTCCAACATATCCGGAATGTTTATAGTGCTTTTAAAAAACTACAATATTTTAATTTCATTATTATATACATATTATTATATTTTAAGAAATTTAATTCTACATTATTATACATCACATATCCAACACATCCGGAATGTTTATAGTGCTTTTTGACCCACTATATATACGTCTCTAGAAAGTAAAAACTCATTAAAAATGGGTTCTTAAGGTATCAACATGATATTGGTACATAAAAATTAAATCATTATATAATGAATATTATTTAGAGTATAAAGGTAACAAGAAAGCATTTATCTTATTAATATTATTATTTCTTAAATAAATTCATACACCCGTTAAAAATACTCTTAATTCTACTCATGTAGTTTACGATTAGACTTAAGCTCTCAAGCGCTTAAGAGATATACCAAAAGCAACCATCATCACGCATTCACGCCACCACCATGGCCAAAGATGATATTATGTTTTATCGATTCATCAACATCTTCACATCATGTTAAAATGACAACGCCTCTGTAATCCATACCCATCCATGCAAGAAGGCAAATAACATCACTTTAATCTAGTGAAACAAGAGACCGATGAACATAAGACTAAAGCATACACAAACACAAAAGACGACAACAGAACACATGAGTTGTTACAAGCAAATATCATTTGTTCATTAATTGTAACAGTAAACTGCCAAACAGATGCAAAACATAAAAGCAGATAGCGGTTTGACCTTAATAAGAGAACACCATAGTCAAAAGAATGTACATTTTCATGTCTTCTTCAAGAAGCATATTTACATCAAGTCTTCAGCTTCCATAGCACCCCTTCAACAAATTCCAAAAGTGTTCTCCCCACTGTAAGTCATGTAGAGGAAACCATCCTCGTCTTTGCTGTCCAAAGGTCGTAACTTGGACGTTCTTTGATCCATAGATAAGCTGTAGAAGGTTAAAAAATCCTTTAATATAAATTTAAAAGAGATAAAATAATTTAAGTTGTAGCTAGTAGAGGTGTTCAGATGAAATAGCTGGTAGAGGTGATCCATTAGAAGGTTAAACAATCCTTTAATTTTATCTGAACATCTAGGGGTCTAATAATCAGTTTTAGATAATTAGTTTTTTACCTGCTGATTGTTAAGTAAAAAATAAATTAATTTAATCAACCCCAGTTCCTGTACCTTCTTTTAAAGATTTTTCACCCATATTTTAGTGTTAAACTAAACTGAAAAGGAAAAAAAATAACTGTTGGAATTACATGTAGTAATAATTGAAAAAATTAAACAAATCATGTTAAAATATTTTTTTTAGTATACAGAAGCTGGCTTGATGACTGTAACATGGCTATCAATAATTATATATCAGCAAAAAGCAAGTTATATATCGTAAGGTGAAGAGATAGAATGATCATCATTACCGCAAGATCCAATCCACAAAAAGCCACCAGAGCCCCGCCCATTGAATGCCCGGTCACCATAATTTGGAGGTTTCCATATACTTCTCTTGCTCTCCTAACACCGTCAAGAATTCCCGAATGCAAAATTGTATTATTGTAAGCATTAAAAAATCCATGGTGCACCTGGAATAATGGAACCAAAGATGAAATAATGTATCAGTGTATCACAGCCTTCACAGGTGCAAACATAATAAGCACAGATATTGCAACACACACACACACACCTTGCCATCTGTGCAACCAGGATAATCGAAGTCGAGCTGCTTCCAGAATAGGTCCTCAATCCAATTCTGTATACTGTGATCATAAATATGTTACTCAATCATGAATTTAAGGTTTTACACTTTTACCTTTTAAACCTAAATCTTATATTAAATTAAAGACCAAAACAAATCAACGAATACATGAGCAACAGTTAAATCGTTACCTGGTTTTTTGAGTGCCTCTGAATGCAATAACAATAGCATCAAGATCATCTGCAACCCCAACAAATGTCTGCAATCCAGAATCAGTCAGTATATACAACTGTGTGAACCAGGAAAAATTACAACATATTTGAAAGACCTTTTCAAGTCAATGCCACTAAAACAGTACAAAACAAATGTACCTGCAAGCAGTTCTGCACATCAACAATGAGCTCTATAACTTCAAATCCCCGATTCAAGATAACACTAGACATTAGATGATTTGAGCATTGTGTTTAAGTTCACAAGGAAGACTAAAATATTAAACATAAGTACATGAACTATAGTTGTAGTTTAATTTTATTTTCTTCAAAAATTAACACATGGTGAAACTATTACAATAAGTTATCACAACAACAGATACCTTGGTTAGGCCATTGATCTTGAACACGTCCAGGTAAAAAGATCTGTTAAATCTGAAATGTAAACCTGCATGAATAAAGGCAACTTCTGGTTACCATATTTAGCTGTATTTAACTTGGCCAATCCACAATGTCTCACATTGACACGTTGTTAACTTATTGAGTTCACACATGCCCTTTTATAGTGCATAATTAACAGAGTGAACTTACTGCAGAAGCATATTCAACCAGAATTTTGGTGAGTGTGTGATTGTACGCCGGCGAGTCAACCTTATGCTTGATTCTAAGTCCTGTGTCCAAAAAGCGCTTGCAAATTAAACAACTCCTAGCAAGTTTAGAGATAAATGATTTCCTACGCAGAGAATTAGACGTCTAAATAACCAATTGTATAAAATAGAAAACTGAAATGAAGCTACTTTGAGTATTATAAATTGACTTTTAGGCCTTAAAACAGTATTCAAACTTCTGATTATATGGTTAAAAATCTAACTTATCATCAGGTCATCACCAAGCATGGCCATTTAAATCTAAGAATAGCATGTAACATTCATATAATAGAGTTAGCATCATGATGTCACCAATGATCTTTTTATCCACAAATTGTGGTATCCAAAATTATCACCTACCTTTACTCTTTTAACAAAAAAGAATATCTCGTGTCTTATCCGATTATTGATTTCAACAATTAAACCTTATCATAAGCAAAAATATGTATCGCCATTATGCAAGTATTTTAATATGTTGATGCTATAGGACCTTCACCAGCCAAAATCAGCACAGATAAATAAAAATCCTAATATCCTAGCATCTGCAGTTGGTTATTGGTTTATTTGCTCAATGATAGTATAACTCTTTTGTATAAAATGATAGCATTGATGTCTTACCACACTTCGGTATGTTTTGATCCATTTCTATTTACTATCAAATGATAGTAAATAAAACTCCCAGATCATTTTATTCAAAGAATTATACTATTATTAACATTGGTAAAACATCACTGCTATCATTTGTTTTTGTTAACATGTTGAGAGTTGCTTAAATATATTAATTAGTATTGTGTTCAGATTTTTTTTGTAAATACATTTAGTCTAATACGCAAGTACAATTAAGAGATTGAAACCCACCTCATATGAATCTTGTTTCTTTGACTCCATGAACCACTAATCCATTTTTCCTAATTGTTGAAACCTGCAAATATACCCTGTTTCAATTAGTATATTAATTGTATTGTTAAGATCATAAATGAAATCTTAATCTTGACCTGTTGCTGTTAAATCTTTGGCTGCTTTGTTTTTTCATGTGCTATGATGTAGACACCAAGTAAGATTATTACCCCCCCTTCCTTTCCTTATTTTCTATAAATTTAACACCAGATGTTGTTGTCTCTATAGCTATGATTTAGACACCAACTAAGTTTGCAACGTTGTCATTATAATTTCTCTCATCCGCAACGCTCTTTTGGTTGAAAGCAAACCAAGCACTGGAAAAATGGAAACTAACAATAACTAACTCACAATGCAAAACACACAAATTCATTGAAAATTAAATCAATATAAAAAACAAAAACAAATAATTTGATACTCCTTTGTAGAACGTTATCATCCAAAAATTGATGTATAATCAAAATGGTAGGTTTAGAATTCATGAGTACAACAGTAATTATAGACACAAGTACACAACTATACGACTATTACAATAAAATGCGAGTGTTCTGAGTGTGTTTTGGTAGAGTGCTTTGAATTTATTGGTTATTTAAAAGCAACTATCGAGTAATAATTCAAACATGCTTATCTTGATACATAGAAAACAAGATTATCAATCCTTTTGAAAAAGTAATTATAACAAATATAATACATACCTCAACTATGCTTTCACTGAAAACCACTCAATCGGAGCTGAATCGTAATCTCAACTGCGCTTTCATGGAAAAGTGCTCAATTGGAGCCTCACTCAATTCTGCAATAACTCTATAAGGTAAAAACAAAAACAAAGGTGATCAATCCTTCTTCACTCTACCAAACGTAATTTGTTGATAAGAAATTATAATCCAAGTAGCTATCATGTTATATTCTGCATTTCTGTTACAGCATAATGTTAAAAAAACAATGTTACTTCATACCCCGAATAGAATCTCTCTTTCCTGGTGCATTCTATTGTAACTCTCCAAGAAATCATCTACTACTTGAATCTATGAAGAACAGCGACGTTTATATCATCTACTACATGTATTATTTCACACCACATTCAGACATCAACAGCCCAGTAGAGGCATCATCTCCAATGCCATCGGTCGTTAGGAAGTTCACTCCTCTCTGGGACTTGGTCGACACAACAGCATCAAACAATCATTCATAGACACACAAACTTAAAACAATCAAACCAAGATACTCAATAAATAAAAACCCAGCAGATGCATAAGCACATAATCCAACCCAATCCGGATGCCCAATTGTACACATAAAGCATTAAAACCCACATCAATGTAACATAAATAATTTCAATCAAAACAAAAGAGACTTGTTACCTATTAATCTTCAGACGTGAATCTAAAAAGAAAGCAAAGAACATACCTCAGATGTAATATTTATCAAAGCCTTTTCACTTTGACATTTGAATTGCCCGCCCATTTCATTTTTACGGAAGCCATTTTCGTGCAATCTAGGGTTTCTGGTGATGAAAAGAAGTAAAGATGACCTTCCTCTTTGAGAATGGAAGAAGATCGACAGGTGCACAGAGCATTTTGAAGATCGATGCTGAAAAGAAGTAAAGATGACCACCAGCAAACCATGAGATCCTGGAAGACGAAGAATGAAGACGATACAATCACAATCATTCAAGAAACGAAATCAAAACATATGAAGAAGAGGATTACAAACCTGAGGAGGTACGAGCTTCGATCTCGCCATCTTCGAACGAAATCAAAACATATGAAGAAGAGGATTACAAACCTGAGGAGGTACGGGCTTTGATCTCGCCATCTTCGAACACCGATATATCTAGGGTTTCGGAGCGCTTAGCAACCAACGATTGAAAGAGAGAAATAGGATATCTAGGGTTTGGAAAGAAAGAGCTGCTTGGATGTTTTGAATTTTGAATCATATCTTCTCCCTTAGCTTTTAAATATGCTTTACCAGTTGTACACTACGCAATTTAGGTTGTAAAACTCTTAATTTTAAGAGATTTTGGTGAAAAGACACTATTGCCCCTCTCATTTGCTTATTAATATAGTATAGATATACATATATATGTATATGTATATATGTATATATATATATATATATAAAGCATCTCTCAAGTTTATCAACAATTAAATACATAATAAAACATATATCATAAGTGATCTTTTTTCTTTATGTGTAAGACTCACTCACTCAATAGCGAAGGGTTGAAATAATATAAATCAATCACTATATCTAGCCAAGTAACGTAGCTAGCTAGATTATATAATAAACGCTTCACGATAGAGTGTACAAATACATACCAAGACATACTGTTTTGTATCGGTTGCTAACATAACATACTTTGTATTGAATGATAGTTACAAAGAGCTTACGCTTTCATGCATATCATCCACAAATAACGGTAAATACATCAAAACCGTACATAGTTTTTAATGTCTATCTGGTCTGGAAGTTCAGTTTGTTCAAGCAGTATGCATACATAACCGCAAAGAACACTGTGAAACTTGCTATAACTGCAGCCACAAGTCCCAAGTATCCATCTTCGTATCCATAGTGCGTTTGAACATACCATTTGATTGTCGGGTTATATGACACCCCAGGAACTATAATCGTGTCGTTTACATCACCATACTGCGAAGCTATTAACCCTTGAAAGGTCCATGCTAGTGGGCAAATCCAGTAACACCATACCCACCACCTAGGAATTTTCTAACATGACATAGAAAGTTAAATTTATTAATATACAAAGTTACCATAAGACGTATATATGAAAAATATTAAAGGGGAAATTACCGGTCTAGGAATGAAAAAGCCCGAGAAGAGGGAAAATAGAGAATAGAAAGCAGAAGTGAGGATTGACGCGAGTTGTTCGTTAGGTGTGAGTGAAACAGCCATCAGTCCATTGTATGTGAAGTAGAGGAAGGTTAAGAAATGTATGAAGAAAAACCATAAGTACTTGACTGCTGTCCATTCGAAGCTCACCATTGTGTATACGATAAGAGTGTAGTATGTTGTTTGAAAGAACACATAAGGTATTTCCACGATTATCTGTAACCAGATCAATGAACAAAACTTTTTGTTATCAGCTTCAGTTAATTAAATATGAAAGTATCATCATATCTTGATTATGTAAACATAATATAACTACTTTCGTGAGTTACAAGTTTTATTGTCTCACACGGAAAATTGGTGTGATTTCCTTCGGTATATAATCAGATAACCAGTAATCATATAGTTAATTGATAGAGAAGATTTTGTAACCTGTGCCATGGCGTATGGTAAGGCTGAGTACATCCCTGCGGCTCTTTCACGATAAAATACAGCTCGTTCAAAGGCGACGGCTGGAACTACTGTGTTGCCATTGTTGATTCCAGCAAACAATACCGCACCAAACATACCCCCAAAAATCATTGTCAAATCAGTGCTGCTGTCCCTGAAATGGAAACTAGCATTATATACATGTTCACACTCTTTTTTTTTCTAAATGAAATTAGGGACCTTTTGGTGTACAAGATACAAGTGGCAAGATGGACGCGTCAAAAGGGGTTTGTGGGGTGAAACAGGTCATTTTTTCTAGCATTACTTAAACGGGTCGATCTTGTTTGGGTTGTCCCACAAATACTTTGTACAATTTTAAAACTTGTTTGCATATAGTTAGCGTGTTAATTATGATTACAAAAGCATATTATTTTAAGAGTGAGGTTGTATGCCTTGAAAATAGCCCGTTTGAGATAAAACACAGCTCGGTAATAAATAAACGAGTAAAAATTAATGGAGACTAACCTTTTAGCACCAACTTTCCAGAAAATTGTTCCAATCAAGAGGGCGGTGACAAGGGTGAAGCAAAATCTAACAAGATTATACTCGGGATTTCTCCAATAACTTTGCCATTGTTTTTGTATACATGACTTGAATTGACCCCACATGGACTGAGAATATTGAGTTGTGAATAGAAGTTGTTTTGCTCCTGAAGGAGGCATGCTTAATTCTTTCACAAGCTCACTAGTTCTTCTGCTCGAGGGACTCTTGTGTTAGTTAGGAATCCAGAAGTATAAAACTTAAAAAATTAGAATCATATATGTCACTGACTCATAAAGGCTTGACGACTTATATTGTTGCACAAAATCAATCCCAAGCCTTTTTCTGCTGCAGCTGAGGTGACTTCAAGCATCCATGTTGCCGGATTTTGCTGGTCTACAAGTTTTGGGACTCCGGGAATTCCCTAGATTGTAATGTATGATTTGTTATTCATCTATTTTCACGTGGAGTACACATGTATGAATATGTTTACGCATACATTACATCATGCATTTGTAAAATAGGGTAACTAATATTGGGGCTGACATGTGGGCAAGTATTTATTTACAAGACTAATACAACAATACTCGTGTTTTTTTAGTTGTCATACTTACACTCTAGTGTCCTGCACACTGCATTCAATCCAAATTCAGATGGATATAGCAAGTGTTACAAAAAGAAATCAACTACGGTAAATCTATGTTTCTAACATACAGAAAAAATCAGCAAAAATATAATATTGTTAATTACAAGTTTGATATTCAATGCAGATTTTTCTAGAGGTGGCACAACAGGTTTAATGCACCTTGTGGTGGCTCTCTTGATCCTATATATGTTAGATTGAGATCTTATTTCAATGCAGATTTTTTAGAGGTGGCCTAACAGTTTAGTGACATATCAAAATGGGTTCGGTTTGAAAAGGGCAATGTTGGGTCGAATTGACCCACTACCCTTTTAGGTTCATTAATTTATTAGATATAACTATGTGCTGACAGAGGTTATCAATACAACAATATTATAATATCAACCCAGATCTCTGTAATTAAAAGAAGATTAAAGAGTTTTTATCAGCTATAGATAGACTTCATATGATCATAAGTAAATGGGTCTGTAACTACTAGTGCTGAAACATTTAATCATGAATAAAGTACCTCAAGATACTTCAAAAGTTTCTCTGAGTTGATGCCTAATGGCCCTGAATAAATTACTTGTCCTCCTGTTTTCATTAACAATAGCTGGTGCAAATAAATCATATCAGTGAAATCCATTATAAAGTTTATGTATCTTTTGTGAAGTACAAATACAATACCTCATCAAAGGCTTCAAAAATATCAATGCCCGGTTGATGGATGGTGCAAACAACGGTTCTCCCTGTGTCTACTGTGTTTCTCACTGTTCTCATAACAATTGCTGCTGCTCTTGCATCAAGTCCAGTAGTCGGTTCATCCATAAATATGATTGAAGGATTAGCAACAAGCTCTACTGCGATCGTCAATCTCTTTCTCTGTTGAGTTGACAAACCACTAACACCTGGGATCCCCACAATCATGTCCTTAAGATTTTTTAGTTCAACCAGTTCCATCACCTCCTCCACAAAAAGCTGAAAAAGTATATATGAAAAAGAAACATAAATTCTATCACTTTAAATCCATCAGCCCATCGAAGAATAGTGTTTGTTATTTTTACCATCTTCTCATCTACAGTGATATCTTTTGGGAGTCGGAGGAACGCCGAAAAAACTAGAGATTCATAGACAGTGACTAATGGTGAATGGATATCGTTTTGTTCACAGTATCCAGAGATCCTAGTGAATGTTTGTTGAACTTTTGGGAACCCAGAGATTCTTATATCGCCTTCTATGTAGCCACCTGTCTTTCGTCCTGATAAGACATCCATCAAAGTTGTTTTCCCGGCTCCACTGATTCCCATCAATGCTGTCAGGACTCCAGGCCTAAATGCACCACTTACCTCTCTAAGTAACTGAAGCTTGTCGCCTTCTACTGCACCTTCTTCCTTCATTTCCTGCTGATTGATACCACAAACATCACCCAGTGTTTTTGATACTATTTGATAAGTGTGATCTGAACAAATGGTCTTGGTCAATGATATCATTAGAACTTTTGTTTCAGGCTAAATAATATATGACCATATGGTGAGTTCATGAATGATAATTTCTATGAATAGACAAACACACTTACTGGGGGCATATCGACATAGTAGTTTATGTTGTCAAATGACATGGAGAGTGGAGTAAATGGAAGGATCATCCCTCTTTTGGGAGCAGCAGTCTCAAGACTTGAATCTGCATTTATATTATGGTTCGTCCCAGTCACCTTTTCCTCTGGAAATGTATATTCAGTTTAATTGAATGGGCATCTAGCACAAACAACAATATTCTTTTTATATGTAATATCCCTTACTTGAGATTTTTGCATCAATAACATGATCAACTTTCTTCATATTGGCTGTATCATCAAGTATGGTTGCTTGTGGCTTTCCAGGAGCTAGTAGTCAAATAGAACAATAAATGAATGTCAAATGCCACATGCGCTACACAATATAAAAAAGTATTCCCATATTTATCCTCACGAGTAAGAGAAACGCGCAAATCAGTATCAACTAGTTAACACTTATAAATGCATGAAAAATGTTCACACTTGCATTTGTGGAAAGTATGTAAAAGGTACTAAGAAAAAAATGTTTGTACTTGAAAGGGTGGAGTAAATCTAGAGTTTGTGTACACTAAACAATGTATATTATCAATTGTTACACCTAATTTCTTCATGCGAGGGGAAGGGTAGTTAATCTGACTGCAGATGTTTTTTCTTTTGTAAAAAATCTGGTGCAGAAATTTTAAACATTACATTTCTTATGACTTTTTCACTCCTATAAATGATACATTAACTTTTTACATGTTTATAGGTATGATCAATTTAACAAAAAATTTGCATGGCCGTGAAGAAATGTGTGATGTATCTGTTCTGGTGGTTGTCTGATGGCTCTAAAACATATGCGTTCCGAATTACCATTTAAATATGCAAGAGCTAAAGTGAAGAGAATGTTGAAAAGGACTGCTAAACCAAAAAGAGCAGCTGCTCCTATCCAAAACCAGTTTCTGTCAGGGGTTACTCCAAAGTCTCGTAAGATTTCTACACCTAGGCTGGTGGTGTTGTCAGATGCCTGAAATCCAGTAGATTTTTTAGTCGGCATCATTGTAAATTAATAAACAAACGTGTAGAAACCACATACCAATTTGTTCATCCACCTTGGCGCAAACAGTTCATTTGTTGCAAAGGCATTAAAACCGTAGCTTAAAGGTGAAACCCAATAGGCCCACTGCCACCAGGCTGGAATTCGGCCTGTTACATAAGTAGTTCGTCATCAGGTTCTGAAATCCATCTAACTCCTTGATTAAAGATTTAGTTGAATAAAGGAATTTGGGTTGATCAACAAATACCTTTTGTCCTTAGTATCTAATTAACGTGTTAAATATGATCATATAACAATATTATTATGGTCCAAGTCACTGAATATAACAATAAAGGAGGTTGTACATGTTGAAAATAGACTTTGGGTGACTTTCGACCAATTTGACTAGCCGCTCATTATCTATTAGTAAGTCAATTCAATTGAATCTTTCATCATGAGATTTTGTATATGCAACTGACCTTTAGGAAGAACAATCCCACCCAGAAGGAAACATGACTCAAGAATTAGTGTTCCTGCAGTGTTGGCTATGGTCATTGTTCTGCAAACTGCAGCGATTAGCCTGAATATTCCTGACGCCATTTGCTGGATCAGAAACGTTAATAAAAAGTGCTTGAAAAACCTGACAAGGAGACAAGTTCAATTGTGGTTAACAGGTTGAAAGTTTCCCAAAGTCTATTTTTCATTCATATAACGTCTTAATTAGTCATTTTATTAGGATATTACTAACATAATATACTAGTTGTAATACAAGTATTTATACCTGCTAGATTCGGGGGCAAATCCAATGACATAGTAGGTCATTACTGTCCAAACAGTAGACTCCACCAATGATATGGGGACACGTAGCAGGATAGTAGGAACCGTGAACGCCCATGTTGGATGAAAAAGGAGTTCCCTGTGTTTATATAACACAGGAAGCCTCTCTACGGTCATTGGAAGTTCAGGAAACCCATTGAACATATTAGTAATGAGTGCAAACAAAAGGGCTCCAACATAAACACCACCATCTTCTTCATTTCTTGTATGCATTCTAGTCCTCAAAAACATCGTTGCGCCAATAATCGCCACAAAGCTGATTTGAAGAGTCTTGGCTATGTATATTACTGCACTTCTTTTAACAAGTAACCATTCCTTATCAAAGCATGCCTTAAAGAGATCCTTTTTAGGGACTAAGTACTTTTCGAAGACTAGTGCGGATTTTTGACTCTCGGGTTCGTTGTATGGCACAAGCAGGTCATTTTGCAGCTGTTGGCCAACATGATATTGCTTGAAATGCTCTGCAAATTGAGAGACTGAAACGTAGCTATAGGCCTTGCTCTTATCACCCCAATATTGTTCTTGGTCCTTCTGGGAGATTACCTGTTGCAATAATCATAAGTTTTAAAAAGTTTTGAAGTTGTGATCCATTGTAAATATTTTTACTCCTAATTAAGTTAAATTTTAGTTGGTGATTCTTGTTGCAAAACTGATAATTTCAAAAATTGGAATTAATCCAAATTCTGTTATTAAGCGAGTTTGTTGAGATTTAACAATGCAATGCAACATCTCTTGTGGTGCTCATCAACCCAATTCTGTTTTCAATCTGTGAACAAATGAGTTTTCAGTTGACAAAATTATGTAATTAAACTTAAATTTTAGATGATAATAAGTTCATAAAGAAAATAATAATCATAATTATAAGGAAAATGTATACACTTGAATTTTACTCAAATTATATAAACTAGGATGAACAACTAGAATATATAATTGGTTCATGTTTTAATTGGTAGCAAAGATGCATCCAAATTCATACAATAAATTACTAAAATCTTAAGCTAATACTGAATTAAACTTGTATGTAATATTTCAATTTTAAGTCACTGCAATCAATTTGAGTGCTTGGTTGAATTAATGAATCATCTACATGGTCAAAATAATCAGAAAATCAGAAAGGGTTAAGTAGAATAATGACTAGAGAAATAAGATTAAAACCGCGTGGTCATTACCAACTTTAATCAGTTTTAAATAACACATTAAAATACCCTCTGTATTTGTTTTGGCAAGATGATCTTGTGTTGATTGGAAAGACCTAAAAGAAATATCAATTAATGTGTTTTTTTTTCAAGATCATTGAATGAAACACAACTTTGGGATCAAACAGTAGAAATTAGTGGGCTAGAAATTACCTCTTGTAGGAAATCAGCAACTCCTTTTCTCTCTGGACATATGAATCCCAAACTCTGAAAGAAGTTAGTAATATGCTCTATTGGACCTTGATATACAATCTGGCCTTGTGATAAGAAGATGATGTCATCGAACAGATTAAAAGTCTCAGGAGAAGGCTGCAGGAGTGACATTAAGATGGTAGTTTGTGTCAAGTGTGCTATCTGTTGCAGACATTTGACTATTTGAAATGTAGTTGATGTATCTAATCCTGACGATATCTCGTCCATAAATAGTGCCTTTGTCGATCCAACCATCATCTCTCCTATACGTAATCAAAAATTGTTTAAGGTTGTTGATTGGATTTTTATTTTCATTTAATGATATACTATTGATACTCGAAATGATTATGCAATTGTATGTATGTGGCATGTAACCTCTACGTGCATGATTGAACATGAAGTATAAATTACCTGTTGTTAGTCGCTTTTTTTGTCCTCCGGATATTCCTCTTATCATCTGGTTTCCAACGATAGTGTCTCGACCTATCTCAAGTCCCAATATCTATGTTCATATAACCAAAACAGCAAATAATCGATCTTGATACGATATAAGAAAAAATGCATGGAATAATTTGTTATTAATGACAAAAGATATCTCAAGTTCCAATAATTTGTTATATAACACAAAAGGGTGAGAACCTTAATCACAAACTTAAGTTATTAATGAGTTGTTATTATTGCAATTTTTCTATGATTCCATACCAATCCTGGGAAACATGATTATGTTTAGACTTAGGTTTTAAACCAAAAGACATAATATATGATCACCTAGTTATTAGTTTAAGGTGTCAGTTCCTAAACCACCTAGTTTAGTAATTCTCACCCACTTACCTTGATAATATAGTCAGTAATCATATTATTCTCAACGCCTTCCATTGCAGTAGCCTGAAATGAAGCCTTCAATTAGAACATTAAGGTATATATGAAAGCTTATATATACAATGAAAAATTATAAGTTATTACTTCAAGTTATGACTCCTGCTACCTTCATGAAGAGGTCAACATCTTGCTCTGGAAATATCCCAGCCTCTTTCTCTTTTCTATCAACCTCAGCCAGCAATTCTATAGCACATTAGTTAACACATACAATCAGTGGCGATGGCGCAAAACCAGTGTGTAACACAAGTTGGGTAACGAGTCAAAACCGTTATTTTTACAAGGGCTAGAAACACCTTTTGTCCATTTTATTAAATGATGTGTTTTAAATATTAATTTCTTAATAGTAATAATCCAGCTTCTAATATACTAGAATGTTTTATGCATAAAAACACCTTTTAGACTATCTTTATAGCTATATTTAGGAGGTTCTATTGAGTACCATATCGCGATCCAACTCCAAGGCACCTAGCTGCAAAATCAAGAGTTTCTTTGACTGTCATTTCTCCTACATGAACATCAGTTTGGCTGATGTAAGAAGATGTCCTCTGGGGAACAAATTCTTCAAGTTTAAGCCCGTTATACGTCACTTTTCCCTCAACCTATATTGATCAGATATGATGTGATCAAGTTTATATATTGTAATTTGTTTCAAAAAATTTGGTGATCATCTACATGATGCTATTGCTTGAAACTGACCGTTAAGCGTTGGTCTAACCGTCCTGCTAAAGCCTTCAAGAGTGTTGTCTTTCCGGAGGATGGTGGGCCTAATAGAAGGGTCATCCTGCATAAGAGGTGGGGAAAAAGAATTTAAGTTTTGTGTGTACCCAAAATGATGGGCTTTGACTTCCTCTAAAATATGAGATTTTTGAAACTCATATATTTAGTTTGTAGTGTTACTTTTTTTCCTGATCGAAGCACGTGTTCACTAAATGTTTGGGAGACCCTAGATTGAAGGTTTCTAGTGTGCTTTAGTCCTAAGTCATGCTGTGATGTGAAGCTGATATAAAAGCTAGCGAACTCATACTTGGTCTAGCTCGACACAGGTAAATGACTGAATGGGTTACAAAAGGGTTCAACTTAAAGGTCATACTTGGGCTACGTCTTCAGTTACTAACCCATAAATAATATGATTAAACGCCTTATTGTGTTGGATCTATAACAGATAGGTAGTTTGTCCCAATCAAGGGATCCGAATTCCATCGTCACCCTTTAATACTCTAATGAGTTTTTTCCTTAAATTTTACTTCCTTTTAAGTCTGGAAGCCCATAAATCTTAAATTTATGTGATTCACGCGGTTATTTAGGAAGTCAATTCCATAACTATGCATTCAATCACCATTTTTCAAAATTTAGCTTGACGCGTATGTTTAGACTTTAACGTCCAAAAAAGGTATTAACATAATACTCTAGTCATTGAATAACACATCAAAATTTCTCTTATAAGTTTTTCTTTGTTTCTGTTTCGCTCTGCATCATGTTCTGTCTTGGTAATCTTGTTACGCACTTGCGCCATATGTTTCATAATTAACCTTTTACATACAGTAGAGGCATAATTTGACTTTAGGACTCTAGTTATGGCATAGTCACAAATATGAAATTTTTATCAGTTACTAATATATTCATCAATATGTCAATGGGTGTTACAAAATGAAATTTACCTTGATGGCTTGATCATCCCGGAAACATTACTAAGAATTTCAAGTTTTCTTCTCTTGGATAGTCCAACACCAAGAAAACCGAAAGCCATGTCAGCAAGGTTGCGAACGGTGTTTGCTAGAGTCGGTATAGCTCTATTACCAACATAGCAATTAGTTTTCACTGTTAAATTCTCGAAACGAACTTCGATCGTTGGAAGACTAACACCAATTCTGCAACCCAAAAGAAGATGTAATTATTAATGAGACTAGCTTCAAATTAGCTTCTTGTAACTATCAAAACGTAGAAATACATTAGTTTTTCTAAAAAATTTAGAACCAGTTGGATACGTTTTCCATCAAGCTTTTAATGTATCTTCTCTGCTTTAGGAAAGTTTCTTTTCATGCTTTGTTAATTTTCTTTTTTCATATCACATATGTATGATGAAAGATAACTTTATACTGCTATATTAGCATCATTATGATAAACTTAGATTTGAAGTTTTTGACTCACTAATACGAAGGTGTTGGTATGAGTTGTGTTTGATCTCTAAAGGGTATGGATGAAGCTGAATTAACTTAATAGATGTTATGTTTTATTGGTTTTGTACGTTCCTAGCTTGAATGGTTTCTCAAACATGTGTGATCACTTTCATATATTAAAGTATTTCCCGTTTATACGAAATTATTTATCGGATAAGACCGAAAGTTAATTCAGAACATTTGTAGAAATTCATTTGAAATCATATACTAAAATCAGAGCAATAGATTCCTTTATGCAGTGGTTAAACTATTGCAAGAAACTATTACGCCCCTTCATAATGACATGACTGCTAACGGTTATAATCGTCAACCACTGGAAGTTACATTAATAGTAATAACCTAATTATTAACTAAGTTACTACCAGCCTTTAAACCATAGTAGTAACAAAGTTGCTACCAATTAAGATGATAGTGATCAAATATTGCTGTGAAGATCGGTGTGACAAGACAACGATTAGGGGGTGATTGTTGGACTTAATTGGGTTTGTTCACATGTAACCGAATGTGTCGTGGGTCAATGTTTTGGGTCGGTCAAATTTGGAGTCGGCTAACTTGCTTTGAGTCGGTTTATTATTATTGTTTAGAAGTATGCAGGATATGTTTAAAAACATTTGGTTTGTTTTGAGATTTACCGGAAGATTCAAATAGGCTGTCATGTTGCAACTTAGCTAGCGAGCTCCAAAATTTTATGGGCTTGACCTTTTAGCACACCGGCCCCCCATCTAGGTTTGATCCCATTTGAGTTATCATCATGCAATATTTAAATGTATATAGTTGTTGTGTTCTTTATAAATTGTAATGGATGATTAAACTGTTATTATTAAATGGTATGCTATTTGTTTCTAAAGCACCAATTCCTCACTGATTATTTCTATGTATATATCTATTTATTTAGCTATATCTATATTTATTTATCTTCATTATTATGCTAATAAGGGGGGTGGATCTATATATGAGGGAGGAGTAGGCTAGGCTATCCCTCAACTTTTATTGTGAAACAAAAACATTCTTTTTATATTTTTATTTACCGTTTTATGTATCAGGATGCATCTATATAAAAACTAGTAGCCCAAAATTAAGTTTAGTTCCCAAAATATAGTTAATAGCTTAGCCCAATTGATTAACTATAGGTTTTGGTATTTTGGTATGGTAGACGACTAGACATTTCCAATCTAAATTGAGCATCGACATAAAATCCACCCCAGCACCACTGGCCCCTGCTCAACTATTGCTGACTCCACTGGACCGCCAGCACCCTCTGCTAGCCGTTGTCGTTCATCCCTTCCCCTACACGGGTAATGACTTATAGTTTTTAACTTTTGATTGCGTAGTTTTTTATTTGATTCTAGATTTCTAGGGTTTGTAATCTATTAATTGTAGTTTTCTTTTTGTTTCAATGAAATTGGACTTTAGGTAATTACTTATAGCTTTAATTGTTTAGTTTTGATTTTGATTCTAGATTTTTAAAGTTTGTAATCTATTATCTTTTTGTTTAGATGAACTTGGACTTTAGGTTATGAATTTTAGTATTGATTGTTTAGTTTTGATTTTGATTTTAGATTTCGATGATTTGTAATATATCAATTGTAGTTTTCTTTTTTTAGATGAAATTGGACTTTAGGTTAGACTTTATTTTCTAATCATGAGTATAAAATTGTTAATTGTTATTGTGTATTTGGGTAGATGTGTAATTGATTATAGTTTCCACTTTGTTATAAAAATAGGTGATTTGATTCTTGGTAGATAAAATCTTATTTTAAACATGTTCTTATTTGCAATTTCTTTTCATTATTAAATAAATGCAACGTAAAAAATAATTGAAATAATGTACTTGGCAAAAGTTTTTTTTTCAATATTGAATTATATACCGCATATTTTTTTATATTGTATTTGTATTAATGTACCAAAAATTATTTTTTTGGGATACGTTTAAATTTTTTGCTAGGTCCGTTACTGGATAAGATCCTTCAGGTAGAGCATGTGTCAGCATTCTTTTAATTATATAAGGAGTGTATTACTTCTGTAAATGCACAAATACAATTGTATTATTTCGATTTGTTAGAATCGCAAGTAAAATAATTATTTTTGTTTCCTTAACGAAAAAGGCCCCAATTTTTAAATTTATGTTATGGCAGAAAGTTTAGAGATAAAAGTAAGAAGGAACCGAACCTATCAAATCTGTCTCTTTGCTTCCTCAAGATCCTTTCATTATCTACTTCCACAACCTTAAACATTGTTTCAATAATGTGTCGTTGAACACTTGCACCAAGATTTCTAACATCAACTTGTTTATGCACATGATGTTGTTGGTTTTCAATATCATTAGACACCAAGAAAGCTGTTCGTAAGCGATCCAAAGTGGGTAGTTTCTCTAACACCGCCACCCGTTTTAGTGCATCATCTTTCTCTTCCTCCGCTCCACTGCTTCTTTTGCTATCGCCCGTTGCACTCTCGTATATTTCTTCCATGCTTGAACTTTTGCTTTCTGAATGCACTTCTTTCTCGACCCCCATCTCGGGGACAAACTCTACAACTATGAAGATGTGAAAGAGTGTTAACAATGTTGCTAGTTTTTCAATCACTAATGAGGTTAATATATGTTGGGTGCAAATGTAGTACGTACTGAGTTTATGTGGGAGAATATGCAACTTTGACTGATACTAACTATAGAGAAAACCAGTATAAAAACATGCATACAATGAGATGACAAAATGAATTGAAGGGGTTGAAATGGGTTGGTTTAAATGTTTAAATATTTTAGAATACTAATCCACTCTAAATCTTTAAAGCAGTCACAAAGTACATTTAGCCTAACTGTACCAATTAAGTGGTGAGGGTTCAAGTCGCATTATGAACATATAGTGTTTATATAGGAGTATATCAGTGTAGATTTAAAGTAGATTAGTGGGTGTATGAGTTCATCGTTATAGAAAAAATAAAATAAAATAAAATAAAAGAGTCTTAAAAACTAGATATAAATGTTTAACCGTGAGAACCATTAATATACTAACCAATGTGTTTGCGTCAATCACACACCATACGTTGGGCATGTGACCTTTAAGACATGAAAGCATGAGTCGAAACTAAAACCTATTCTAAAGGATAATCATATGTTTATCACTGTATCATCCCTTTATAAATATATCAACACACGTTGAAGACCCCGGCCTTTATGAATATATCAATAGACTTTGGGCGACAAGATTGATTCGCTCCTTCAACAAGTCTTCATATCTTGTCGGTATCAGAACCAACAAGGCATCTTGGGTACTAGCTAGAAAACTTCTAACAGGACGGTGTCGAGTTGAATACACATTTTCACATTTTGTAGTATTCTCCGCCTACTTACGCCGTAAACAAGATTGTTATTTTTTTGGTGGTTTGTTGTTGGTTTTCTTTACTATCCCCATGGACGCATGAATAGAGTTAAATTTGCAATGGTGTAGATGGATAAGTTCTATGACAGTAGAAAAATATATTGCTAGAGGCAGTCCGTAGCTTTGTTGTTATGTGTTTGTTTTTGACGACAGATTATTGGATTGTGAAGTCTGTCATTGTTAGTGACGAAACTTGACTGTTGAGTGTTGATATTTATAGTTGGCTTAGGGGTGATCGGCAGGAGAATCTTTAATTAGTACGATTAACGCAACATCCCTTGATTAGTAATTGGGCCGTATTTTTGTTGGATGATTTATTAATCTAGCTAGTGTGTAATGGTAGGTGTTAGGAATTGATAGAGACGGTGATCGAAGTTTTCATAAATTTAAGCAAGGATGATTTATAAGGGTGTTAGAAAGGTAAAAAGATAATATATGGATCGGAGGAGTAGTGTAATAGTGTTCATGTTTAATTAATTAGTTTTGAATTTTAGTTTTAGATAAAGATAATTAATAGTAATAATAGGATGGATAAATCTCAGTTAACATGACCTTTCGTTAATAAATTCAGTAACCGGCCTAAAGAGTAGTAGTGGGCGGGCATGTAATGACCTGATCAAATCTCTAGACAAGCGCCAAGCCTTGTGTGAAATGGAGATCGATCAATGTCTTTTTTTATGTTTGGAGCAATGGTGAAAGCTGGCTGGATTAGCGCCTAAATAGGTTTTTTTTTTTCATAAATACCACCCAACATTACACTTGAAAGAATTTAAACACACAACATATTAGTAAATGGAAATCACTAATGTCACTAAGGTACAAAACTATAAAATACTTGAAGAAGAAGAATGTCAAAGTTTAAAACTTTTATCTTTGATCTTATTTGAGTTGTTGGATAAACTTCACTAATAAGATCCACATCAATTCAATGACCGAGGTTGCTAGCCTATATATGTGGGTCATTAGGTAACCAAACACATTTGGTTTGTGTTGCTCGAACAACTAAAGGTTAGAAAAAACCTTTGGGGATCGAGTTTTGGTTTCGGTCGAAGTCACCAAAACGGAGGGGCGAATTCGGGAGGTGGTGGCTAGGATTTCTTCTTTATTTGTTGTTACTAGTGTATTCCAATTGAATGATTATCTCCAAATATTACCCTAACCCTAATGGGTGAGGTTATTCTACAAATTGTATTTTTGCTACAAAGTGTGAGAAAACATAATGAGACTATAAAAGTCATAAAATTTATATCTCACAATCTAAATCGAATTTTAAAAAAACACTTTGGAGCCTTTGTTCATCTCGTTGTCCTCTTTCAGAAAGAAAATAAAAAAAATAATTTTTTTTCCATTGTGTCATATAATGACACAATGACGTCATTGTATCTTTTATATTGACACAATGACGTCATTTTGTCTTTCATAATGACACAATGAAGTTATTGTGTCTTTCATAAATGACACAATAAAAAAACGTTAATTTTTTTATTTTTTTTTATTTTTCATTTATTTTTTTTCTTATTGAGGACGACTAGGGGAACAAAAGCTCCAAATTACTTGTTTGAAATTCGATTTTAATTATGAGATATAAGTTTTTTGTGTATTTTTTAACTCATTATGTCTTTTTTGACTCATTGTGTCTTCTCACACTTTGTAGCAAAAATACACTTTGTATTTGAACTTTTTTCAACCCTAATTATGTATGGTCTAATTATTAAACACACCTTTGCGTAACTACAACCTAATTAGGACTAACCCCTATGGTTTTATGTTAAATCGACTTTAATTGCAATTCTTCATGTGATTTTTAAAACGCACACACGTATATATTTCTAGTATAATAAAAAAGTAACTAGGGTGGAGACAAGTATCAACACCATATTTCTTTTCGTTAAATTTTTCTCGTTTCTCTCTCCTGTTAATAATCATATTGATTACTAATAATATTATTTAATTATTTCTTAGATTAAAATAGTTTTAATAAATTAAGAAAGAAATCTTTCTATCAATGTTATTTCTAAGGAAATAAAATTTTATAAAACAAATTTTTTTTTGTAAAACATCAAACTTTTTTAAAAATATAAAATCATATAAAATTGGTGATTTAAAAAAGTAAATTTCTATAAACAAAAATTAATTAAAATTAGGATTTATAATAAGAAAGTTTTTAAAATGATATTTTATTTAAACATTTGTTTTGAAACAAAAATTTCATTTTATTATATAAGAAAAATTTTAATTATATCTTTTCTTAAAATATCATTTATAATTTACAAATTTTCATTCTATTTATTTTTTTATATATGCAACCCTTGTAATACACTGTTTACTAAATCTAGTATTATAACAAAAGAGTAGCTAAATAGAACACATAACAGCATCACATTTCTCCTCACCGTATTTTTTTTTATTCTCTCTTCTTTTAAATAATTGCAAGGTGAGATGGAAAACCTACTTCTATAACCTTTTCAACGTAAGGAACCCTAATCAACAAGCTGAGATCGATAAAACAACTCAAATAATGCAACAAAACAAGTGTTATTGTAGAAGCATTACAGTCGATAAAGTAAAGAGAGCTCTTAAGAAAATGGGAAGGGCTAAGGCGGTGAGGTCAGACAACATACCGATTGAAGTGTGGAAGTACCTGGGAGATGAGGGTCTGCAATGGCTAACAGACTTATTCAACACTATCTTCAAGACCGGGAAGATGCCGGAGCAGTGTAGAAGCAGTGTCATAGTCTTCATATATAAGAAAAAAGGTGATGTCCAATGTTGTGCAAACTACAGGGGAATAAAGCTCTTGAGTCACACGATTAAACTATGGGAAAGAGTTATTGACACGAGAATTAGACGCAAAATCAGATAGCGATAAACCAATTTGGATTTATGGCAGGACGCTTTATAATAGAAGCCATACACATCATAAGGAGGATAATTGAGAAATATAGAAAAAAGAAAAGAGACTTCCATATGGTATTCATTGACATAGAAAAAACCTATGACAGTGTCCCGCGTCAACTCATTTGGGAACGTCTACGACTTAGAAGGGTACCAGAGAGGTATATCAAAATAATCAAGGATATATATGATGGGGCAAAACGTGTGTGCGAGCAATAGTCGGAGACACAGACTTCTTCCCGGTGGAAGTGGGACTCCACCAAGGATCAGCATTTAGCCCATTTCTTTTCATAGTAGTGTTGGATGAGATGTCCAAGTCTATACAGGAGCCAGTCCCGTGGTGCATGCTGTTTGCAGATGATATTGTGTTAATATCAGAATCTGAAAGGGAGCTTAACGAGAGGCTAGAACAGTTAAGAGCAGCACTAGAGCACAAAGGCTTAAGGATAAGTCATTCTAAGACGGAATACATACATTATAACTTTAGTAGTGAGGCTGAAGGGGACTCCCAAATCAGTATCCAGGGTATGGCGGTCCCATAGACGTCTAGGTTCAAATACCTAGGCTCGTATGTACAGGAGGATGGAGAGATACACAACGATGTAGCCCACCGTGTTTAATCAGGATGATGCAAGTGAGAGAGCAGCATCAAGTATTTTGTGTGATAAGAGGTTTCTAGCAAAACTAAAGGGAAAACTATACAGAGTGGCAGTACGTCCAACTATGTTATATATGGAACAGACTGTTGGGCCATAAAGAAATCGCATGAGAGACAAATAGAGGTCATAGAAATATGAATGTTAAGGTGGATGTCTAGACACACAAGACTAGATCGGATAAGGAACGACGTGTTTCGACAAAGGCTAGAGGTGGCTTGTATCACGGATAAAATAAGAGAGTAAAGATTAAGATGGTTTGGGCACGTGAAAAGGAGACGGATGGCAGCGCCTGTTAGAGCAGTAGAGAACGTCATCCTAGAGGGTAGAAGGAGTAGAGGAAGACCTAGGTTGACTTGGGACGAGATAATTAGGCAAGATATGGTAGACTTGCACCTCTCTGAGCACATGATCGAGGATAGGAGTGCGTGGAGGTGTAGGATTAAAATTAAGTACTGCTAGTGGGATCTGTGGGTAGGAAGAGTAAAAGAAGACCTGATGCGGGACCTCTCGCGTGATGTGTAGGTATTCGACATCTGCCCTTTATGAGTGAGACATGCCGCTTATTTGATGTATGCATGCAGGACCGGTTGAAGGGGTTAGCACTTACAACACAACAACACAATGAGGAGAGTGTATTAGAACACTTAACAGATCAAATGGGGAACCGGTTATGGTGATGCTAAGAACACAAAAGTAAACTCAGAAAGAAAGAACACGATAACAACACAAGTGGTTGGTTTTCAAGGATGTTGTATATTGCTTCTCAAATTCAAAGTTACAAGTATTCAGCATGCATACATTACAAGACTTTGAGATACTATATTCTACAACCTACAGACGGCCATACTTTGAAGGCCAGCTGGATACATAGACTAGACAACACAATCCATGTAAAGTCAAAAGGCAGATTGCCTTTTGGCTAGTGACTATGACATGCCATAGCTCACATCCAATGTATTACAAAAAGGATAAAATTACATAAAGTAGAAAGGTTTGACCCAAGACCTCAATGTACAGTTTTCCTAAAGCATGGACCTTTTCACCAACTCATATAAGTTGGTGACCAACCAGAGTGGGCAGCGGCAAAGTGGTTCAGCTTTTCAGAAAAAGTACATCAGATAAAAGCATGTATGATAAAAGTCTTCGGAAGAATCTGTCTTGGTTTCTTGACTTCGGAAGACTTTGTCTTGAAGCTAAGAAAGACTTCATTTCTGGCTTTAGAAGATATTGGTCTTGGCTATGGAAGATTTTTACACTTGGAATGTTTCTGAAGTGGTGTGTAAAACTTTCATAGCAATACTACTTCATGTTCTGTGCAGCATGCAGGAAGACTTGATCATTACATAAAACTATTGAAAGAAGACTATCACAACTACTGAAGAATACTTCTTCAGCTGTTATGATAACTACTGAAAGAGGATCATCACAACTACTGAAGAGTACTTCTTCAGTTGTTGTGACAACTACTGAAAACTATCTTCAGACTTTGTCTTCAGTTGATATCTTCAGCTAATGTCTTCAGCTGTTGTCTTCAGCTGTTGTCTTCAGCTGTTGTCTTTAGTTGTTGTCTTCAGCTGTTGTCTTCAATTGTTGACCTCAGCTGTTGTCTTCAGCTGTTGTCTTCAGCTGTTACCTTCAGCTGTTGTCTTCAGCTGTTACCTTCAGCTGTTGTCTTCAGCTGTTGACTTCAGTTGTTGTCTTCAGCTGTTACCTTCAGTTGTTGTCTTCAGCTGTTGACTTCTTCAGTTGTTATGATCAGTAGATAGTTACAAGAGTGTTTTGGCTGCATCAGACTTCTAGGAATCCTTACAAACTCCCCCTAGGCTGATTCTACTAAAACACTTGAAGATATTCAGCAGTTTACAGTCCTTAACATGATCATGACCATTCCTTTCTTCATTAGAGGGTCAGGATCACTCAGACTTGTGAAGTATCTTCTCATGTCAAAAATATCATGCAGAGGTAAATTAAAGAGGTCTTCCCAAGAGTAGACATTTACTTCACCTTGATCTCTGACTACAAGCCATCTCTCTGGATTAGTTGAGTAAGTCCAGGATAAGATGGGTCTTCCTGATGTAAAAGGAGCCATTTGAATTGGAGATGATTTGGCTTTCTCTTCTTGCACTTCCTTAGGATGTTCTGATTCCTCCAGAGGATCAGAGGAGGTTGATTTTGACTTCTTCTTCTGCTTTGCATCAGATTTAGAAGCCATCCTCTTCTTCCTTTTTGCAGTCTTTAATTGAGAAGACTGGCCTGCAGCACCTTGTAGATTAGTTGTGTCTTCCTCAGTTGGGTGTTCCTCCCTCACAGGTTCAGAAGGAGAGGGAGTTTGACCCTGTTATGGGTCAGATGTTGAGGCTGGCCTTTGACCTTGTTGTTGGTCAATAGTTGAAGAGGCTGGCCTTTGACCCTGCTGTAGATCAGGAGATGAAGCTGTAGGTTCAGTTTGAGTTGTCTCTTGTTGTTCAAACTTAACCTTTACTTGAGGTAGAGCTTGACTTGGAGGAGTGTGCAAGTCAGCAAGCTCTCCACTCTTGATCTTCTGCTTGATCACCCTGATATGCTCATCCATAGTAGATAGAGACATAGGGCCAAGTCTCCTTCCAGAGAATCCATACAGCTTCAAGAAGCTCATCATTTTTGTCTATCATCAGACTTTTTCAATTTCTTCTGAATGAGAGCTCTTGACTTATCAGCTTCTTCCTTGATTTTCTTCTTTGTTAACCTCTACTCTTTGAGTACTTGAAGTTCAAGTTGTTTGAGATACTCAAACTCAATGTACTCAAAGGACAAGGGAAGAAGTGCTTCTGCCTGGTAAAATCCTGTGGCACTCAGGTAGTCTATCATTCTTTGTTTGTCTGTTTCTTTATCTACCTGAGGTTCTTATGTAGCAGCCACAGCCTCTTGCACAGGACTTTCTTGAACTGGTGAGAGAGTAGGAACATGCTTGTATAACCTTTGTTGTCTTTTCTTCTCTTTGATCTTAAGAAGAATTCTTGCATCTTCAGCTTCCTTCCTCTCTCTTGACATTTCCATGTCAGCCAGATCATTTAATTCCTCTAAGGGGAGAGATATAATCTCATCTATGTCATAGTTCCTGGTCTGTAAGTAAGTAATCCTTACTGCCCTCAACTCATCATCTTGAGTGTTTGGTCTATGGGCAGCCCTGATTGCAGCTTGCATGAAGCTTGAAGACCCAGTGGAACTTACTCCCCTTAGCTTCCTCTTTCTCTCTCTTTCCTCCTCCTCAATCTCCTTAGGGGTTAGAACCCTTTTCCCCTTGTCACCCATAAACCTTTGTGACATAGGGTGGAGAGAGCTTTGGCCTTCATTGCTTAGTGTAGCATCCAAGCTCTGGCTAGAGAGACTGTGATACACCTTCACCAGCAGGTGTTTCACTAAGGGGTTGAGTTGCTAAAGTAGTTGTTGTGGTAACAGGTGTTTTAATTTCTGTCACTTCATCAGTTGACTGTAAGACAGGACTTTCAGGCTCTATCACTGGGCCTTCAGTCAAGGTTTTCCCTTTGAAGCTAATCTCAGGGTCTGCCTCAACATCCAGTTGACCAATGACATTACCTGATTGCCTTAGTCTATCTTCTTCAGCTTCTTGCCTTGATACACCCTCCCCAAAGAGACTTTGAAACAAGCAGTCTAGGATGTTCACATCAATGTGAACTTGAAGAGGTTGCTGAGTAGGTACAGTTACAAGAGAGGATGGTGAGTCCTCAATGTCCATACTCCTTGAAGAACTCCCAGGTTCTGTGATTGTAGTGACTTTCTCCCCCTTTTTGGTAGCATCACCTTCTTGTATAGGTGAGCTAGGAGCTAGGTCAACCACATCCGCAGGTTCTTGTGTTCCTGGTTGAGCTCTTCTTAAAGGTCTCTCAGCTAGTTTTTCCTTAAGATAAAATATCTCAAGTTGCTGATCATTAACCCTATTTTGTAAGGTAGTCACTTGAAATTCAAGATGACTAACCTTTGAGACTAAGTAAGTGCATATATTTGTCAGCCTCAGATGAAGTGTCAATGGGCTGAGTTGCCATGGTTGAGGTCTTAATGATGTAATCACTTGCAAAGTGAGAGCCTCTTCCATATGGATCCCCTGAACATGTTCAGAAGGACCCACCTTAGCGATGGGTGACTGATGTGGGGTAGACATAGGGAATTCAGAGCACTCCTCTTTCTATGAGTTGGTGAAGAGTAGAGAGATTCATGGTACTCATTGAAGCCTAAGTCCTCATCAGTATAAAATCCAAGGTTGGGAATTTGGGTATTTAAGTCCAACGGCTGGGGATGGTAACTGTCCCCTGAAGGTTGTTCACTTGAGTGTTGAGACTCAGAGTGAAGGCTTAAGGCAGTTGGGCTTATGAGCTCATCAAGCTGATCATGAGGAACATCAGCACTGATTCTTGAAGAGATGGGAGTGGTTTGCTCCTTAGGAGAAGTGGGAGCTCCAGTATCCACTTCTTCCTGTATGGGTGAGTATATGGGGACCTGCACAGACTCAATAGCTTGAGCAGGGATTCGTTTGGATTTTCTTTGGTAGGTGAGGATGATTTGAGGCTGTTTTGGTGGTTGAGATGTAGAAGGTGTGGGTTCAACACTAGCTTGTGTTACTAGGTTGTCACCTTGAGCAATGAGATCTAACATTTTGGGGACCAGGGCTGTTTCTACCCCTGAGAAGCCTACAGTTGGCTTCTTCATAATCTTAAATATGCCTGGCTTCATCTGTCCCAATTTAAGAATAGTATTTGTTTCCCTCAACTGTGATCCAAGTTCACAGTTAAGAATGTATTGAACATATCTAGGAAACATATAGTATTCTAAGGAGTCCAAGTTAGCAAGCAAGTTTGTGTAAACAAATTGTGAGTACCTGAACTTGACCCCTTGTACCATTCCATGAACTATAAAGGAGAGATCCTCAGGAATCTGGTCCCACCCACCATGCTTGTTGGACAAGCTGTGAATCACTACATGGAGTAGGTATTTCCACTGGGATGAGACCTTCCTTTCCTGAAGGTCTTTACAGAGAAATATCCCTTATATCCCATCTGCTCAAAGGAATAGTTAACAGCTTCCTTTGAAAAAACAGTTCACCTTCTTCATCATCCAGCTGAAGATGGGTGTTGATGATGGCTGGAGTGATAAAGACTGTCATCCCCTGCACTATGGCAGACAGTGCCTTCTCCCCATCCATAATAACCTCTTGACATGTCCTCCAAAAGTCAAGCAGGTGATCCTCATGAAGAATAGGATCAATGGTGAGTGAGGTGTAGTAGTTGGATAGAGCAAGAAAACGGCAAACCTCTGAGAAACTATCATCTTTCTCAGAGTGCAACAAGGCAACTTGATTGTGCTGCCTATGGAGTTTCATGGAGAAATTTGGGTTGTTTCTGTTTGAAATGTTGGCCATTTTTGAAAAGCTTAAGGATGAAGAAAGGTGAAGAACAAAGTGGTTTCAGAAAGATTAGGTTTGAGGTATGGGTGAATTTTGAAGCAGGTAGAGGAAAGAGGTATAACCGTTGGATATTTGTATGAATTTGGATTTGAGACAAAGTTAATGGAAAATGATAAACTTTGAGATCCATTGTGTTGGTCCCACCTCTGAAAAGTAGTTTGTTTTTTGCCCAAAAAGTAGTTTTCTTGAAATTCTAAAAAATCTTCCGAAGGTTATTTGCTTCGGAAGTTTTGACTAGAAAGCTTCCGAAGGCAAATTTTGCCTCCAAAAATATTTCAAAAATTTTTGAAGAATTTTGCTTTAAATCTTCTGAGAGATAAGACATCTTCCAAAGGATAAAAAAGTGTAAAATTCTAAACAAAATCTAAGAAATATCCTAAAAGAATTTTATTCCCAAGAGAAACTGGGGCTTATTAAAGTGATAGAATAGACAACATAGAACACACATAGTTTTAGAAATAATATGATTAAGTTTTTAAGAAAAGCTACTCAAAGTTGATCATCCCAATAACTGATATAAGATATTTAAATCTCTGTTCATCAAAAACTTTTGTGAACAGATCAGCATATTGTTTATCTGTATGAACTTTGATTAGTTTGATTAATCCCTTTTCAAAATTATCTCTAATCAGATGATACCTGATGTTGATGTGCTTAGTTCATGAGTGCTGCACTGGATTTTCTGTGATTGAGATAACATTGTTGTTGTCTATGTGAATGGGAGTCTCTTTGAAGTTGAATCCATAGTCTAGCATCTGATTTTGAATCCAAAGCACTTGAGCACAGCAGCTTGCAGCAGCAATGTATTCAGCCTCAGCAGTTGATGCAGATACACAGGATTGTTTCTTGCATTGCCAAGAGACTATCCTTCCACCAAGAAATTGACATCCCCCTGATGTAGACTTTGCAGTCATATTGCATCCACCATAATCACTATCTGTATATGCATACAGATTGAAGTCAGAATTTTTAGGATACCAAAGGCCAAGAGATGGGGCTCCCTTAAGATATCTTAAAATCCTTTTGACAGTGATTAGGTGTGACATCTTGGGGTTGGACTGATATCTTGCACAGATGCAAGTGGCAAACATAATATCTGGCCTGCTAGCTGTAAGATACATAAGAGACCCAATCATAGCCCTATAGAGATGTTCATCAACACACTCCCCCTCAAGATCAGGTCCAAGGGAGTGGTTTCTAGCTATAGGTGTCTTAGCAACCTTACATTCAGTCATGTTGAACCTTTAAGTATGTCTTGCACATACTTTGACTGATTTATGAAGATACCATTGTCAACTTGCTTCACTTGAATCCCTAGAAAGAAATTGAGTTCCCCCATGGCACTCATTTCAAATCTATCCTTCATCAGCTTCTCAAAATCTTTACAGAGCTTTGGATTAGTTGACCCAAAGATGATATCATCTACATATACTTGAACTAGAATTATGTCATCTCTTTTTCTTTGATGAAAGAGTTCCATCAATGGTACCCCTTTTGTAGCCACACTGACAGAGATACTGAGATAGAGTCTCATATCACTTTCTTGGTGCCTGATGTAGCCCATAGAGAGCTTTGTCAAGCTTGCAGACATAATCAAGATGATCAGGATCTGCAAAACCAGGTGGTTGTTTGACATACACCTCTTCATCAATCACTCCATAAAGAAAAGCACACTTGACATCAAGTTGATAGATGCAGCAAAAGCTAGGAATATCCTAACAGCTTCAAGTCTTGCTACAGGAGCAAAGACATCAGTGTAGTCAATTCCTTCTTCTTGAGTATACCCTTGAACAACTAGTCTAGCCTTGTTCTTGATGACAATCCTCTATCATCCTTCTTATTCCTGAAAACCCATTTTGTACCTATGGTAGTCTTCCCATGAGGAAGAGGACATAGATTCCAAACCTTTTGTCTCTTGAATTGAAGCAACTCCTCTTGCATAGCTTCAACCCAACTTCCATCCTTTAGAGCTTCATCAATCTTCTTTGGCTCTATTTGGGATAAGAAACAAGAGTGAAGACAGATATTTGCATTATGAGACTGTCCTCTTGTTCTTACACCAGTACCAACATCTCCAATGATGTTTGTAGAGGCGTGAGACTTGTGATCCTTAGTTGAGGGATCACAGCAAGTTGTTTAGACAGATCCAAATTGGAGAAATTCTGATCTGGCAAGGAGGATTCACCCTCTACAGCAGCACACTTATCAAGATTAACTTGATCCAATGAGTGTGTTACATCATTGAGATTTTCTTCAATGTGATGGTTCTCAGCATCAAGGAATTCTTGATCACTGTCACCACCACCATGTTCTCTAACATTTGAAGTTCCTACATTTGAGTTTTGTGCCTCAAAACTGGAAGATGAAGGCAACTCAGATGTATCAGCAGGATTTGTCATTGATGTGCTGGTAGAAGCTTTATTTGCAGGATTAGTTACCACTGGAGCTGGAGATATGTTGCTTGAAGATCTTCTCAGCTCAATTCTTGGATCAGGATCACCTGTAGGTAATATATCTGTGGAATCCTGAAACATGCTCACAAGATTTGTTAAAACAGTTAGTAACTAAGTCAAGATCAAACAGCCAAGATCAAACAGCCAATCCGGACCAGAACCTTTCACACTGGGAGTGTGTTCATTGAAAGTCACATTGGCTGACTCCTCAACTACTCTAGTTCTAAGATTGTATACTCTATAAGCTTTAGCTTGAAAGAGTATCCAATGAAGTGTCCATCATCTGATTTCTCAGCAAACTTGGCTATATGATCTTTGGTATTCAAGATGGTGCAAGGACATCCAAAAGACCTGAGAAACCAATGAAAGGTTTCCTCTTGTGCCAAAGTTCATAAGGAGTCTTACCATGTGTCTTAACTACTAAAACTCTGTTTTGCACATAGCAGGCGTGTTGACTGCCTCTGCCCAGAAGGTGATGGGCAGTTTAGAGTCAGACAACATAGTTCTTGCAGCTTCAATTAGTGTCCTGTTTCTCCTCTCAGCAACTCCATTTTGCTGAGGGTCTGGGAGCACTATATTGTCTTGTAATACCTTTTTCATCACAAATGTATCAAGTATTTGATTTTTGAACTCAGTTCCTTGATCACATCTTATGGTTTTGACCTTGTGATCACATTGATTCTCAATCTTTAAGATGAAATTCTTCAGAATCTCAGGGTCTCATCCTTAGTTCTAAGGAAAATACCCATGTGAATCTTGTAAAGTCATCTGTGATCACCAAACATAAGAGGTCCTTCCTAACTCATTACATTGGTGGGGCAAAGAGATCCATATGTAACAAGTGTAGGGGTGTAGTGATGGAATTTCTTTCCTTAGGCTTGTGAGATACCTTGTGTTGCTTCCCTTTCAGGCATGCAACACAATGATCATCACTTGTAAACTCTCTTTTTGGTATTCCAGTTACCAAATCATTCTTAATCAATTTATTCATGTTCTTAAAGTTTACATGGCACATTCTTTTATGCCAAAGGAAAGATTCATCACTATTTGCTTTAGATAGAAAGCATGAAACTTCCCCTGATGGAGATGTTTCTTGCAAATCCATCTTGTACATGTTCCCTTTCCTGGGGGCTCTGAGTAGGATGTGCTCATGAGGAATGATCACCCCGGGCTTGAGAACAATGCACTCATGCTCAGTAAACAGCATGTTATGACTCTGATCACAAAATTGAGATACACTCAAAAGATTGTATCCAAGCTCCTTGACAAAGTTTACCTTGTCAATGCTGAGCTTACCATTTGTGACCTTGCCCCTTCCAGTAATGTAACCACCTGCATCTCCTCCAAAAGCAACTGGTCCTCCATCAATTCTTTCAAACTTCTGGAGTAGTGACCTATTGCCTGTCATGTGCCTGGAACAACCACTGTCAATGATCCACACATTTTTGTTTGTCTGTAGCTGTTCCTGCACAAAGAGATAGCTAGTTACATTTGGAAACCCAAGCCTCATTGGTCTTGGGCTCATTTAAATCAGTTGAAGACAATGCAACAGTAATAGATCCTATGGTTGTGCTTTGAGGATCTTGAGCTGTTGTTGATGAAGAACCTTCAGTCTTTTGGTCTTTCTTTGACTTCCACACCACCTTTGGAAGTTTAGACTTGACCTTCAAACTTCAGAAGCTTTTGAGACTTTAGAAGTTTTGATGACTGGTCCTTCGGAAGATCTTGCCTTTACTGCAGCAAGCTTCAGTACTTCGGAAGCATTCCTTTCTTCCGAGACCAAATCTTCTTCCGAAGGCAGTTTTCCACTTGCCTTCTTCTTCATCTTGAATTTTTGGAAGTCTCTTTGTTTATCATGTGAAGAGTACCCTTAGGATTGTATGGACAATCCTTGGCCAAATGAGAAGTACTCTCACACATGACACACTTCAGTTTCTTCTTTCCAAGAGTCTTTTCATGGAAGAGCACTGACTTTGATCAATCCCTTCTCCATCTTCACCTTTGCAGGAGCTGAGACAGTTCTTTTGGGTTGAGAACTGTTCTTGGAGTTGGATGGTCCAGGTTGTGTAGCAGTAACACACAACAATCAGTCTTCTTCTTGTTGCTGAGATGAGTTGCACATGAACCAGAATTCATGTCATCAGTCTTAACTACTTCAAACCCTGCAGAGATAAAAACTTGTTTCTGCTTAGAGTCAAAAGTAGCCTTGATTTCTTGAGCCTTCCTTGATTTTCTTTTGGCTTTTCTGATCAAGTTCTTTCTTCTGGACTTGGTCATCCCAACAGTTTTACTCTCCTCAGAGGAATGGTGACCCTTCTCAGAATGCTTTTCTTCACTCAAACCAAAGTCATTCTTCACCATCTCCTCTTCATCCTCTTTAGTCAAAGGATCTATGAGGGGAAGCTTATCTTTACAAGTTCCACACCTAGGAGATCTTACAGACAAGATGGTGTGTGGAGGCTATCTCACTAGATCCCAGTCCCTGCTTGTTCTGATAATACACTTTTGCATGCAAGGATGAGGATATTATGTTCTTGAAGGTATCTTCTTCAAGAACACAATTTTCTGCCTTAGCTTTGCTGATCACAAGCTCAGCTTGGCATTCAGTTAACTTAGCTATGAGATCTTTGATCTGAGTCCTGTAGTTTGTTAGCTCATGTTTAAGAGTTGAAATAGTTTTCTCTAAATCTTCTATTTTAAGTTTATAGTCATTTTCAGCACTTTTAAAATCAGCTTTCAAGATGTTTAAGGACTCAAGGTCAGATCTCAGCTCTAAGTTATATGACCTGTATCTATTAACTTTAGCAATGCATTCAGAAGAGCAAAGATTTTCCAATACATTGGTTTCATCATGGTCTGCCATGAGAGCTTGATTTGGAGATGCATCTTCTATCTGAAAGCTCCAGTCAAAGCCTCCCTCTTCAAGCAACTACAGCCTGCTGCTTTGAGTTCTCATTCTGGTGAGCTTTCTCAGTGTAGTTTGGTCTGGTTTGTGTCTGGCCACCGTTTGTTCTCGGTGCTTACACTCTCTTGCAAAGTGCCCTATCTGGTTACAGTTCTAGCACTTTACCTTGCTTTTGTCCAGCCTAAACTTTCCACTGGATGTATTGCTTGGAAATCTTCTCCCAGTCCTCTTGTAGAACTTCTTGGCCCTGTGAGTGAGAAGAGCCATTTACTGAACTATCTCCATATACTCCAGATCATCTGGATGGATACAGTCCAAGTCTTCAAGAGTGAAGAGAAGGTTGCTAGAGGTTTCATCAGCTGAGACAAAGGCATGAGAAGAACTTGTCTCTTGGAAGGGACTTCCTTGAGTGTAGCTTTCTCTTGGTGTCTCTGGAAGAGTGATGAAAGGCCCCTTTTGTGAGTTGTCAGGGTAGCATAACAACTGATGTTGTGGTTTAATGCATTCCCTTTCATTCACATGAAGAGCTGAACTCAGTTGGTGATTGGAGTTACTAGAGGAATTTTGCATGCTAATCTCCATCTGGAATGCACTCAGGATACCATACAACTCTGTAAGAGTAAGAGTTTTAAGATCCGAAGTTCTCTTGATCACAACACAATAATGTGTCCATAGTTTAGGAAGAGAAGACATGAACTTCCTTACTATGTCCCTGTTCTCAAGAGTTGCTCCAATATCCACCAGAGTGTCCACTATCTCACATACCTGAAGTATTGTTGAGTCAGTGTCTCACCAGCCTTGAAGGTGAAGTTTTCAAACTGCTACTTCAAGAGATCCTTCTTGTTTCTTTAGTTTCTTTGGATCCTTCATACATGAGCTTCAGTGCTTCCCATAGATCTTTAGATGTCTTGCACTTCTTGAAGCCTCTGTAGATGGAGTTTGGAAGAGCAGTTTGAAGACAAGTCATGGCTCTTTGATCAAGCTCTATTCTCTTCATGTCTTCTTCTGAGTAATCATTTACATCTTTAGGGATGATACGATTACCAGTAGCAGAAGTAGTGCTTGGTATGAAGGGACCGTTGATAGCTGAGTCCCACATCCTTGAATCTTGACACTTGATGAAGCCTTCCATTCTTGTGCACCATGTGTCAAAATCGTCAGAAGTGATCAGTGGGGACTTGGTCATAGTACCAGTTTCCATATCAGCTTTAGAAAGAGCTGCCATTTGAGTTGTTAAGTATTTTGTGTGTGTGAGGGATCTTAAGATGGTGAGATCTTATATCAAGAGCCTGGACGCTCTAATACCAATTGCAGGACCGGTTGAAGGGGTTAGCACTTACAACACAACAACACAATAAGGAGAGTGTATTAGAACACTTAACAGATCAAATGGGGAACCGGTTATGATAATGCTAAGAACACAAAAGTAAACTCAGAAAGAAAGAACAAGATAACAACATAAGTGGTTGGTTTTCAAGGATGTTGTATATTGCTTCTCAAATTTAAAGTTACAAGTATTCAGCATGCATACATTACAAGACTTTGAGATACTATATACTACAACCTACAGACGACCATACTTTGAAGGCCAGCTGGATACATAGACTAGACAACACAATCCATGTAAAGTCAAAAGGCAGATTGCCTTTTGGCTAGTGACTATGACATGCCATAGCTCACATCCTAATGTATTACAAAAAGGATAAAAGTACATAAAGTAGAAAGGTTTGACCCAAGACCTCAATGTACATTTTCCTAAAGCATGGACCTTTTCACCAACTCATATAAGTTGGTGACCACCGAGTGGGCAGCGGCAAAGTGGTTCAGCTTTTCAGAAAAAGTACATCAGATAAAAGCATGTATGATAAAAGTCTTCGGAAGAATCTGTCTTGGTTTCTTGACTTCGGAAGACTTTGTCTTGAAGCTAAGAAAGACTTCATTTCCGGCTTCAGAAGATATTGGTCTTGGCTATGGAAGATTTTACACTTGGAATGTTTCTGAAGTGGTGTGTAAAACTTTCGTAGCAATACTACTTCATGTTCTGTGCAGCATGCAGGAAGACTTGATCATTACATAAAACTACTGAAAGAAGACTATCACAACTACTGAAGAATACCTCTTCAGCTGTTGTGATAACTACTGAAAGAGGATCATCACAACTACTGAAGAGTACTTCTTCAGTTGTTGTGACAACTACTGAAAACTGTCTTCAGACTTTGTCTTCAGTTGATATCTTCAGCTGATGTCTTCAGCTGTTGTCTTCAGCTGTTGTCTTTAGCTGTTGTCTTCAGCTGTTGTCTTCAGCTATTCACCTCAGTTGTTGTCTTCAGCTGTTACCTTCAGCTGTTGTCTCTAGCTGTTACCTTCAGCTGTTGTATCCAGCTGTTACCTTCAGCTGTTGTCTCCAGCTGTTGACTTCAGTTGTTGTCTTCAGCTGTTACCTTCAGCTGTTGTCTTCAGCTATTGACTTATTCAGTTGTTTATGACCAGTAGATAGTTACAAGAGTGTTTTGGCTGCATCAGACTTCTAGGAATCCTTACAATGCACTATCTAAATCTTTATGTGATATATATCTATGTGTTGTATGTTATATAATATGCTTGCTATTGTTATTGATATTGTTATCGAGTCAAGGGTATCTTTGGAAGCGTCTCTCTATCTCCCAAGATAGAGGAAAGACTCGCCACCACCTACCCCTCTCAGACTCTTTCCTTGAGTGGAATATACCGAGTATATTTGTTTGTTTGTTTGTTGTCTTAATTATAAATAATACCATTTAATTCATTTTTAGATTACGATTAGTTTTTTAATTAATTAAGAAAGAGATCTACTTATTTTGTTATTTCTAAAGAAAAAGTTTTATAAAATATTCTAAAGCATCAAACTTTTTTATAAATACGAATATTTTTAAATTGATGTTTCTTAAAAAGTAAAATTTTTATAAATCAAACATAATTAAATTAGGAGTTATAATACGTAAATTATTTTTTAAAAATATTTTAAATAGGATTTGTTTTGAAACAAAATGTTTATTTTTTAAAACTTAAAAACAATTTAAAATTTTGATATAATTATTTAATTACTTATAATCGTTACTCATATGTAATTTTAATTATATTTTATCTTAGAAATTTATTATAATTAATAGATTTTTATTATAGGGTAAATTATAAATTGTATCCTTTATTAATATATGAAATTGCATAATGTGTCATTTAATTTTAATAATTACATACCATGTCCTTTTATTAAAAGATTTTGCACACATTTGTCATTTACACTAGCTATTATCTAAATATACAGTTAACTCAGTTATGTGCCCCTCATATGAGACTATTTTTATCAAAAAAAATTCACGTTTATATATAAAAAAAATTATTTAATATATTAAAAAAATAAAATAAAAAAATTTATGAAAAAAGAAAATTAAAAATATCGGATCATTAGGTAAGTCGGTAAAACCAATCTCTTGGTGTGTTCATTCGACCATCGTTAAAACTTTTAATGACAACAACCTCCAATAACATTTACTAAAATAAAAAGTGTAAGTCACAAGTCATTTAGAAGGTCGGGAAAATCAGCAATAAACATCAAAAAATACATGTAATACTTTATAAACTACTTACACAACAAATAATGAAAAATCAATAAGGTACAAAAACTTAAAGATTACCTGTGATTCTTTGTAATGCTTATATAATTGCAAAAGCAAGAAAATGAATTCTTAATCGCTCGTTAATCACAAAACAACATAAATCAGAAATTCAAAGAGCAATGAAAATACAAAACGAGGGTTATAATGGTGTGTGAGATGTTGTAGGTGGTGAAGATGACCGGTATTGGGCTATCAATAGAGGGAGATGATGGATTTAATGGTATTGAACGTAGAGGAACGCGGATTCACTGACTTACCCACGGTCCAATATCTTTTATTTTATTTTTCATATGAAGTAATTAATTTTTTTATTTGTTTACTATATTAGATGTGAAAGAAAATGGAAAAATGCGTCATGTGAGAGATATGTAACTGAATTAACTGTATATTTTACTGAAAGTTAGTGTAAAGGACAATAGATGTGCACATACTTTAAAAAAATGACACTGGATGTAATTATTAAAACTAAGGACCCATGTAATTTAATGTATTAATAAATGATACAATTTGTATTTACTCTTTATTATATTTATTTTATTTATTACACCCTAAATACACAAGTTACTAAAGCTATTTATTTAAATTCACAGTTAAATATATATAATACATGTAAACCAAATTTAATTATTATTATTATTTCTCAAATAATTACAATCAACATGTATCGGAGATAAATAAAATCATATCACCACATAACACTACAAGGAGACAAGTCTTTAGGGGCGACGAGAGTCGCCGCTAAAAACCCCTGTGTCGCCGCTAAAAATCGCCGGTAATAAAACGTCGCTAATGGTCAAAATTTCGCCGCTAATGTGTCGCCGCTAAAAAAGTCGCCGCTAATGCCTACACGTCGCCGCTATTGAGTCGCTGCTAAAGGCCTCAAAATTGTCGAAAAATATGTCGCCCCTAATGCTTATATGTCACCGCTAAAACCCATGTGCAGGTATTACAGCTTCTTGCTGCATTTTTCAGTTTTTTCATATTCCCAATATAAATTTACATAACAATCTGCATATTCTGCATACATCACTAACTCTAAACATAAATTACCATATATGAACATAAATCTTGTCATTACAAACATAGCGTTTTTAGGGTCTTGGAACAAGCCATCAATTCGTTAAAAACTAAACTAAGTCAACATCCATTCATACATTACAATATTACATTCAAAATTAAGTCAACATACATTTATCGATTAAGCTTCATCATCTTCATCATCTTCACCGTCTTCACCGTCCTCATCACTAACTTGTTATGTTGCTCGTAATTTTGAAGCTGATCTCTAAAATATGGGTCTTGAAACAAGGCATCAATTTGTTCCTACAATAAAAGTCATGTTTAAACTAATAACATTCAAGACCCCCAATAACATATTGACTCATTCCCAACACGTCTATTTTGTCTCATTTAACATTCCAATTCTAATAACATTTATGAACGTCTATTTTGTCTCATTAACATTCCAATTCTAATAACATTTATGACGTCTATTTTGTCTCATTTAACATTCCAATTCCATTTTAAGATCAAACTAATAACATTTACCCGTGTAATAACATTTACCAACTAATAACTATATATTAATGTCTATTTTGTCTCATTTAATATTTTAAGGTCAAACGGGTCAACGGGTCAAACTAATAACATTTACCAAACTAATAACATATTGACTCATTCCCAACACGTCTATTTTGTCTCATTTAACATTCCAATTCTAATAACATTTATGAGCGTGTATTTTGTCTTATTTAACATTCCAATTCTAATAACATTTATGAACGTCTATTTTATCTCATTTAACATTCCAATTCCATTTTAATGTCAAACTACTAACATTTACCCGTGTAATAACATTTACCAAAATTGAGACAAATAACAGTTAATGTTACACACGAACCAAAATCTAAGAAAAAAAAACCAAAAAAATTACCTTCAAAAACAGATCTAGCGGCAACAGTGAAGTAGCAACAGCGGCAACGATCGCGAGACAGCAGCTGAAGGAAGCCGGTGAAGGGTGGTTGGCGATGGATAATAGCAGATCGATGGGTGGTCAGTGTTGGGGATGAGATCGAGGGCGACGGAGAGCAGATCGACGGCTGATGGGTGGTCGGCGAGGACCGGCCGTGTACGGGAGGAAAGGCCGACGCCGGCGAGGCAGGGGTGGTCGGCCGGCGAGTGGTGGCGGGTCGACGACAAAGGTGCTGGCGGTGTGGAGGTGAAAATCGTGGAGGGAGAGGTGAAAATGGCGCCCTCTTGCCCGCGATCTGATGTTATTAGGTGAAAAAGGCATTAGCGGCGACGCGTCGCCACTAAAGGCGTCGCCGCTAATGTCTTTTGTACGACATTATCTTAGCCGTCAGATCTGCAGTTGATCGACGGCCAGAAATTTGTTGACTACCCATCGCCGCTAATAACTATGTCGCCCCTAAAAGTGGCGCCACTAATAATAAGATTTCTTGTAGTGTAATTGATGTTGTAATATATTTTCCGTATACGTCTCTAAACTATTTAATACACATTATTTATATGTTATTGCCCAGTGTATGATTCTTTAGATTCATCCATCGTTTGTAACATTATGATATTTTGTTACTTAAGTATACAAATCTAACAATCTTTCATTTGCACAAATCTCAACTATATGTAAATGTAGACCGTGATGGCCGTCTAGCAACATCTCACTGTCTTTGATAAAGATATTTTAATATTATTCACCTTCACTAATCAGTGAAAGTACTCACTTTAGTATTGCAACAGTTGGTGGTTAAATAACCAGTTATCATTTCTATATTAGACATCCTGTTAAATATGAGACATGGACTGAATCATTCCATATATCGTTGAACTTTTCCCTTTCTCAATCCATGTTCAAAGTGATCCCTTCAAATCTCTTTGAGAAAGATCATGCATTTTACATCAGACTGAATCAATAATGTACCCAAACATGCCAACCTCTTATGGCAATAAGAATACAAATCATGTTCCACTACATATTACTTTCACTACACTTTTGATCATACCCGACTAGAATCCTTATAACTAGTTAGTCACGTCCCACTTAGTCACGCACTATACTTATGAACTCCATATATATTTGTGAATTGGGTTCGCAACGTTTTGCAAATTTGATCTCACGATAATCCAACCAACTGAATGACAACGGTCTTAATTAGAAATATTCTTAAAATCTGATCGACTATGAACGTTTAGAATAAATACTATTATTCACGGATCTTAAATGTGTTAATATGAAACACAATAACCATTAATGTTAAAAGACAATTACCTTTATTTCTAACTAGATATAATAATACTGTTTAGTTGTTAAAAATATCCAAATACAATTTCAAATAATATCTAATAACCATTGTAGCAAAGCAGACTTGTCATGTGTGACAACCCTAAGCCAAGGTTAGGTAAATTTAATGTTATTAAGAACTACTTTAAGTGGATAGTATATACTATATATACCTTATAAGAGATTGTTAAGGTAATTTTATGTGATTAACCTTATATGATTTCTCATATTTTTGTATGGTAGTACATGGGCATGCATGCATGTATAAGTGTTTACGTGTGCATATATATGAATCTTTTGATTATCAATTTCAGAATTATATGATTAGTACCTGAATGTTAGATGTTTTAATGGCATGTAATATATTAAGCCTTTAACTTAATGACTAATCAAGTTAACATCTATAAACCTTATGTCAAAACCAAAACTAAACATTTAGACACTAACTAAAACACAACCTTGACATTATTGGCTAATTAGGACTTCCACCAACCTAGATTAACAACTAAATTAAGTAACTAACCCTAGCTTAAAGACTAAGTGAGCCATTAGCCTCCTTGGTCGACACCTAGCAAGACCATACACTAAGTCACCCTTAAGCCTTGCCACCTATCACCTAAGAAGCCACCTAATGAATTAGTTTAGATCTAATGATGGTTTCCCCACTCCCTTAGAACTCTCGGCCAAAGGATGACCACTACAACCATCACCCATCGCAACCATCACCACAACCAGAAACCACCACCACAACCGAAAATCACCACCACAACTGGAAACCACCTCCTCCCTCGACCTCTCTCGGCTCTCTACCTCTTCTCTCGGTTCCCATATCACCCAAACCATCACTTGATAATCTTTTGGTCTCTCTCTCGGTCTCAACATCACCCAAATACAACATCTTGAGCATCTCATCCTCCTTTTAACATCAACCATCTTCATCTAAGTGGCCATCTTTCAAGACCAAAGACAACCTCACCAAGTGATTCTATAAAAACCTAAGAATCAATCTTCTAAGCTCTCTTCCATTGAAACAAGATTTGATTCTTAAAACCTATGATTAATAAGTTTAAGAAGTTGTATGTGTGTTTAACCAATACATATAACCAACCATTTAATTTAAACCACCAAGTTTATATAAAAACCTAATGAATACTTGATTTCTATCAAAAATTAGTAAGAAAAGATTTGAAAACTAGAAATTTTGGAATTTTATAAAATTCAGGATTTAAACAAAAATAAATGATTTAAAGGGTTAAAACATATGTTATTCATAATAAATTAAACTAAAAATCTAATGATTGTAATTGTGGGAACAAAGTTTGAAGTTTTTAGAAAATACTGGAAATAATGATCTAGAAATTATGGAATAATTACATAGGATATATTAATTTATATAATTAATTCAATGAAATAAAAGAAAATCATAAAATGGAAGATTTGGACTCAATTAAAATCTAGAAAATTTATATCATGATCCTTAAGTTATATTGGAACTACAAAATAAATTTAATGAATTAATTCACAAGTATGACAAAGTTTTATATTTTAGAATAATTGATGAGAAGAAAATCGAAAGAAATAGTAAAAAAATAGGTAAAATCATAAACATTTTACATAAATTATGATACACAAGAAAGGAAAGTTTGAATAAATTTCATAATTTTTATAGGTATATAGCTATTTCTGTAATTTATTATAACATTTATAAAACTTCTAGTAAATCACCTGTAATGAGATACTGACTGAAATTTTTATGGGATAAATTAGATTTTGTAAACTTACTTGTTACAAAATTTAGTAATTTTTGAATAGCCATAGATACTATTTATAAATTTTGATTTGATTTTTAATATATGCTAGAAATTTTAAAGAAATAAGATTTATTTTAACAAATAATTATTTTATAATTATTTGACTTGTTGACTGAAATTAAAGTGAGTAACATGAACCCTTTTTGATACAAATTTTTAGGAGAAAAAGCATACTATTTGTTATTGAAATTGATGTTAAATTTGATAAGTTACTGTCATATTGACATAACTATTAATTCGAATGAGAAACCATCTAATAATATTGGTAGCGCTACTTAGGAATATGTTAATCCCACATCCTCCAAATAAGGGTTATGATGTTATATTATTTAATTCTGTGATTTATATTTGACAGTTAAAAGATATTACTATTGGAAAAACATATATTCTCACTAACTTTATGTTGACTGTTTGAGTATATATTTTTCAGGTAATCAACATGTTTTTATAGTTTTACGTACACTTTCAATTTGTTCGATGACTTGTTTGATTACATAGGTCAGTTGTGCGTATGGGTGACAGTATATCCATCTGACTTCAGTCTTTTTGTGGATGTTCACGTCCACTACTATCTGAAGAAATAATGAAATTATGAGACGTGAAATTTGAAATAGGGTTACAAATATAAGTCTAGATATTAGACTAAATTTTGTTATGTAATCCTTTGAAATATATATAATAAAAAGTTATGTTTAATTACTTTATGGAAATTGTATGATATTATAAACAATGTGTTTTGAGCCAAAAAGTCACACCCAAACATTTCATGCTTCCGCCGGAATGTAACATTGTCACACCCTCAAAATCCGCTAACGGAGTTTTACCGTCAGGCGTGTGACACAACCAGGATCTCAGATAAGCATCAGTTACACCAAACGACTCGATAATTACAAATCATATAAGTTGTTTAACTTTAATGAAACAAACCAAATATATTTAAGTTGTGCGGAAGCGAAATAGGAAAACATTTAACAACAGTTTTTGGAACACGCAAACACGCGTCCAATCCATTACATGGAATTAAGTCCTGAAAACAGTTTGAGATGAATGCGGAATGACATGCGGTGGATGCTGTGCTCCTAAACGTGCCACATCAATGTCCTGAGAGAAAACACGCAAAATCTCGGTACAAGACTGGTGAGTTCACAGGTTTATCAGAAAACAGTAAGTATCAGTAATGAAATCCCCGGATTATGTAATCCGATAAGTATCAGTAATGAAATCCCCGGATTATGTAATCCGATAGTATCAGTAATGAAATCCCCGGATTATGTAATCCGATAAGTATCAGTAATGAAATCCCCGGATTATGTAATCCGATAAATATCTGTAATGAAATCCCCGGATTATGTAATCTGATAAGTATCAGTAATGAATCCCCGGATTATGTAATCCAATAAGTATCAGTAATAAAATTCCCAGATTATGTAATCCGATAAGTATAATGAAATTCCCGGATTTAGTAATCCGATAAGTATAATGAAATTCCCGGATTTAGTAATTAAAGCATATAATGGGTAGCTAGTCCATAATGATCATTATTGTATGAAGTCGCGGCCGAGCTAACATGTAATCAAATAATAAAACAGGCCCGGATGTGGATCACACACTACAACACTTGTAATTAGGCTAACCGTTCACACCGTTTGACGAACGTTGTGCTAGCGCGACTAGCCCGGGTGGGTATGTCAATCCCAGTAGTACTACTAACAATTACCTCGCTAAGTCCATATTAACGGTCCGTTGGGCAAGTATAACACCATAGTATCAAGTATATGCAGTATTACAAAAATCCAATGTAATGTAACGTTTATGAAAACAGCATGTTTCTCTCCCCTAAAAGAGTATATAAGTAAAAGTGGGGCTGTAAACTCACCTTGAATTGATGTAATAAAATGAACGGAAGCTTCAACGAATAATGCACGACAAACACGATCAACACCTATTATTAATTGTAATTAAGTATTTAAAATGTGCTCAACGCGAATAATTACATTTGGTCGGATTCGGGTCGGTTCGGTTTGACGCACACGATTTGATATACCAACAACACCATGTATTAATAATATTTCCAATATTGATATTAACAATAACAATGGTATAATTATAATGATAATAATTGTATTTGTAAATAATTTGTGAAATTATTACATATAATTTTTACATTTATCATAATTAATCCATAATTAAAATAATATAATGTTCATTAATATCTTGATGATTATTGTTTAAAATCTATTTTTATAAAAATAACTATTTGTAACATTTGTAACAATTTTAAAAATATAAATAAATAAGGTTTTTACAGAAATAATTTTCTAGAAAATAATTAAATAACTTATAAAATTAACAAAGTTTATAAAAATTATTTTTATAATTTTTAATAATTTTTCTATATTTTTAAAAGGCCAAAAGGGCTTTAAAAAAATAAATGTTGGTGCCCGGGTTTGAACCCGGGACTCCTTCCCACACACCCACACACCAACCAGTAAACCAAGGCCTAAGCCGCGATAGAAGTCCTTTCCAATTCTTTTAAACAGATTAAACCCCTTTTCCCCAAATCATAAACCCTAGAATTTGATTTTATCGAATTGAACCCAAATTCGAATCTGTTAATGATTATAATCATGGGGCTTTTGTTCCCATGATGAATCGAGTTGGATTGTAGGTTCAATTACCTGTTTTGATGTTCAAATCGTCAAGAGCAATCGAAGAACAGGTCGCGGCCAATGAGGAATTCAAACGATGATCAAACGTAGATGAAAATGAAATTAACTTCACAGGAAGTTTCCAATAACCCTAATGATCAAAAGCCCTCTGGAAATTTGGGTTTATAACGGTTCTAATTGGGATTTCAAAAGAGTTGAAGGTCCGAATTAATGTGGTGATCGTATGTGGTGTTTTGTTGTGTTTCAGATGAATTTGAGTATATAGATAGATTAGGATTGATTATATAGTCGATCTCGTTTGATTAATTTGAATAAAATAGAATGTTAGTGTGATTTACACTCTGTAAAGTAACCGAAAGTTGAATGGATCGGTTTGGGATCAATCGCACTCTCATTTTTCAAATCGATGTAGGACACGAGTTCGAATCTTCCACATAGGTGTGTCGGGATCATTCGTTTGAGTCAAAATGAAGTGGTTTGGATGTCGTGGCCTCGCCGGAGCCGCGGCCGGCGGCCGGAATTCCGGTACCGGAGATCGGGGAGAGAGAAAGGGAGGATTTTAAATAATTTACATAAATGGTCCCTGAAGTTTGTTTTGTTTATTATTTATGTTCAAACTTTTTGTTTGAAGTTTCAAACTTGGCAAAACTGCCCACTGGACTTATAAACCCAAATTTTAATTATTTCAAAGTTTAAATAAATTTTTATAAATTACTATATTATTATTATTGTTATTATTATTATTATTATTTCTTTTATTATTAATGTTATTATTAATTAATAAAAGAATATAAAATTTAACAACGTATAATCACACAAATACTTTATTAGAATATATATATAAATCATGAAAATTTTTCCGGGTTGTCACATCATTCCCCTGTTAGAGGAATTTTCGTCCCGAAAATTAAGATGTATTGGCAACATCCTTGAACAGGTTAGGATACTTGCGCATCATTTCGTCCTCTTGTTCCCAAGTGAACTCAGGACCACGCCGGGAGTTCCACTGAACTCTGCCAATCGGAATTTTTCTATGCTTAAGTTGTTTAACTTATCGATCTATAATTTCCAGAATATAATCTCGTGGTAAGGTGATGTCTACAAATCAAAATAAGACCAACAATGATAAGAAAGGTTATCCGTCGGAATTTAGGAATCCCAAACGTCACCATATGAAACGATCTTAACGCATATCTTGTGAATATGTATTTCTCCTTTGACCAACCATTGGTCTAAAAATACGCTATGCGAAGATCTTGGAATGAGTTCACGACAATGGTCTATAATGCACCATTTGTCATCATGACCACTAAGATAAGAAGTATTTTAAAAGGAAAGTTAAACAGAAGATCCATAGGATCACGAAGATTAGGTCTTGTCACTTGTGAAGATAAGACACTTGGACACACACCAAGTTACGTCTTTTCCTTTAGACCAAACCCATGTCTACAAGTTACGAAGGTTTATGAACCTTTATATTCACATCGCAATGAGGATAATAACGAGTCTTGTTGTTTAAATCCAAGATAGAATCTTAATTATTTTCAACCTTAAGGATTCAAAAGCGATTCAAGAAGTGACTCGAACAATAGGAAACATACTTTGCAAGGTAGCAATATTTAAGTACGTTTACATACGCAGTTTCAACAAACCATAAGCACAGTTGAGAACATTGTATGACTAGGAAGTCATGAACATAAGTTGACAATATCTTCAGCAGAGAGATTGTTTAGGAAGGCTACCATCGCACAATCATGTTTTAATGATAGCTCAAAATGAAAGTCGATAGATAAGGAATAAATGATTTCATATAGCTAGGTCAAATAAGGATAAAGGGAGATAAATCAATTTAAGAAGTTAAGTGCTCCATATCGAGTTCTAAACAATATTTTCGGTATGTCATCTTCACGAACCCTCAATTGATGATAGCCCGATCGAAGATCGATCTTTGAGGAGTACATTGATCCCTGCAACTGATCGAAGAGATCGTCGATCCTGGGAAGGGGTATCGGTTCTTAACAGTCAAATTGTTTAATTTCTGATAATCTTGTCAAGTACAGAGTGTTATCCATGATTTGAGTATCAAAGATATGGTTATTAACGAAGAGTTAATTAACTGGAGTTGTACAAAGGAAACGATTGAGAAGGAATTTACTTGATCAAGGAGCGATCGAAGGAATCTATGTACAATAATCTAAAATCCGATGAAGTAGTATTATTAGAGTATGTCGCGTCTCTTGTCTACTGATGTCGTATTAGCTGGCGTTTTTGTCTTTCAAGACTCAATCCAACAAGTTATGAATAAGGGTGCGTATAGCAAATGCGACATCGACAAACGTATGGAATAAAAGTTGGGTTAACAACATAAGTCCTTAAGAGAGTTCTTATAAAGCCCTTATTAATCCAAACAAAATATAAGTCAAACAAATAATGATAGGGTGTGATTATCGAGGGTCTTCTCAATACTAATATGTGATATAATGCCCACAACGTTCTTAAATAAATATACCATAGATAGTTTGTAAGACAGACTATGTAATCATAACCAATAATACACTTAAAGTATTCAATCAGTTCCTTGGTTACTGAAATGCTAAGTGGAGGAATGTCTCTTAGAAGATAAAATTAATGTCATGATTGGAAATATCATGAAGGCTCTAAGTAGGACAGGACTTAAGTAATAGCAAGTGTTAGTAATGTTTTGTTACCCTTAACAAGGTCTTACTAGAATTTGATCCTAGCACCCTAGGGTATAGAATAGAAAACTTGTAATACTCATGATCGTTACTTCTCCCGCGTCCACGTCCTCTTCCAGACATTCTCTAAATTACCAAATATCAAAAGCTATCAGTCGTATGAAAATAGACCTTTTGTCTTGAAATGAAAAGGAAGAGAAATTCAAGGATTTAAAGAAATAGACAAGCTAGAGAATCAGTCCGAATCCGTGGAATTAACACAAATGTCATGGTTTGAATTTCGTCCAAATTCAAGGTAAGGGTGAGCATTTCTACAAGTAGAACTGATAGATAGTTAGTGGCTATGTTCTATGAAGACCGAGACTTTCTTGCTCAAGGTGTAGGAATGATGACTTATACTGACTACAATGTTACCACCCGACCAGATTCACCGGACTTAGCATGCACGACAAATTACAATTACGTGTGCACCCGTAATGGTAATTTGTTTTGCATGATCACCCCGGTTCCTCCTATTAGGCTAACATATCTTGTCAAGTACAGTGGTCATCAATGATAGAAGTACCAATATGTATGTATTATATCGGGGTCGATCAATCAAAGTATACGAAAGGATCAGTAAAGTTTAGGAATCATTGACACGCCAAGGTAATTTGACCCATTTGTCTTAAAGACCTGTGTATGACCATAGTTTATCACTCATCCCAGAAATCCCCAGGTAAGCATAACTGGTCTCACAATGAGATTTATGCGATATGCTTGCCGTAGCCCGAAGGCCTTTTGCCAGGAAATCCAGAATACAGGTATCTATGTGTCACACAAATCATGAAGAACATTTAGGTGATATCAAATGCACACAAACCCTCCCGTGACTCACAGCACAGGGATATGTTAAATCAAAAGTTTTCAGGCAACCAAATTAAGTAAACATAGCTTAGAAATCTATGTGTGTGTAACTAATGCAAATCCAACTATAGTCTAAAATGCAATGCAAATGAGATGAAAAGTCCATTTTAGTTCGCTATAACTAATGCTCTGATACCAATCTGTCACACCCTCAAAATCCGCTAACGGAGTTTTACCGTCAGGCGTGTGACACAACCAGGATCTCAGATAAGCATCAGTTACACCAAACGACTCGATAATTACAAATCATATAAGTTGTTTAATTTTAATGAAACAAACCAAATATATTTAAGTTGTGCGGAAGCGAAAACAGGAAAACATTTAACAACGGTTTTTGGAACACGCAAACACGCGTCCAATCCATTACATGGAATTAAGTCCTGAAAACAGTTTGAGATGAATGCGGAATGACATGCGGTGGATGCAATGCTCCTAAACGTGCCACATCAATGTCCTGAGAGAAAACATGCAAAATCTCAGTACAAGACTGGTGAGTTCACAGGTTTATCAGAAAACAGTAAGTATCAGTAATGAAATCCCCGGATTATGTAATCCGATAAGTATCAGTAATGAAATCCCCGGATTATGTAATCCAATAAGTATCAGTAATGAAATCCCCGGATTATGTAATCCGATAAGTATCAGTAATGAAATCCCCGGATTATGTAATCCGATAAGTATCAGTAATGAAATCCCCGGATTATGTAATCCGATAAGTATCTGTAATGAAATCCCCGGATTATGTAATCCGATAAGTATCAGTAATGAAATCCCGGATTATGTAATCCAATAAGTATCAGTAATAAAATTCCCAGATTATGTAATCCGATAAGTATAATGAAATTCCCGGATTTAGTAATCCGATAAGTATAATGAAATTCCCGGATTTAGTAATTAAAGCATATAATGGGTAGCTAGTCCATAATGATCATTATGTGTATGAAGTCGCGGCTGAGCTGACATGTAATCAAATAATAAAACAGGCCCGGATGTGGATCACACACTACAACACTTGTAATTAGGCTAACCGTTCACCCGTTGTCAAACGTTGTGCTAGCGCGACTAGCCCGGGTGGGGTATGTCAATCCCAGTAGTACTACTAACAATTACCTCGCTAAGTCCATATTAACGGTCCGTTGGGCAAGTATAACACCATAGTATCAAGTATATGCAGTATTACAAAATCCAATGTAATGTAACGTTTATGAAAACAGCATGTTTCTCTCCCCTAAAAGAGTATATAAGTAAAAGTGGGGCTGTAAACTCACTTTGAATTGATGTAATAAAATAAACGGAAGCTTCAACGAATAATGCACGACCAAACACGATCAACACCTATTATTAATTGTAATTAAGTATTTAAAATGTGCTCAACGCGAATAATTACATTTGGTCGGATTCGGGTCGGTTCGGTTTGACGCACACGATTTGATATACCAACAACACCATGTATTAATAATATTTCCAATATTGATATTAACAATAATAATGGTATAATTATAATGATAATAATTGTATTTGTAAATAATTTGTGAAATTATTACATATAATTTCTACATTTATCATAATTAATCCATAATTAAAATAATATAATGTTCATTAATATCTTGATGATTATTGTTTAAAGTTTATTTTATAAAAATAACTATTTATAACATTTGTAACAATTTTTAAAAATATAAATAAATAAGGTTTTAAAGAAATAATTTTCCAGAAAATAATTAAATAACTTATAAAATTAACAAAGTTTATAAAATTATTTTTATAATTTTTAATAATTTTTCTATATTTTTAAAAGGCCAAAAAGGGCTTTAAAAAAATAAATGTTGGTGCCCGGGTTCGAACCCGGGACCTCCTTCCCACACACCCACACACCAACCAGTAAACCAAGGCCTAAGCCGCGATAGAAGTCCTTTCCAAATTCTTTTGAACAGATTAAACCCCTTTTCCCCCAAATCATAAACCCTAGAATTCGATTTGATCCAATTGAACCCAAATTCGAATCTGTTAATGATTATAATCATGGGGCTTTTGTTCCCAATGATGAATCGAGTTGGATTGTAGGTTCAATTACCTGTTTTGATGTTCAAATCGTCAAGAGCAATCGAAGAACAGGTCGCGGCCAATGAGGAATTCAAACGATGATCAAACGTAGATGAAAATAAAATTAAATTCACAGGAAGTTTCCAATAACCCTAATGATCAAAAGCCCTCTGGAAATTTGGGTTTATAACGGTTCTAATTGGGATTTCGAAAGAGTTGCAGGTCCAAATTAATGTGGTGATCGTATGTGGTGTTTTGTTGTGTTTCAGATGAATTTGAGTATATAGATAGATTAGGAATTGATTATATAGTCGATCTCGTTTGATTAATTTGAATAAAATAGAATGTTAGTGCGATTTACAGTCTGTAAAGTAACCGAAAGTTGAATGGATTGGTTTGGGATTAATCGCACTCTCATTTTTCAAATCGATGTAGGACACGAGTTCGAATCTTCCACATGGGTGTGTCGGGATCATTCGTTTGAGTCAAAATGAAGTGGTTTGGATGTCGTGGCCTCGCCGGAGCCGCGGCCGGCGGCCGGAATCCTGTACCGGAGATCGGGGAGAGAGAAAGGGAGGATTTTAAATAATTTACACAAATGGTCCCTGAAGTTTGTTTTGTTTATTATTTTATGTTCAAACTTTTTGTTTGAAGTTTCAAACTTGGCAAAACTGCCCCCTGGACTTATTAAACCCAAATTTTTAATTATTTCAAAGTTTAAATAAATTTTTATAAATTACTATTATTATTATTATTGTTATTATTATTATTATTATTATTATTTCTATTATTATTAATTAATAAAAGAAATATAAAATTTAACAGCGTATAATCACACAAATACTTTATTAGAATATATATATAAATCATGAAAATTTTTCCGGGTTATCACAGACATCATGTATAATTTGAGGTATTTGCTTTGAATTAGTCTCCTAGATTTAGATCTGTGTGAACCTTTCCAATGATGACGTCCTTTTGTTCTATTATGTCTTGTATGTATTGGAGCTATCTTTGGAGCTAGTATAGTAAGTCTAAAGCTTACTCATGCATCTTTACATTTATATCTTAGTAATGTATGTATGGATTCTTTCTATAACATGTCCGTATTTATGGGTGTTTGTATTAGCCTAAGAGAACACTATTATGGAAGAAGGGGTAATGTTTCTGCATTGCTCCATTATGACACAATGCGTTTTGAGACCATAGGCACAAGTCGCATAAGGACTACACCTATTTGTGCTTGGTCGAGTGTAGTACCATGACAAGCTAGAACTTGCATTGTCTTACTAGGCATAGTTGTATTTTGGAATCAGGTGTATGATGCCGATGAAGATAATATTTTATGCGGATGGGAAAGTGCTTCTAATAGGCTCATTTTTTATGGGATGTACATGAAGTTGCTATTGAACTCTCCAGTTTAGTATATTTAGATAAATATAGCATAATCTGGATCTTCCAACTTTAATGGGGCTCCATCTTAGGAACATACTTAATCAGGCTCTTAAATGTCGTCTCTGTGGAGAGGATTAGGAATCGCTTGACCATCTATTGAGCAGTTGTATCATCGCCACCACCATTTGGCATCTACTTAGCAACTTGTGTGGTAATTCCTTAAGTCTTCGCATTTACGGCCAGGGTTATTTGGACCTTCACAAGCATTCAAAGATCTCGGCAATCAAATGAAACCTCGTTAATTTGATGTTGCTAGTCGCATGTTGGGTGATTTGGAAGGCAAGAAACAATGCAATATTCACAAATAGAGGTTCTTATTGTTAAGCTTATGAAAGATATATATCTGATGGGATTTCTATGGATTAATAAGTGGAATAGTTGGTGTAAATTTGATATTTAAAATTCATGTACTTGGTTGTTCTAGCACCTTGCTAGACTCTCTGATGCAATAACATTTTGTTGTTCAAAAAGAAAAATATAACACAAAAAATTAGATTACCTTCGAAGTCCTTGTGTAGGAGTCAAAAAAGTCACCTAAGAGTGATGTGAAATGAATAATATTGTAGTCTTCATGAATAAGACCCTACGCATGTGTCATCTACCTCGGTATTGGAGTGTAATCTTTCTTTCCAACATAACTATCATTTTTTATAGTTTTTCAACATGTAAATACAGTTATTATAACTATAACATTTAGAAGTCTACGTCTCAAGTGAGTGCAATTTAATGGTCCACATGGCCACCTCTGGGTTTCTGTTCTTTTTTTTTGTTTTTTTTTTAAATTTCACTTTTCTAAATTTATATTATCTAGGTTTGGCTTGATTTCTTTACCAACATTTGTGTTACAACTTAACCTACGTAGGTTTTATATTCACCCATATTTAATCTTTCTGTGCTCCTCCTTTCAGCCTGTTAGCCCAAACCTCTTTTTTTATTTGTTTTATTTAAGTTAGAAACTCATGTATTACTAAAATAGAAAAAAAATTAACATATTAAAATCATTAAGTTTTATTAATATATTGTATATTACATGTCATTAGCTATATTAATGATAACTAATAAAAATTTAAGAAATTATAAATCACAAATAACAAAAATCAAGATTTATAACATTATATATCAAAATAAGATATATCTTATGATTTAAAATTTATAATAATTTATTATAATAAGAAGATTTATATTGATATTTAATAATTTAGTTTACTTATTTATAATTATTTTCATTTAATAGGAGAAAGAGACAGAAAACAAAATTTCCGGCAGTTATCACGTGTTCTTAAAAGATCTTTTTTTTTATTATATAGTATAGCTTCTAGAAGTATTATTTATACTATGGCTCTTTTATTGCTTTGAAAAATTGTTAATTTGGCCAAATAATATTTATATGCTATTTAAACTTAATGCCTTAAACGATTACAAATAGAAAACGTATATATTTAAATTTCTTGATCGCTTGTGTAAACTTAATGCCTTAGTGCTTGTGTAAGTTTCTTCCTAATAAGAATATATCGTGTTACCAGAGAAAACTAGAAAATGACCTGTTTCGACCTGTCCAAGATAAATAAAAGATCACCTTTTGCTGAGTATAAAAGAAAAACACAGGATTCAACATCCAAACAGAGAAAACTCAAGTATTAAACTGTCACTGCCGTAAACTCGTATTCTCCCTACAACAAAAGAGGCTAAACTGGTTCTCTACCAGAAACCAACATGTAGAGGTTAAAACCCGAATAAACCAAGTTCACTGGCCTTCTCCTTCTCAAATGTCTCGAAGTACTGATAGATGATTGTAACTGCAAGCAATATTCCCGTACCAGAGCCTATGGCTCCCATGAAATCAGCCAAAACCGTCAATGCACCAATGCACATTCCCCCAAATGCAGCTGCAGTTGGGATGTACCTGTTTAGTTCTTTCTGAAGGTTTGAATCCCTATGCCCGGGCATCACCATTTGTTGCTCCTGCAAGTTTTCCAAAAGCAAAAGTTATATCCCAGTTCAAGTTTACTAGTTTAGCACTGAAGTACAAAGAATATGAAAATTCAAAGAACGATCTCATTTGTTTCCAATATGGGCAAGAACAAGCGTCAACCAAAACAATATATCTTCATAGAAGAACAAAATTATAATGTTTCCCTCTAGAAAGGGGTCAGGTTTAAATCCAACTTCCACTAGTTTTTTTGCCTTAACCCATTAACACCACTTGGCCAGCCTAAGTTGCACTTTAGTGTAAGTTGTGCTTTAGCTAGTCCCCAGCAATGAGCAAGGTATTGGTGGGGCCAGCGGGTTTTCCCTAACGGTTCTCATGGTTACTAAGATATATAATCAAAATATCACTTTAAGCATTACCTTAAGTTGCCTGGCAACATCTCTTGCGGAAGAGCCAGAAACTTCAATCCAAGTTTTAGAGAAGAGCGCACATGCTGTTAGCATGAAAACCAGGTAGAAAAGAGCATGGAAAGGATTGGCTGCCATGTCTGCCAGGCTGATATTGAGAAGCAAGCAATTAAGGGAGAAACGAAAGCATTAGCTCAAGCGAATGTGTTATTTTGGTATACACAAGTGGAAAACAAAACCCTACTGAATGAATGTAAAGGCGGCAATTCAGATTCATTAACATATGAATGAGCCCATTCGGTAATAATAGTCAGAATACCAAAGTGCATCTTTAATACATAAAACCTCCTAAACATTTTATTCAAAATCATTCAATATTATACATTAGTAAATCATATTTAAGACACTAATTATTTATAAAGAAATTAATATTAGGATAAAAGGGGTTTCTAATCAATTATCAACCCATAACAACTGTTTCAACCTGTACATGTTTAGTTACCCCAACCCAGCCCTGCCAATTGGCCACCTCCAAACAAGACATTCAAACTAGGGGACTCCATTACCTTGAAGGTGCAGTAACATAGTAAGCAAGACCACCAACTGGGACCGATTGGCCAGAATATTCAGACTCCTTCCACTTTCCCAACAAGTTGACCAAGAAATTCCCGCTGTACTTTCTGTGCAGCAACTGAAAAGGAGAAATGGCACAAGCAGATGGTATCATGGAATGTAAACGAGATAAATTAATTCTATTGGTCAAGATATAGATTAAATACCTGAGAGATGAAGTAAAGGTTGGACACAAGTGCAGACTGAAGAATGATAGGCATGTTGGAAGTATAGAACAACTTAATGGGGTAAGATCCTTGTTGCCCACGAGCATTCTTAGATCTCACAGGCAAAACAACACGGAAGCCTTGGAAGTAGATGACAATGAGGAAGATCAAAACAGTAGCAAGCAAATTCGTCACATTGGGCAGATTCTGTCTATAGAAAGCTTCCCGCAGTGCCCTAACTTTATCCGACCTAGTGATCAGAAGATGAAACAGAGCAATAACTGCACCCTCAAACTCAGCACCACGTCCGCTGTTAATTGTTGTAGGGCTGAATGCTTTCCAGATAATGCTTTCACTGAAAGATTAATCACAATATATGAGTCGGGTAATAATAGAAGTCCGCATCTATACACAATGGAAGGATTACTGGCTTACCAGATATTGGTAGCTATGAACAATGAAATTCCAGAGCCTAAACCATATCCCTTTTGGAGGAGTTCATCCAAACATATGACAATAATCCCAGCAAAGCATAATTGCACAATAATAAGAATAGCATTTCCAACACCAAGTTGACCTACGCTACCATACATTCCAGACAGCACATAAGCAACAGCCTCACCAACAGCAATCAAGATACCCAACAACTTCTGAGCACCATTCCTGGGAAAAATCACAGGTTTGAACAAGTTTTAATAAAAAAGGGGTATGAAATAACAATTATTTTAGGCAAGAAGATGCTTACAATAGTGCCCGATCCTCACGAACATTATTGTCAACTTCAATGATTTTTGACCCAGCTAAGAGCTGCATGACCAATCCAGAAGTCACAATGGGGGTAATACCAAGTTCCATGACAGTCCCACGGTTCGAGGCCAGAATAACACGCATCCAGTAGAAAGGGTCTGCACCCGTTGTTGAATGTATGCCATACAGGGGAAGCTGACTGCACACCAGAAAGATGAAAAGAGAGATGACAGTGTATATGACCTTCACCCTGAAGGGAACCTTCCTGTCTGCAGTTTGCACTTCCGGCAAAAAGGAAAGAAACGGTCTAACCAGATGTAGCACTCTAAAACCACCTCCCATTTTACCAAATCAGAACTGCAAACCAGCTGGTTCAAGTTATTTGATAAATAAAAGAAAGCAATTACAAGTAACAAGCAAACAATCATCATAACATCATGTGGCACAATGAGGTAACTTTACTGCAAAACCAAACAATCACAAACATCTAGAATCCGTACTTATTTCAAATTGCTAAGCTACACAGGTAACTTTACTACAAAACCAGGCAATTCGTACAAATTCCTCCCATTTGAGAACAAACTTGCTGAATGAATCTAGAATAATCTATATAGGTTCAACAAAAACCTCCTTGCATTGGTTGCAAAAGTTGAAGAAGCATATACAGCCCCCAAGAAAGAAAATTTAAGCACCTTTTCAAAACATCAGTTCATCAAGATCCAATAATTCCTGCTTTTTCTTTCAATTACATCACATTATCATCTAATTCATGTAAAAATTCTAAATTTACGCTTTCAACCCAGTAACCTTCCCAATCTTCTACCATCATCGACATGCAAGTCATTGACGCATCAAAAAACAATGAGAGACCAGAATCCATAAGTCAATCAAAGCTTCACCGGCTACCATAATCAATCAATCAACCTCTAATCACACATCAAACTCATACATGCATTCAAATTCACAGATCCAGAACACAAAAACAGAATAACCATTCATAAACAACCATACATCAAATTAAAAAAAAATCAGACATCTCAATTCAATAAACCGTAACAGATCGGGTGGCATGAAGCTGATTTCAAACACCGTGATTGATTTTCCAAAACGAAAACAATCACATACAAGAAATCACACGGATGAACATATGAGAAGATTTAGAGATGATATGAGAACTTACAAAGTTGAATCGATTGAAAATTGGGGACGACCCCTAGGGTTTACACACGGTAGGGGTGTAGCTAACGAGTAATGAAGAAAATCGCGATGAACGTCGGGTTTTATTGGGATTAAAGAGTTCAGATCCACTACGGAATGATGTTTCGACTCAAATTGGCAAATTTACTAAAGTACCCTTCACGTTGAAATCTAATCCATACGATTCATCATTGATTTTGAATAGTTTAAGTAGGTAAATTAGTTTTTGTAAATTTGATTATCATAATTCTTAATTATCTTTTAAAAATATGTGTGTTTGGGTTATACTTTAAATTAATTTCTCAAACAAATTTTGAGTGTGTATAACTTTTCAATACGTTAATATTGTTTTACATTACACCATAAAAATAAACATTTTATTTTTTTCTTTTTAATTTGGGTATGATAATGATATAGTTATTTTTAATTTTAAAAAATATTATATATTGTTTTACCCGTCATATTACGCGGACACTTCTCTAGTAACATATAAAAAATCGGCCAACATAAGGACCTTCTGATACTAATATGCTACTTAACTAAAGGTGGTTGGTATAAATCTTTATTGGCTTTAAATATAAAATGTTCGAGCTATTTGGTTAAGGGGGGATGCAATCATATGATGGGGTTAAGATCAAAATTTCTTGATATAGATGAGAATGTCTGTCACGTTCGGTTTAGGGATGGATCTATGATGAAATCAAAGGCAACTGTTTGATTTTGTTTAATTGCGAGATTAGAGATCAAAAGTTGTTGAATGAGGAATGTTACATTCCTAGACTTAAAAAGCAAAATTATAAGTCTTAGGTCGCTAACGGGAGAAGGTCTTCGGATGAACCTGCGTAGGATGAATTTACGGGTGTTTGACCGTAACAACGTTTTGCTCTATAATGTGTTAAGGCCCTCTAACTGAGCTTGCAAAGTACAATACCCTAACTTCTAACACAACCATTTCAAGGGGGCACACAAACATGTTAGTCAAGATGGTCGAGAAAAGGGGCTGAAAATGCATAATATAGCGTAGTCAGGATTGGACAGAATATGATACTTTTGATTGGGCCATGGCCAGTTATTGGGCCATGACATAAGCATGTGGTCTACAAATCCTAAAAACAAACCTAGCTACTATAGGTACGATAGTGTCTCTTGAAGCATACAACGATATTAGTAACTAAAACTCTTTTCATACCAAATTGATAATTTGACCTAGTGAATACTAGTTGACCTAAACAAAACAATTTTAATTTAGGATTAACTAGCTTATGGACACTAACTAAAGAAACGGGGTATTTAGAAAACAAACTTTATAAAAAGTGAAACAACTAACTATTTTCATTATACAATAGGTTCAAAAACAAATCAACTAACTCAAGAAGTTTTAAAAACACATCGAAGAAATGGTACATGGTAAAAGGCCAACAGAAGGAGTGATATTAGTTAACAAACATTTCTAACCGGGTCAATTTATATATGTTTCATGTTTGTTAATTATGATTATATAAATTACAGTTTATTGTCTACTCTTAGTTGGAGCTAATAGGTACAAGGTTAAACAAAAATAGAATGCTATGAAAAATGGTGATGGAACACATGAGAAACGAGATGAAAAGGTTCTCGGGTGTCATTCAACTCTCAACGAGCATTCATCAACGTCGGCTCGCCTTACTACACTTTGTCTTTGATCATCAAATGAATGTGAACTAGTTGGTTGCGCGTTGTCAACATCCATTGGAAGCTAGTCAATGCCCAAGTCCAGTGAAGTTAGTTTTTTGGACTTTAAAAGCAAATGCGAATAAGGTTTGAAGGGATCTTCATTTCTAGGCTTTGGCATCTTCCAGGTGCTCTTTGGAGATCTAAAACACCAAGAAAATCACTCCTTAATGTTAGATTTCATATACAAACATCAAGATCAAATTCCATGAGAAAGTAACAAATTAAGAATTTGCACGTGTATTGTTGACACATGTTCTTATTATTGTGATTGGTTTTTAAAAATATTGAAGGGTTTTGTTGTTGTGAATCTAAGGATCTCAATTCAGGAATTATCAGTATTAAAACAAAACCAAGTTAATGATCGCGAAATAATCATTAACTGCTGTTTAATTGTGTTAATTGTTATTGAAGAAAGCAGATATGATGTCACAGTAAATACGAACACAATAATTGATTCAAAAGTATTTCATTAATTATTGAGTAATGATTGCAAAAGAATAATTATAAATACTATGAACATTGATTTCTTCAATCGAATGAATGTTGTTGTTGATGTGACGACGGCTAGGGTTGCACAATGACGTAATGGTTGACAGCCGTAATATTGCTTAATTGTGTTCCCGAGATGTGAAACCTAGGACTTATATTTATAGGCACTTTGAGTCAGTTAAGGAAACACCGGATCTCTTGGGATTTGTTATTGACTTGTTGACTTGTTGACTTGTTGAGATTGAAATCATACAAGTGTTCTGGACTTCCGCAGGAGTCTTGTCTTCCGCACGAGTCTTGTTCTTCCGTAGGAAACTTGTCTTCCATAGAAGTCTTCACTTCATCATGCAGTCCTTATCTTCCGTAGGAATCTTCACTTGAATGATCCTTGTGTGATGTTCATTCGAAGACAAAGGATGTCTTGTAAGAAACATACCTACGGATTAACATTATTGTTCATCCGTAGATGTTTCTTACACTTGGCCGATTTCAGAAATTCACCAAGTATATTGTTTTTGCCTATCATCAACAAAAAGCAACATATATATATGGGTTAACCTATATACTCAATGCATATATATATACTGATAGTTAGTTACAATCATTTATTACAAGACTTGATTAAAGTTTTAAGCCTATACAAAATGATCTAGACCTATTCTTTCTAGATCTAACAATACTCCCCCTTAGGCTTAGATCCTTGTAATCAATCCTTCAAAACTGCAAGCTCCTTGACTCTGGAAATGATTTTGTTGTAGAAGTAAGACACGGCAGACTTCTGATCATCATACTTATACTTGATCTTCATCTTACTGAGCTTCTTCAGAGTCTCAAAGCTTAGTCCCAGAACATCCTCCTCTGTAGTGAGTGTTTCCAACACTTTGTCATTGTTCACCACTTCTAGCTCATCTTGTTCAGAGATTCGGAGTTCTTTTACTTCATCAAAAGTTGTTCCCTTCAGCAATCTAGCATTGTGTCTTCTTTTTTGTAAGCTTTAGCATGAAGTTTGTCAATTACCAGGATCACATGGACATGCAGGGTCAGATCATTTTGAGCTTGTTCATCACTCAGCTTTGGAAAGAATTTGTCATGCAGATATGATGTGTAGCTGGGATGGAGTAGCTTGATTTCCACAGGGTCAAAGATCCTGATCCGATCAGCCCTTTTGTTCTTTTCATTCCTCAGCAGCACAAGTTCTTTTGTTTTCTCTATATAACCCCATTCAGTTATAGGAAATGTGTATTGATTTCCTTCAATATTCTTGATTGCTGCTGATTTACTATCATTATATCCAACCCTCTTCAAGAATTCATCATCTACTGATTCTGAGGCATTGGACTTAAACCTTTTGACCCCTTTAATTCTCTTCCTGTGCTCATCATCCTCTCTCTTAGCCTCAGCAAGCACATCATCTTTGAATTTGGTCTTCAGCTTACCCATAATAGTTGAGAAGTCTCTTCCTCTTGGGTGTATTGGGTCATTTGTAATGATGAGGTTTTGTAGGTCTTTCAGATCACTTTCAGGCAAGCACAACACTGATAATACATCATGGAAGTATTCAACTCTTCCTGATGTTCTCTTAATAATAGCACAATCCCACTCTGGATCTTATTTCCAGGCCATAATCCTGTTTTCTTCAACAGAGCTAGGAGTTGTGAGATGGTTTATCAGTTGTATCAGGTGGACTTTTGTTCTATTATCTCCCTTACTGTAGTTCTAAGTGGTCACACTTTCCCTGGAATTACTTCTCTTGGCTCTCTGATGAGTTTATCCTTCCCTTGGTGCTGACCTTTGCTTTCTACAACAACTGGTTCAGCAGGTGTCTTGTTATGATGCTCTACAGTAGGATTAGGAGCTTCAGTTCTGAATCTGACTCCTGTATCAAGCTCAACCTTCATCACATGCTCCATCATTCTTCTAAGCTCTCCAACTGAGCTTCCCTTAAGCTCATGCAGCTTGTAATTGTGACTTTTCAACCAACAGGTCATATTGTATTTGTTCAACTTTGTAGTATCACAGTGACCTAGATCCTTCTTGATTTTCTGAACTGCTTGAAAGGTTGAGAAAGCTTCGAAATCACAATTTGGGATCATAAATCTAGCAAACTCAAACTCTTTCAGTAAATCCTTCATCTCAGATAAGTTCATCCTCTCAACCATGTCATAAGGGAAACCATGGTTTAAGAGGGTCATAAACATAGTTGACTTAGGCCTCTCTTCTATAATATCTTCAGTTGTTAGAAGATCATCAGCCTTTGAGTCTTTATGGTCAGTTGGTGAGTCCATCTTGGTTAGATGGTTCCACTCTTCATCACTATCACCATCATTACTGGATGTCAACTTCACAGTAGATAAATCTACTGAAGGAGTATGCTCAGGAGATGTGGGCTTTTGCTTTTTGGGGGAACCTTCATCTTCATTCTTCTTCTTGATAGAGCCCAAGTATTGTCTCTTCCGTGAATATAAAATAAGTTTCTTTGAAGCTTCAGTAGATTGTTTTGATTGTTCAACACTTGGGGCATCCTTTGATTCCAAAGCACAAATCTTCATTTTTAACTGGTTGATCTCTTCATCTTTCTGCTTGATCAGCTCAGCTTTTGCAGACAAGGATTCATTGATTTCATCCACTTTTGATGCCAGTTTTTCCTTTACAACCTTCTCATGTCTCAATGATACCTGCAACTCTTGTTCATGTTGTAGAAGTGCATCAATTACTTCATTGTTGCTTTTGGCATCATCTCTAAGCCTTTTCAGTCTCGCTTCTTGCTTCATTAACTCTTCATCCTTTTCTTTCACAATTCCTTTGAGCTCTTGAATTCTTTGTTTCCTTTTTTTGGACATGATCACCAGTTTGTTGTACTCAGCAACCAGATAACTTTTGCTCACTGGTATGTCCTTATCACTTAGGTCATCTTTATCGTAATCAATCACATCCACTTCATTCTCTTTTTTCCTTTTCACCATCAGATTCAATCTTGTTTTCTTCAGTAGTAGCTATATTAGCTGAACTGGAATAGTGTTCGCTTACTTCTTCTTCATGGTGTTTAAGTTGTTGCTGATCCATGTGTTGCTGATCTGTAATTGGAGACACCGGAGCAGTGTGATCAGACAGCACTTGGTTCTCAGAATTGGTGACTGAAACAGGAATAGTGCTTGCTTGAGACATCAACTCAGTCTCTCCTGTGTGAACAGAGTTTTGAGACTCGGTTATGTCAACAGGTTCAGTGTTAGCACTTTCCGGGGATGTCAGTTTAAGTGTTGGTGGGAGTGGATGAATAGGGGATATGGTTTGGAAGGGTGAGAATGGTTGTGTGTTTTGTGAAGCTAAGAGAGAAACTGATGGGGATTTTTGTTGTTCAAGTGAGATAGGCTGGGTGTTTTGAGAGGAAGAGGACAGCTGTTGTGGTGACACATGTTGTTGAATGGGTGAGATAGGATCAGTGTTTATGCAAACTGGTGATTGATGTTGATGAGGGGATGGTTGGTTCGGTGAGTGTGAGGCTTGATCAGATTCAGCAGATGATTCTTCTTCATTTTCTACCCATACTAGTTCTTGTGGAATGTTGGCATCAGCATCCACCACGTGAGCAAACATAGGCATGTCCTCACTTTGGTATTTTCCACTGATCTTATTCTGTACAGATCTTCCCAAGTGAGCTTGTACAAACACCTCTCCTTCCCTCGCAATCCTTGGAAGTTCAGCATTGATAATCAGTTGCAAGAACCTTGGGAACATATACATCTTATCGCTCCTTTGCAATTCACTTGATCGCATAGACAGTTGAGGATGTACTTAGAGTAGTTGTAGGTTCTTCCCTTAAAGATCCCAATAATTCCTAAGGAGATGTGTCTTGAGAACCTATCTAATCCTGACTTCCTGTTTGAGATGCACTTCAGATAAGTGTGACAAAGGAATCGATAGGGCTTGCATAACCTCCCCTTCTTGATCTCACCCTTGTCAAAATCACCATCATAACCCATCAGGTGAAAAACCTTTTCTATGTATTCGTTTTTGAACACATCTGGGTGTCCCAATTCGTGTTCGCGCAATTCAAGTGATCTTCTGATCGTTTGTTCATTGATCCTTATTCTCTCAGTCAGGATTTCAGCAGCAATCACTTCATTGTCTCCATCTTGTTCTACTCGGGCCGTATTCCAAAAATCGACAATGTGAGCTTGATGAATCACAGGCTCTGCCGTCAGGGCATAGAAAAGCCTGGACCGTCGAAGATGTCTGATGATATCACAACATCCTTCGGAAGCAAGATCATCTGCATTCAGGAATGCGCACACATTGTGCTCTTTCGCAAATCTATTTGACATCTGAAAATGAGAATGAAGATTGTGTTAGCATTAGAGTAACTCACATGAATTCGAATCGTTTTAATGACAATCAAAGATTAACCAGTTCAGTACTGATGATTAGAACATGATTTACCTTTGCGACACTGATATTCAATCACTGAGTAATGATTTTTTTACGATTTCTTAGGACGGATTTTGAAAGTTTAATGAAGGGGGGAAGTGTGCGCTTTTCTAGGTTAGAAAAGTGTAAAGTGCTCTGAAAAGTGATTAATGGATTCTTAACGTCATAAACCTCATTTATAAGCGGACACATTAATTTCTTTTATTAAATATGTTGAGCTCACTTCCCATTTATCCCTTTCCGTATACTAAATTTATTCCGATGAATCACAGCTTCCGCAGAACATCTACGGAACCTTAACATCTGCGGATGCCTTAACATCTGCGGATGCCTTAGTAGTTGATCAAATGCAACACACCACTCTTGTTACTAGCACATCCATATTTTACCAATTCTACGATTATGCAGTTACATTTTTACTGTTCCTTCTGCTGATGCAGAAATTTCACTGTTACTTCTGCTGATGCAGAAATTTCAGTTACTTCTGCTGATGTAGAAATATTACTGAAACTTCTGCGGAAATTAAAGTTTCGTTGAAACTTTAAATGTATGATATCTATCAAGTAATAGAATCATTTATTGATGTTGGACATTGTTGACTTTGTTTGCATGACAATTAAGTACAAGAAAGCAAGTTTCATGTATCCTGCATCCAAGTTAGTGCTCAAGTTCCAATTCTTTCAAAGTGAATTAATAGCTTTTTATTGATTTTCATGCATGACCTACTCCCCCTAAATTTGTGATTAATGTTAAACTATTGCATTCATCATAAATTTATGTTAGAAATAAGCATAAAAGGCGTATGACATTCCAGTGAATAAGTAACTATTTACGAAGAAAATTAAACTAATGACTCAAACGACACAAGCATGCATATATGTGGAGGGATCATACTATGACTCTAGGCTTCTGCTGATGTTGATGGTTTGAATAATACTTGGTCAAGTGCACACTTGATTGTAAGCATATAGATCTACTGAAATTCATACATGAGAAATGTATCAACTAGGCATGCTGTTTATCATGTTTTGAAGTTTGTTAATCAGTAACTGTCATGTGCTCCACATTCAATTCTTATTAGAGTTTGTCCTCCGTAGGTGAGGCAAATCACCACTTTGTCACACTTATTGACTATGTACATTAAGTTATAAGTTCTATCTTGAGACAGAATTACAGTCTCATTAATGCTTTGATGTTTAAGCCCTTTAAGATAATGTACAGTTGATCACAAGAGATTCTTTTGAGAGCTAAGATATGATCCTCATAAAGTCACCAGGTCTTTACTTTCATAAAATAAAGGTGTACTTATCCCAGGTCTTTGTTTACACAAAACAGAGGGAGAATGAAGATCATACTCTTTAATCATATTCCCAAGTCTTTGTTCACACAAAACAGAGGGAATATGAATTTTGCAAAGATAGAAGATTATAAAGTATTTTACGTAGTGTGCTTTGGTAAGTGATTTGATCACATCAGGATATGACTTACTTGCCTGATCCTCAAAATGGAGTTCCCACAGACAGTCACCTGTTTCATTAAGTTTGGCATGCTCTTAGTGTAGTTTCACTCAAGATGAACCTACTCACATATCAAAATGTTGCAATTTAGTTTGAGGTTTAGTGATGAAGTAAGCCAAGCATAGTGTGCTATCATTTCCCAAACATATGTCATGCAGAAATAAACATAGAAAAAAATATTTTTAAATTGTTTTTGTTGTTTTTTTTAATTTTGTTTTATTTTTTTATTTTTTTATTATTATTAGAGATTACTCTACACAAGAACAGTCATATGCTTTTGAAGATTTAGTCTAAGTTAATCATATCCAAAGATTCAATCAGAAAATTAAATCTAACAGAATCAAAGGCTTTAGTGAACAAATCAGTTACACTTTGATTAACTTGATTAAACTCTTTTCTGAGCAGTCTCTCATAAAATGATATCTGATTTCAATATGCTTTGTTTTACTATGTTAAACTGGGTTAGCAGTGATGAACATAGCAGCTGAATTATCAATATGAATTGGTGTTTGAAGGAAATTGTAACCATAATCAAGTAATTGGTTTTGCAACCAAAGTACTTGAGAACAACCAGCTGAAGAGCTATGTACTCAGCTTCAGCTGTGGACACAGATACATTGGTTTGCTTCTTGCACTGCCATGAAACAAGTCTTGGTCCCAAAAATTGACATCCACCAGTTGTGGATTTTCTGTTGTTATTGTACCCTCCAAAATCACTATCTGAATATGAGTAAAGACTGAAATCTCCATCTTTTAGATACCACAGTCCTAGAGCTGGTTTTCCTTACAAATATCTGAATATTCTCTTTACAGCATTCAGATGAGACTCCTTTGGATCTGATTGATACTTGGCACACACACACAACAAACATTATGTCAGGCCTACTGGCAGTTAAATACATTAAGGATCTAATCATTGATCTATACAAACTCTGATCTACAGATTTTCCAGCAAGGTCAGGCATAATCTTATCTATTGTTGAGACATGTGTCTTGCATGAAGATGTATCAGCAAGATTGTACTTCTTCAAAATCTGATGTATGTACTTTTCTTGATTGATGAAATTCCATCTGTTTTCTATGAACTTGTAAGCCAAGAAAAAAGGTCAATTCTCCATTGAGCTCATCTGAAATTCAGATTTCATTAACTCTTCAAAACATTGACAAAGTTTCTTGTTGGTTGATCCAAATATTATGTCATCTACATATATTTGAACCACCAACAGATCTTGATGTTCTTGTTTGAGGAAGAGAGTCTGATCAATAGTCCCTCTTTTGTAGCCATGCTTTAGCAAGAAGGATGATAATGTTTCATACCACTTCCTTGGTGCCTGATGAACTCCATACAAAGCTTTGTCTAGCTTGTAGACTCGATATGGATGGTCAGGATCCTTAAATCTAGGGGGTTGAGCCACATATACTTCTTCATCAATTTTCCATAAAGGAAAGCAAACTTGACATCCATTTGATACACAGTGAACTTCTTGAATGAAGCATAAGCTAGAAAAACCCTGATTGCTTCAATTCTTGCAACTGGAGCAAAGACTTCATCATAGTTTATCCCTTCTTCTTGAGTATATCCTTGAGCAATCAGTCTAGCTTTGTTTCTCATGATTATACCTCTGTCATCCAGCTTGTTTTTGAAGAGCCACCTTGTTCCAATTGGATGCTGACCTTGAGGCAAGTCTATAAGATTCCAGACCTTTTGTTTTCTGAATTGTTATAGTTCTTCTTGCATAGCTTCAATCCAGCTATTGTCCTTTAGAGCAGCTGTAATGTTTGCAGGAACTATCTGAGATAAGAAGCAGGTGAATAGGCAAATGTTTGCCACTCCCCCTTTACTTCTGGTAGTTCTTGCATTTAGGTCTCCTATGATATTATCTGATGGATGAGACTTATGAATTATTCTTGTTGAAATAGTATCAACTGGAATGGTTGACTCTAAGTTTGTGAAATCTAGCTGTGATGTTGAGTCTATGAAGTAGTCAAAGGGTTCATGTTCAACAGGATCAGCTTGAACTTCAGTTGCATTATGGTTTTCTTCCGCGGGAATTTCTACGGAGGCATTTTGTTCTTCCGTAGGAGTAACAACAACATCTACGGAGGCATTTTGTTCTTCCGTAGGAGTTACAGCAACATCTACGGATTGAGATTGTTGATCTGCTGACAAGTTTTGTTGATTCAAAACATCCTCTCCACCCCTAAGAGCATCGGTTGACGCATTATTTACATTCACGGATGATGGATGATCATCTGCGGATGTATGTGCATGAACTGCGGATGAAGGATTTGCTTCTCCGGATGTATCTTCATTCTGCTGACCTGTCAGACTATTTGATTCTTGCTTTAGTATAGTTGAAGGTTGTGACCTTGGAGGATCAGCTGATAGTGGCACTTCATTCAAACTTGGGGGAACAAATGGATAGCATGTATCAGCGAACCTGCATTGATTAAATATCCAGTGTTAAATGACTCTGTTAATGCATCTATATCAAATAACCAAGATGATCTTTTTACGGTTGTTGTAAACATGGATTCATCAAAAAAATATTAGGAGTCTCTTCAACAATGTTATGTTCTAGAATGTAAACCCTATATGATTTAGATGTGGATGAATATCCAACAATGAAACCATCATAGGCTTTTTCAGAAAATTTTCCCAATTGTTCTTTAGTATTTAACACAATACATGACACCCAAAAGCTCTAAGATATCCTATAAAAGGCTTCCTTTTGAATAAAAGCTCATAAGGAGTTTTATTATGTTCTTTGACAATTAAAGTCCTATTTTGAACATTGCATGCTGTATTCACAGCTTCTGCCCAGAATGTGATGGGCAACTGAGAGTCAGCTAGCATTGTTCTGGCTGCTTCTATGAGAGTTCTATTTCTTCTTTCAGCAACTTCATTTTGTTATGGAGTTCTTGGTGCACTGAATTGCCTTGCTATGCCTTTATTCCTGCAAAAAGAATATAAATCAGCATTAACAAATTCAGTCCCATTATCACTCCTGAAAATTTTAACTTTTAAAACAAGTTGATTCTCAATCTTGATCACAAAGTCCATTAATGTTTCAGATGTTTCACTCTTTTGTTTTAAGAAAAAGACCCAGGTGAATCTAGTGAAATCATCCACTATCACTAAGCAATATTGCCTTTTTCCAATGCTCATCACATTGGTTGGACCAAAAAGATCCATGTGAAGCAATTTCAGTGGTGTAGTGTTAGTATTGGTTAATTTGGATTTATGAGACACTGTATGTTGTTTTCCTTTATAACATGAAGAACAATGATTTGAACAATGAAACTCTTTCTTTGGTAGTCCAATGACCAAGTCATTTTTCACCAATTTATTCATATTCTTCAGGTTGGAATGAACAAGCCTTCTATGCCACAATTGTGATTCATCTTCTGAAGACTTAGATAGCAGGCATGTCTCATGGCTTGTGAGTGTTGTGTTGTTCATATCCAAAACATATGTGTTTCCTTTTCTTGATGCTTTAAGAAGGATCCATTCTACTGGAACTGAAAACCCTGGCTTAAGAATGTAACAATTAGTGTTATCAAATAATGTTGTATAGTTTTGATCACAAATTTGAGATACACTAAGTAAATTGTACTGCAAATTTTCACAGTAATTCACTTTTTCAAATGTTAGCACACCATTTGTTACCATTCCTTCACCAACTATTTTAGCTCCCTTCTTATCCCCACTAAATGCCACATATTAGGCATTTTTATGCTTGAAGTCATGGAGAAGAGAACAGTTTCCTGTCATATGCCTGGAACAACCACTATCAACATACCAGTTGTTGTTAGCTCTCCACGAATATGGCATTCTTACCTTAAGTCATAAGTTCCCTCAAAATGGTTAGGTGACCTTTATCCCACTAAGAGTTCCCAAGTGACTTAAGTGTTGTGTAAAAGGACGGTGTTGATCTTGTTTTAGAATATTTAGAGGTTTCATAATTCTAGTTTAGAAAACTCTATGTACTTGTATTTGCATGCTTTCAAATACAAGATACCCTATGGTCCTTTGATTAAAACCTACTTTTAATCTTTAAAATCATTAAATCATTTTAATAACCTTTTATTAACTTTTAATGATTAAGAACCATCAATTTTCAGCTTGTTAAGTTTGTTAATGAGTTTGTAATGTATGACTAAATATCAACCAAACAATGAAATAACAAACATTCAAACAAGCATAAACATATAAACATGAGTGCATAACCATAGCCACTAAGTTGACAACACTTGTTTGCCATCACAAGTGTTGTCATAAGGTCTTTCCTAAGGGTTTGTAATGACACATTATATGTGTCCATGGACTCCCACTTGAATCCATATCCAAAAGCTTCAAGGTCCATGTCTTTGATGTCCATCCTTGGGTCTGATCTTGTGCATCTTCCTTTTACAAACATTATATCCTAATACATTTTTTAATAAAAGAAATGCACCTAATCTATTTATTACATAACCAAATGAATAAATAATTACAACCCAAATAATAAACATAAATATTACAACCCAATTGAATGAATAAAACAACCATTCCAATCATCCAAATAACATAAGGCCTAAGCTAGGTTATGCACTATTATATGAACAATCATAAACATCATTTAACAAACAAAATAAACCCCATCAATCCTAAATTTTCAGCCAACATAAACTGAAAATTAGGGTTTGTTTGTCCAAACAAACAACAACCAAACATATCAACCAATTGACATTCCTATCTTTCAAAGTTTAATCATAAGCATGAAGATATAACTTTGAAAGACTTGGGGTTTATTGAATCAACCAAAATCAGCCTATTATGAGTTGATAATCATCCTTTAAAACCAATTTTAAAGGACAAGAACAAGCAACTATCCACATAACTGGCTCTTGATGCCATTGTTGGGTTTGTAAGAACACAAAAACATAGTTTAACCCATTAAACTTTCTGAAAACGCAGTGGAATAACAACTTTAAAACATGATTATAAAGCTAAAAAATCATGTTATTTAGGTGATATATGTATGTGAAAAACAAACCCGTATAACAAAGGATCATTTATGTGAATAAGCAAGCTATGAAGACATATAAACGTACATAAAATCACAGCTACATTGAGCTGTGATTTCTACCTTTCAGCAGCAGCAAAAACGACACAAAAGGATGTTGGATGATGCTGAAAATCGACCAAGACTTCAAGATTAGAGGTCCTCAAGCTTGTATACCCCAAGCCCTTTGCAAGACACCTTCTTGTTAGGAAGAAATTACACCAAGAACAGCTCAAAAAACCCTCCTAATCTGCTGCTGAAAACCCGTAGGTCTTAGAGAGAAAAAGAGGAGATTCTTTTGGTCTTGTTTTGCTTTTGTGTGTGTAAGGAAAGGTGTAAAGTGTGGATGGACTGCATGAGTGTTTAATGGTCTTGTTTATAACAAGGCAAGATAGTTTTATAAGGGGTTTCCCTTTTTAATTTTTTATAAAATTTCACTCTTAGCAATCCATGCTTTATAAAATTAAAACCAAGATTAATTTTATAATATCAACACACACATATATATATTTGTTATTATTTAACCAATTTAAATAATAAACAAATAATATCTCAAGAACAAGTTATCCATATAATGTTGTTCTTAAACAAAAGCAAAGTCTTAGAAAATAATTTTCTAAATTGTTGTCAATATTTATTTGTATGATCTCATCAACAAATAAATATATATTGGTGTTTGTTTAGCTTGTTATTGGGTATAACCCGACTTGGATTATAACGTACTAACCATATCAATATTCTACGTGTCTTGGGCACATAGAATCCTACAATATCATCTTTCAATTTTGATTGAGGCACAAGAGTTTCTTTTTCAAAATTATCAAAGAAATCATCAATCACTTCAGTCTTCTTGTCTGACAGATCCACCTTTTTGTGAGGTGTTTTAGACTGAGTTGATATTCTTTTCTTCGAAGACTTATTCGCATCAGAAGATTTTTGCTTTGATTTTTGTTGGTCTTTCTTGAACTTTTATTCTTTGTCACTTTTAGAAGATTGAGAATCTGATTCAGACATTTTAGCATGTGACTTCTTTGTGCTCTTTGTCTTGTTCTTCTTGTTGAAATAACATTCCTGAGTTGAATGATTATTTTTGTTGCATATTGCATAATGTTTGTTGAAGTAGCAATCAGAAGTCATGTGATTGTTCATATTACATATGGAACAGTAGCTGCTGAAGTAGCAGTCATCTGTATTGTGATTTTTCATATCACACCATTTGCAGTATTTTTCTTCTGAATTGTTTTCAGATTCAGACTTCTTTTTCTTGTTCAGCTTGTGGGGCTTCAACTCCTTTCCCAATGGATCACTTGATTTTTTTTTGCTTTTGATAGGAGCACCATTAACTGATTCTTGTTTAACTTTAGCTGACCTGTGTTGCTTGAGATCCAACATTTTCTGAGCATGTTTGTTGGCAGTCCTTTTTGATACCTCATCCGAAGATTCGGCTTTAGTCTTCCGCAGCTGTTCTACAGATTTAGCAAATTTTGCATTCTGCAGATCTTCAACTGTCGAATTTTTCTTATGTTTAGTTGATGCTTGTTGCTTCTTACCTTTATCTGAATGAGATAAAGGTACCTCCTTACTTGTCCGCAATTAGCAACTTCCTTTGATGATGAACTTTTGTGAAGATTCAGTTCTTGAAGTCCTTCATTTATTTCAGCAATCCTCTTGCAGATAATCTTCAGCATGTTTCTTTGCTTTGGAGGATACTGCAGCTTTGATTCTTCAAGTACTTTTGGGAGACCAGTTTCAACTTGAACATTCTTACCAATGTTCAGTTGATCAATATCATGTTCATCAGAATCATCCAAGTCATCACATTTATCATAATCAAATTCTGAGTCATTATGTTTTAAAGATTCTGATTCAGAAGACTCAATTTCACTCACCTCAGCTTCAGTGTTAATGTTTATTTGATTTGTTTTTATGTCAATCTTGGTGCTGGGCACAAAATGATTTGACAATGTGTTTGTCATTGTTTCAGGTAGAGTTATGTAATTATCATTTATAGGTGGTGCAACAGCATTATAACCCAACCCATACCTATTCTTTGATTCAATATGAGAGTTTAACAGCTTCTCATATTGCTGAGATGAAAGTTGAAACTTCTGAAGTTTACTTCAGTTGATGCATGATCAGCCATGGATTTGGTTAAGGAAGTGGTCAGATGCTCAACTTGGGCTTTAAGGCTGTAGTTTTTAGAAACAAATTTTTCTAAATCCTTTTACAAAGAATTAATTTTGATTTGATATAATTTATGTTCTCTTACATGTGATTCATTTAAAATCATAGTTTCTTTTACTTTGTCAGCCAACTGTTGAGCATGAACTCTATACTGTTCGATTTCCTCAACACATGATGATGAACACAATCTTTCTCTTACCTCTCTGGCCATTGGAGGATCTACCGTTCGATTTCCTCAACACATGATGATGAACACAATCTTTCTCTTACCTCTCTGGCCATTGGAGGAACTTTATTTTCCATGTGAGCCATTAAAGCTTGATTCTCTTCTAAGACTTCCTTTTCATACATACTCTAGTCACAAGTTCCATCTTAAAGTATGATCAGCCCTGACTCCTTTGAGTTACTAGGTCCTGCTGAATCATTTGTGGCTGGTGGGGAGGTATTGGTCAGCTGAGGTTGTCTGTGCAGAGATCTTTGAGAGTTTGATTGTTGCTAAGATTGAGTCTGATGTTGCTGATGCTGCTGATGTGGTCTCATCTACGGAGGTTATTGTTGATTGCATTCTCTATAAAAATATCCATAGAGATTGCACTTGAAGCATCTTACCTTCGACTTGTCAACATCAATCTTTGATGTTTTGCTTGCTGCAGCCAGGTTCTTGTTTCTCCTGAGATATTGCTTAGCTCTGTAAGCAATCATTGCCATCTGCCATTATAAATCCATCTCTTCCACTACATCAGGATGTAGTTCTTCCAAGTTTTGCTGGCAGATATTTGCTGAAGTTTGAGAGCTTCCCAGGTATGCTTGAAAACTAGAACTAAAAGCTGCAAATGCTGCTTTTTGTTTTTCAGAATCCAATATCACAGTGATTGGTTCTGACTGATTGTTTTGTTGTGAAGATTTTGCGGTTGCTGTAGTTGTATCTCTTCTGTCAGCAGGTCTTCCTTTATCCTTTTGATTTTTACTTTGAGTTGATTTCTTTGAGGGTTTAGAAGCATAGAAACTGACTTCCTCTTCATCATCACTCAAAGCACAGGAGTTATCACTATCATTGTTTGAAATAAATGCACTTCCAACATTTTTTGTTTCTTTGAAGTGATAAGGAGAGACATGAGTTCTCACACTCTTGTTTCTTGATTGTTCATCCATTTCAAGAGCCTCTACTTTAGCAACAAGTGTGTCTAGACCAGTTGTCTTAAGATCTATGGTGTTCTTGAACATGGACACAGTCTGCTTCCAACTTTCAGGCAAAGTATGGAGCATCTTCTTGTTTAGTTCCTCAGTAGTGTACTTCAACTCCAAGATATTCATCTCAGTAACGAGTTGTATGAATCTGTGGAGTTGTTGAGGAATTGATTCACCCTCAATATGATGAAATGTTTCATATTATGATCTAAGGGTGTCTTTCCTGATGCTTCTGATCTCATCACTCCCTTCACAGAGAGTATGAAGTATCTTCCACAAGGAATTTGCTGTTTGTAATTCTCACACCTGATCAATATCTCTTCAGGCAAAGCCATACTAAGCAAACTGTATGCTTTAATATCAACTTTGACCTTTTTGACATCATCAGGTAACAGATCTTTTATGCTGATTGGTTGATTCTTATCATATAATCTGGCCCAAAGTGGGTGGAATATAAGGACCTTCAGTGATGGACTCCCACAAGTCAGAATCAGTATAGTTCACATGATTCCTGAACTTGATTTTCCAGGATTTGAAATCAGCTTTTGTTTCTAACTTTGGTGGTTGATATGATCCACCAAAAGTACTCATATTTTTTTAATTAAATGTTACGAATTTAACTCTGACTGTTAAAGTAGACAAATCTATCAAAGACTCAGGTCTAGTATTCAATTGATGTGAATATAAATCTAAATCAATCAAGCAATGAGATAATGCTTGCTGAATAATAAGTCACTGAATTAATTGTTTAAAAGACAATTAAACAATTTTAATACTGATAGATCAATTGATCTAAATCAATGAGCACTTGGCTCTGATACCACCTGTGAATCCAAGGATCTCAATTCAGGAATTATCAGTATTAAAACAAAACCAAGTTAATGATCGCGGAATAATCATTAACTGCTGTTTAATTGTGTTAACTGTTATTGAAGAAAGCAGATATGATGTCACTGTAAATACGAACACAATAATTGATTCAAAAGTATTTCATTAATTATTGAGTAATGATTACAAAGAATAATTATAAATACTATGAACATTGATTTCTTCAATCGAATGAATGTTGTTGTTGATGTGACGGCGGCTAGGGTTGCACAATGATGTAATGGTTGACAGCCGTAATATTGCTTAATTGTGTTCCCGAGATGTGAAACCTAGGACTCATATTTATAGGAACTTTGAGTCAGTTAAGGAAACACCGGATCTCTTGGGATTTGTTATTGACTTGTTGACTTGTTGAGATTGAAATCATACAAGTGTTCTGGACTTCCGCAGGAGTCTTGTCTTCCTCAGGAGTCTTGTTCTTCCGTAGGAAACTTGTCTTCCATGGAAGTCTTCACTTCATCATGCAGTCCTTATCTTCTGTAGGAATCTTCACTTGAATGATCCTTGTGTGATGTTCATTCGAAGACAAAGGATGTCTTGTAAGAAACATACCTAGGGATTAACATTATTGTTCATCCGTAGATATTTCTTACACTTGGCCGATTTCAGAAATTCACCAAGTATATTGTTTTTGCCTGTCATCAATAAAAACAACACATATATATGGGCTAACCTATATACTCAATGCATATATATATATATATATATATATATATATATATATATGATAGTTAGTTACAATCATTTATTACAAGACATGATTAAAGTTCTAAGCCTATACAAAATGATCTAGACCTATTCTTCTTGATCTAACAGTTGCTACACAAATCTTAACCACGGGGTTAAGATATGAGAAGCAGTGCTTAAGTGTGATTACCACTAGGATTATCTTGGAATGTAGTTCTTGGATTTAGGGAAGTATCTTTAAGTCTGTTGTTTATTGTTCTTTGCTTGTCCCTCTATCTTTCCTAAGGAGTGATATTTATAGTGCTGGCAAATCTTATTAGTCCCAACTGATGGTTATTTTAGGAAAGTCAATGCCTAGAATCTAAGCCTACATTCTTTCGGATGGAGAGTTCTATACTTCTCCTATTCAAAGGGTTTCTGACTTAACATTAATGCTTCATGTCCTTATAGTTGACCTTGATTTCTTAGCTTAGTCAGAGCTTGTTGTTATTTACTTTGTCATCTTCTGTCCTGACTACATTCGTCAACCATCCAATGAGTGTGCTTCTTCTTTGCTGGGACTTATACGCATTTATGTCTGAGGGAGGTATTTCACCGCGTACTGCGGCTGGGGTCCCTAGTATGTGCCACGGCCAAATGCTCTCGACGTGTGTCGCGGCTTAGGCTGTCGCAGCCGAGGACTTTAGCAGGTGCCGCGGCTTGGGCTGTCGTGGCCGCTGCTTATGTTAGTTGTATCGCGATTGTAGATGTTATCCTTCAAAACCGTCTTTCGAGAGTGTTACCCCATTATGTCCCCAGTCCAATGCTATGGTTCTTACTATAGTGTTGGAGTAAATTAACATATTTAGTTTCTGAAATACAAAAAGGGTTGTTGTTTTGACAAAATATTAAAGGCTCTTCGTCTTAGGTTTTCCTCCGTCTTTCCTCTTTTTATTATTATTTAATAGTGTTATTACTCTTTTTTCTTCTTCTTTTTTTTGGGTTGCTTTGATTTGACCCCACGGCATAGGCCGACCATAGGTCGTGACGATGTGACTGCCTCGGGTTTCGCGAGCCTCCAACCTCTTGGACTTCCTTTTCTTCCTATATATTCAACTCCTCCACCATATTTTCTTCATATGGTGTGACTGCCTTGGGTTTCTCAAGACTTTCTCTCTCTCAAGGCTTTCCTCTCTCTAGTAAGTTTTTCCTTTTTTTACTTCATCTTCTTTTATTCATGGAGTGTAGAAATGATATGGGTAGTCAATTATCAGTTCTAACGCAAGATTATTTGAACAACTTTGTTGCTTGATATGGTATAAGTCATGAGCTTAATCCTCTTGTTCCTCCTTCTGAATCGAGCGTGAAGGATGCTCCTAACGGGATGGTTGCCTTGTACACTGCTTTCTTTAGTTTTAGTAACTTCCGAATTCCCGTTAGTCACTTCTTATATAGTTTACTTAGGTATTATGACATGCACTTAACCCAACTCGTCCCCCTAACCCAACTCGTCCCCCTAACCCAACTCGTCCCCCTAGGGTTGATTAAGGCTTCCACTTTGAAATATATTGCCATGCTTTCAATGTTGAACCCGAGGTGAACCATTTTAGAGCCTTCTATTAGCTTAACCGGGTGGGGGATTGGTTAACTTTTGAGAAAAGGAAATCGCCGAGTCCTCCTTTGGTTTCTCGTACCTTCACAAGCTTTAAACATTGGAAAGACCATTTCTTTTTTATTTCCGCCCGTGTTATTCCTTTCGAAATGAAATGGTTCCCGCCTGAGAAGGTTATAAAAGATTTTTCGCCAAAAACTGGTGATTATGATTCTTTGGCTTACGACCTCCTAAAAGTCGAGCCGACCATGCTTCGGTCTTATTCTAAACATTTCCTTGTGACGGCGGGTATTAGCTGTAACTGGACCGACTCAAGTTTGCTCCTGTATGCTACTTACAAAGGGGAACGTAAATGGTAAGTTTCTTACCATTGTTATGTTGTGTACGACTCGACTAACTAACTATCTGCTTTTTTTTGTAGGTATGGGTTTGTTCGAGCGGATGAAACTTTCAGCTTCAGTGGATGTTACCGAACAAAGTGAACCTCTCCAGAGTGATGCACAGCCGATTTTAGAAAAGACTGTGAGTAGGGTGGTTCAACTTGGAGATACTTTACCTATTTTACCTTTGAAACGCAAGGTTGATATCGGATCCCCCAGTTCAACGGGGTTGTCCAAAGTCGTTCGTAGAAAAGGTCTAGGGGGTCCTGGGCTGAAGCCTAAATCTTCTTCTCCTCGGGTCGCGATTGGGGCGACCACAAAAATTGATGCCGGGGAGAGCTTGGTCGCGGCTGCGATAAAGCAACCAGCCGTGACTACTAGTGTCAGTGGGGTTTTGGCCATGGGTCAAGATTGTATCTCCTCTAGTTCTTCTTTGGGTTCCAGTGATGGAGGCTCTAGCGATTCTTCCCGGAGCAAACAGGGATTGGGTTCTGGTGATTCGGGTTTAGATGCGAAATTTGTTCCTGATTGGGAATTGACTAATGGGGCCACTTTCGAGAAACCAGACCTTTGTAGAGAGTTTATGTTTGCTTCTCATCCTGCGGCTGAATTTTATCGCGGCGAAACCTTACGAAACAGGATTTGTCCAACAGTGGTTGCATTGCTATGGTGAATGGCTTTTTCTCATTTGTTGAGATCCATGGTCGCTGGGTTGAGGGGGTTAGAGAGATTCGTGAACTTAAGAAACAAGTGTCTGAACTGAAAGCCAAGCATTCAACTCTTCAGGAGCGATGTGTCTCTCTTGAGAAAAAAAAAGATAAATTTATTCAAGACCTTACTGGTGCTAAAGAGGATCTTTGCATACGGACTGCTGCTGTGAAGCGTGTTTATGCTGAATTAAGGGACAGTAAACTTGCTTATGAGGGTCGTGTTTCGGACCTTGAGAAGAAGTCTTCCAGTCTATTATTGGAGAGGAAATGCGTTATCTCGGAGGGTATTGGTTGGGCTTTCAATAAAATTCACGATAGTGATGAGTTTCTTGACATGCTAGCTAGGATCAACGGTCTTGCTGACAAAGTTGGATACAATGCAGGTTTAAAGGATAGTGCTCGTCTTGCCTTGGAGGGTAAAAAACCTGAGCAAGCCCAGAGTTATGATAAAGGTTCCCTGAAGAAACCGCGAGATGAGTCTGAGCATTTTGACAAGGCTACCTTTCCCATGGTTGATGTCATCGCTGCTATATGTGATCGGGATATTGCGGATATCAAGTATTTTCTTGCACCTGTGGCTCCCGGACCTCTGGCGTGCAGCTAGATGTAGTCGTGTTGATCTTTCTTATTGCTATGTATTTGTATTTTGTGGTATGAACTTGCGATGTATCAACGTTTTAAGAATGGTGTTTGACATTATCATATTTATCTTTGTTGATTGATCCTGGTTATCATGTAGTTTTTATTTGATAGAAGCGTTGTCTGTAAATTTATTTTTTGAAGAAATTATCATTATTTGTTACCCCTTATTTCCGGTCCCTACTGCAGCTTTAAAGCCTCTGAAGCTCACCGAGGCTGCGACTTTAGAGCCTCCCAATCTCTGCCTGGGATGCGGCTTCCGGGCCTCCAAAATTTCAGTCTAGGTCGCGGCTCTTAGAGCCTCCTAATCTCAGCCTGGGCCGCAGCTTCCGGGCATCCAAAATTTCAGTCTAGGCCGCGGCTCTTAGAGCCTCCCAATCTCAGCCTGGGTCGTGGCTTCCGGGCCTCTAAAATTTCAGTCTAGGTCGTGGCTCTTAGAGTGTCCCAATCTCATCCTGGGTCGCAGCTTGTTTTTCGTAGTTCTTCAGTTTCTTGGTTCCGAATCTTGTTACCTGTTTAACCTTTGCAACATACGTTTGGTTAACTATTTTCCTCCGGTCATCCGAGCTTGGTTTCTTGCTCGCTTTCGATCTTAGTTTCTTGCTTATTTGAAACAATCGAGATTGGTTTCTCGCTCGTTTTGTGAACTTGGTTTTTGTTCATTCCAGGTGTGCGAGCTTGGCTGCTTGCTCATTTTCAGTGTTTGAGTTTTGCTTTACGGTTACCTCGGATGTGTGAGCTTAGTTGCTTGCTCGTTTTCCGCATTTGGGCTTGGGTTTATGCCCATTTCAAACATAAGAGATTAATTTTGTTTTAGATATGCGAGCTTAGTTACTTGCTCGTATTCAACACTTGGGTTTAAACGTGTTTATTATGAATCATTTGGATGTAAATTCTGGTGTCTGGTTGCACCTTCTTTTCATGAAAATCGAATTACATCCTTGAAAACATGACTATCCATGTACGTTACATATAACATCTTCGGAGCTATGCTCCGTTCCATCTCCTTGGTACTATCTTACCGTCTAAATGACTGAGCTTGTATGCTCTATTGTTTCCCACTTCTATGACCACATATGGTCCCTCCCATCGCGGCCCCAGCTTTCCTTGGTCTTCTATTCGACTTGCTCCGTTGATGCGTAAGACGTAATCACCCTCTTTGAAAACTTGCCTACTGGCTCGAGAGTTGTAGTATCGTTCCACTTGTCTTTTGTGTTTCGCCTCTCTTATTGCTGCCATCATCCTCCGCTCTTCCAATAGATCTAGATTTAACCGTAACTTCGCTTCATTGTCAATTTGTCGGGCTTGTGCAACCCGGGCTGTTGGCATCCCAATTTCAGTTAGGATCATTGCTTCCGAACCGTACGTTAAACTAAAAGGGGTCTCTCCGTGACTTGTCTTGGGCATAGTTTGATGAGACCACAAGACGTTTGGTAATTCCTCTATCCAGTTTTTTCCTTCCCTCCCCAGTCTGGTCTTAATCCCTTCAACAATGCTCCTATTTACCCTCTCCACTTGCCCATTGCCTTGAGGGTGAGCAACCGAAGTAAAGATTTGCGTGATCACCAACTCCTTACACCAAGATTTGAATAAGTTATCAGCGAACTGTTTTCCATTATCTGTTACGATGAACAACGACAACCCAAAGCGACATATTATGTGTTCCCACACAAACTTTTTCACTTGCTGGCCTGTGATTGTTCTTAGGGCTTTTGCTTCTACCCATTTGGTGAAATAGTCCACTGCCACCAAAAGAAATTTCACCTTCCCAGTCGAAGCCGGGAATGGACCCACGATGTCCATTGCCCATTTCTGAAATGACCAGGCGGCCGTAACCGGAACCATGCCGTTCTTGGGTCTGTAACACATGGGAGCATGCCTTTGGCAACTTCCACACTTTTGGATCTCAGCTCAGCACTCCTTTGCATTCCAGGCCAGTAGTATCCTGCTCCGATGGCCTTTGCCACCACCATTCTTGGCCCTGCATGGATGCCGCAAATGCCTTCATGTATTTCTCTGATCACGTAGTTGGCCTCATCGGGCGCTAGACATCTTAGTAGTGGGCCCATGAATGATCTTCTGTAGAGGATTCCTTGTTGCAATGCGTAATGCAGTGCCTTTGCCTATAACGTTCTTGCTTCTCCTCTGCGCTCTGGTAGGTTTCCATTCCCTAAGAATTCCACAATTGGGTCCATACAACATCCTTCTTCCCCTATTCTAGTTGTTGCTATTTCCTTTCCTTCTATGGATGGAGATTGCAAGACCTCTACTTTAACCTCTTTGGCAAGGTGGCTGAATGTTACTGAGGCTAGCTTACTTAAGGCGTCCACCTTTTTGTTCTTGCTACGCGGAATGTGGGAGATCTCACATTTCTTGAATTCGCCCATCATTTTCTTTGCCTTCTCCAAGTTTTGTTTCATCGTGTTTTCTTTTGCGTCATAAGATCCGTTGATTTGGTTGGCAACCAATAATAAATCTACGTGAGCGTGCAGCCTTCGGATTTTCATTTGCTTTGCTAGCCTAAGACCAGCTAACAATGCCTCGTACTCCGCCTCATTGTTAGAGATCTTGAAGGCTAACCGTAAGGCATAAGTGATTTCTTCTCCCCCCGGTCCGACCAGTATCAGCCCTGCTCCTGATCCTTCATCGTTAGATGCCCCGTCGGTATGGAGGGACCATTCTTCCTCTAGTTTGGAGCTGGCCTCAGTCAAAACAGGTGCTGATTCTTCGTCATGAGGAATTTCAGCTAAAAAATCTGCGACCACCTGGCCCTTCATTGTTGTCGTTGGCTTGTATTTTATTCCAAAAATGCCCAGCTCGATCGCCCATTTTGCTAGTCTCCCTGAGATTTCAGGTTTTCTTAATATCTGTTGTATCGGATGACTCGTTCTTACTTCAATTACATGAGCTTGGAAGTATCAACGTAACCTCCTGGATGTATGTACTAGGGATGGAACAAGTTTTTCCATAGGCGGGTAACGGGTTTCTAGGTCTTTAAGGCCCTGCTGATGAAGTATATCGGTGTTTGTTCTTCCTCCCGATCTGTCATTAAGACGACGCTCACAACTTCTCTCCTGGCGGATAGATACATGATCAACTTCTCCTCTGGGAACGGGGCTACAAGTGTTGGTAATTTACCCAAATAAATCTTCATTTGTTGAAACGCGTCCTTCGCTTCTTGCGTCCATGAGAAACTTTTCTTCCCTAAACAGTTCTTTAGTATGGACATGAATGGTAAGGCGCGCTCGGCATGTTTGGACAGGAATCTATTTAGTGCCACCAGACGCCCGTTGAGCGTTTGGACATCTTTGACTGACTTTGGGGAAGGCATTTGAAGCACAGCCGTGACCTTCTCAGGGTTTGCTTCGAAACCTTCCTTTGTTACCACTACTCCTAAAAATTTTCCTTCTTCAACCCCAAAGGAGCACTTTTACGGGTTTAGCTTCATGCTCATTTTCTGTAACGTTCTAAAAGTCTCAGCTATGTCATCTAGCAGAGACTCTTCATTGTGGCTCTTAATCACCACGTCGTCGACGTAAACCTCAATATTCTTTCCAATTTGGGACTTAAAACCGTTGGTAGGTTGCCCTGCGTTCTTCAGTCCAAATGGCATTTTGGTAAAGCAAAAAATGCCCACATCTGTATAAAACGCAGTCTTGTCTTCGTCTTCTTGAGCCATTTGTACCTGATGATATCCTTTGTACGCGTCCAAAAAACATTTTAAAGGGAAAGAAGCTAGGGAGTCTACCTTTAGGTCGATTTCTGGAAGTGGGTAACAGTCTTTTGGGCAAGCGTTGTTTAAGTCTTTAAAGTCGATGCACATTCTCCATGTTCCGTCTCCTTTTTTCACCATAACTGGGTTGGCGACCCAAGTCTGGTAATGCACCTCCCTGACGATCCCTGCTTGAAGCAACTTCTTTACTTTCTCTATCACGGCATGACTCCTTTCTTCCCCCATGTGTCTTCGCTTCTGTACTACCGGTTCTTTGGACGGGTATGTCACACCCGGCCTCTCACACCAACAATGTTGTCCGCTTTACCCACGAGGAGCTCACGGATTTGCTTTTGGTTGCCCGGGTGAAAACTTCCCAGGGAGGTCACCCATCCCCGGATTGCTCCCAGCTGAGCACGCTTAACTGTGGAGTTCTCCTCTCATCCACAGCCAATACGCCCAAAACGCGTTGTTGATATTAGAGGCCAGACATTCCTTATGAACCAGGAATCTCTCATGTCTACGGTTGATGTGGGATATGTGTAGGGTGTCACAAGCACCCCTGTTTGAACTCATCGTCCTCGATGAGCCCGAGAAGTCACCATCCTTGGTGAGGTATGTCCCACACCCCGAATGGCACAGAGTGGCTCTGATACCATTCTGTCACACGCGGCCTCTCACACCAACAATATTGTCCGCTTTGCCCATGAGGAGCTCACAGATTTGCTTTTGGTTGTCCGGGTGAAAACTTCCTAGGGAGGTCACCCATCCCTGGATTGCTCCCACCTGAGCACGCTTAACTGTGGAGTTCTCCTCTCATCCACAGCCAATACGCCCAAAATACGTTGTTGATATTAGAGGCCAGACATTCCTTATGAACCAGGAATCTCTCCTGTCTACGGCTGATGTGGGATATGTGTAGGGTGTCACAGGGTATGTCTTTAATTTATGCTCCGTGATGTCCTGGGGAACTCCTACCATGTCGGCGAGCTCCCATGCAAAGATATCGAGATTACTTTGTAATAAACATCTGAGTCAGTCCTTTGTCGCGTCCCCTAACTGCCCTCCAATTATGATCTTTTGTTCTAGAAACAGTGGGTTAACTACCCATTTCTCGCGTGTTGGGTGGACAAGGTCCTCGGAGGAAACCGGATCTTCTGGTTTTAACACCCTTACATTCTTACATTCCCGACTGGAATATATGGTGACAACTCCTGTCGGGGTGGGGAATTTGATGGCTGCATGGACCGTGGATATCACTGCTCCCAGAGTGCATAATCTTGGCCGACCTATAAATACATTGTGCGCCGATTCCGATCGTACTACTAGGAAAGTCATTATCACTTCTCGTCAGCCCATGTGATTTCCAACGACGACGGGAAGCTGTATCTGCCCCAGTGGTTGAACTATCTCTCCTGTGAACCCCGTCAACATGTGGGTTCTGGCATCGAGGTTCTTTCTTACCTCTTCATCTAGTTGCAAGAAACAATGCTCGTACATGATCTCGGAACTGCTTCCACTGTCCCCATACACACTATGGACCTGATGGCCAGCTACGATGGCTGAGATTATGACCGGACCACTGGCGAAGCTTCCTCCATAGATTGGGGGGAAGGAAACCTCCTGAGCCATCCAAGGTTCCATATGATCAGCGTGCCTCTTCCCCTTCCCGCTAGTGAGTTGAACCATGAATATCTCTTTCCTTTTTTCATTTGCTTGGGGAGTTTTCTTCAGCTCTTTCAGGAGATGTGCCAGTTTCCCTGTCTTGATCGCTAGCTCGATCTGTCTTTTAGCGAGAAGCAGTCGTCTGTCTTATGCCCGTTCTCCCTGTGAGATTCACAATACTTGTTTGCATCCCGCTTTACCCCTGGTTTTAGCGGGGTGGGCTTGGCAAAGCTTAAGTTCTCTGTAGCCAGAATTTCACTAGGGGTTTTTGTCAAAGGTGGGTGTGTTACCCGAGGGCTTGGGGGATTCCTCGACGGGAGTGTAAAACGCGATTGGAACGGCGGGCTTGACTGCAAGGGCCGCGCCTGGAAACATTGCCTTTCGCATACTTTGGTTCCCCCAGCCTCCTTTGCAGGTCCATGTCGGAGGCGCCGGTTTTTTATGACTTTCTCTCGTAATTGTTCATACACCCTCTTCCCCCGTACGAATGCTTTTTCTCGTTCCAGCATTTCATCCACCGTTTTTAGAAGATTCTCATGAAACCTTTCAACAAGTTGGTCATTCTTCACCCCGTGGATAAATGCTGAAATTCGAATTGTCTCGTCAGCCCCCCGAACTTGCATGCTTTCCTTCGAGAACCTGACTATGAAGTTCTCAATGGATTCGTGGTCCCCTCTCTTGATGTTGTGCAGCTCTGTGGGGTCTTTTGCCGATAACTTCTGTTGACTGAAGTTTTTTAAGAAACCACTCTCCAATTCCTCGAAGCCACTTATTCCTCTGGCTGGGAGACTATCAAACCATACTCTGGCAGCACCGGTGAGAGTCTGGGTGAACATGTGGCACCACACAGGTACCGACCATTGTTCTACCTCAGCCGCTCCTACAAAGATCGCAAGATGATCCTCGGGGTCCCCCAACCCATTATACTTTCCTACATTGGATGACATTTTGAGTTTTGGAGGGAACGTAAATTCCGCAATTTTCGGAATAAACTTGGATCGGGCTTTTGCTGTTGAGGGACGATATGGTAAACTGAAATCATCCCTGAAATCTAGCCTTTTGGTTGTGGTGTCCTCTCCTTGGTGAACTGTCTTCTTTACCTCTTTCTCTTTTGACGAGCCTAGCCCATCATGGTAGTTTCCTCCTTCCTCTACCCTCAGAGGCTCCTCGTACTCCAGCTGTGTCCGGAGGTTCTTCCAATGATGTTCCTTTTCTTCTTGTTGTAGTAGCGAGAGAATCTGCTCTCGGTTCTGATTGAGGAATTCTGGGGTGATAACAATGCTGTGAGTATTGTCTCCCCCTAAGGCGGTAGTTGTTGCATCAGGGGAGGGGGAGTCGAAGTTTGGATTTTCGGCATTGTCGATGTTGTCATGACAAGGAGTAACTTGGTTTGAATCCATGGTGGTTGATTTTAGGATCTCTAGGTCCCCGGATGACGCCAAATGTTGCTACACAAATCTTAACCAAGGGGTTAAGATATGAGAAGCAGTGCTTAAGTGTGATTACCACCAGGATTATCTTGGAATGTAGTTCTTGGATTTGGGGAAGTATCTTTAAGTCTGTTGTTTATTATTCTTTCCTTGTCCCTCTATCTTTCCTAATGAGTGATATTTGTAGTGCTGGCAAATCTTAGTAGTCCCAACTGATGGTTATTTTAGGAAAGTCAATGTCTAGAATCTAAGCCTACATTCTCTCGGATGGAGAGTTCTATACTTCTCCTATGCAAAGGGTTTCTGACTTAACATTAATGCTTATTGTCCTTATAGTTAACCTTGATTTCTTAGCTTAGTCAGAGCTTGTCGTTATTTACTTTGTCATCTTCTGTCCTGACTACATTCGTCAACCATCCAATGAGTGCACTTCTTCTTTGCTGGGACTTATACGCATGTTCTGTCTGAGGGTGGGATTTCACCGCGTACCACGGCTGGGTCCCTAGTATGTGCCGCGGCCAAATGCTCTCGACGTGTGTAACATCTCGTATTTACGTTAATTAAAAATTAAAGGCATTTAATCTTATAAGGACCATTGTGGTCATTTATGAAACTCATGGGTGATTTGCGTGTTAATGTCTTTAATTATTTAGTCAAGCTTAAAATGTTAAATAAATAAATAATAATAATAATAATAATAATAATAATAATAATAATAATAGTAGTAGTAGTAGTAGTAGTAATAATAATAATAATAATAATAATAATAATAAAAAAGATAATCTTATAAATAGATAATATATATATATATATATAGAAACAATACAAGTTTTATTATTTTAAAACTTGTATTTAACTAGTTTCAGCATAAAATAATAACTTTTTAAACATCAGGGACCAATCTGCAATTTAATTTAAGTTTAAACTTCAAGTGTCAACTCTTAAATACCTTAGGGACCAGAAGTGTAACTTGAACACCCAACCCCACCCCCCATTTTCTTCCCGATCTTCTTCCATGTTTTCGGCCAACAATTCATCCACGATCGCGCACTAAACATCAACAATAATGTAATTAATTGAACATAAACGATCATATATCTGTATTTAATCGAATACCATTTTCAATTTCATTTGAACACACACGAAATCACAGCTGCTACCACCTCTCTCGGTCGCGACCTGCAACCCAATCGAACACCATCATCTGGACCTTCAATCCAGAAATTGATAGAGGGCTTCTGATATCTGAGTCTATTCGAAGCTTTCTGTGCAATTAATTGAAGTATTGTTATCGTTTGCATCTCGAACCATACTCAACCTTGGTCGCGGCTGTTCTTCATCGTGTCCATCTTCAATTCAATCATTCTACGGGTAGTTGAACATACCCATCTGCTCGATTTTAGATGGGGATCAAAAGCCCCATGAATGATTCCATTAACATCTGGGTTTGGTTGATCAATTGAAGGGATTTTGGTTCTAGGGTTTATGTGATTTTGGGGGAAAAGCTTTGATATCAGTTAAAAGGAAATGGAACCGAGATAAACCGTGGCTGTATGCCTTGGTTCACCGGTCCACACTTCGCCTTTACATTCAAGAGGTCCCAGGTTCGAACCCGGGCACCCTCTTATTATTTTTAAAATGGCTTTTTAGCCTTAATTTTATTCCAGAAAATTTTTATTAAATATAAAAATGATTTTTACAATCTCTAATTTTTTTAAAATCAACAAAAATATTTTCTGTGAATTATATTGTTATTATAAAAGTTATAATTAGGTAATATTATAAAAAATATAGATTTATATATATAATAATTTAAGTTATTAAATTTATAAATTTAAATTATTATTGAACCTTACGTTTTCTTTGAATAAGTCTATATGATATATTACACAAGTTATTAACAGTGGTTATAATTTCCTTTAAATTTTATAAAGATATTTCTTAATTTCATAAAAATATAAATAAAAGGGTTCATTAAATTTGTCTACAAAATTTCCATAAAATCTAAAATCCTAGTTCGCGTTTAATCATTAAAACCTTATTATTAACCTAAAATCTTATAATATATATATTTAGGTGGCTTTTGACGTTTCATCTTGGAACAACGTTTATTATTGATCTAAATAATCTTCAATCTTATACTTTTGCCAAGTGAGTTTTCCTTGCCCCTTTTTACTTTATTTCACACTGTTTTGGGGTGAAACATGATACTTATACATCATACACTTATAAACGTTTGAGACTTGTAAAGCACTTGCAATTCATCTTTATATTTTGTCATGGTTATTTGTATGTTGTAAGTGATTATATGAGATACATAGTTTGTTACAATCATTAACTATTGCTAGCCTGGCGACGTCTTAGATCTTTGAGCCTGACAAACCTATTCGGTGCTAAAGTCGATGTATTGCCGACTCCTAGGAGCCGTATGCTTGTGCACTAGGGAACCAAATACACTTAGCCAATCTTATATACTTGTAATCAAGTCGAGGTTTGGTTGTAAAGATATGTGTTTTATAACCTTACTAGCTTATAACCTATGACATGAATTGCTACTTGTAATCTTTTCATATTATGTATGAAAACCTTGGAAACTCACCAACTATTTCTAGTTGACCTTTTATTTTTGTCATGTTTCAGGAAAACCCCCAAGTTTGAAGTGAACTTTTGAAGCTTGCAATAATCTAGGATTTGGACCTAGTTAATGGAATAAAGAATTATGCTTTGTTATGTTATGTTTGAACTTATTGCATATTTGAGACTTATGTTTGTAATTTCTTTTGAAACTATTAATTTGAATATTTACATTTAAATATAGCGTTATGTGGCTGTGAACAATCTTAATCCTCACATCTCGACGATTCCGCCGTCAAGGTTGGGGTGTGACAACGTGTGTCGCGGCTTAGGCTGTCGCGGCCGAGGACTTTAGCGGGTGCCACGGCTTGGGCTGTCGCGGCCGAGGACTTTAACGGGTGCCGCGGCTTGGGCTGTCGTGGCCGCTGCTTATGTTAACTGTATCGCGATTGTAGATGTTATCCTTCAAAACCGTCTTTCGAGGGTGTTACCCCATTAGGTTTATTGCCACCATGCTTATCTCCTATAAATACTCCATGTTCAGATAACAAGGCATTGATTGGTTTCTAGATATATTGTTTAGATCTCATATACAAACATTGAGTACAAGGATCAACTTATTACAAGAGGTTGTATGCGAAAGCAAGACGTCAAATTTGAAGAAATATTTTCACCGGTAGCAACTTAATACTATCTATAGCTTATTAATACATGTGCAACTCAAAGAATCTAGAAGATACATAATTGGATGAAAAATCAACGTCTTAATGTTGCACCGGTAGCAAGACTTAATACTATCTAGCTTATTAATGCATCTAAAGCTTTTTATGGGCTAAGTCAAGCACCAAAAACATATACATTCGTTTATATAAATGCTTTAAGAACGTTGGATTTGAAAGATGATCATATGACCAAGCCATTTGTGCTCAAAACAAGGAGGGATCTTTACTAATAATTGGAATTTATGTTGATGATTTTATGGTTATAGGATCTTTTTCTTAAAAAAATCAAAGAACTCAAGGAGAAAATGTGGAAGGAATTCGAGATGAGCGACACCGGATTGCTGAGCTACTATCTTGCAATCAAGGTGACACAAATGCAAGAAGGCGTGTCACTCAAACAAACAACCTATGTATAGAAAATTTTGATATATGGACGAATGTAACACGACAATTTTTTCTATGAATGTCAAGATGAAGCTAAAAAAGATAACTATAAATAACTATCAAGGGTGAGAGGATATATAGAAGTCAACAATTCCCGTCCTGCTTGAGGGTAATTCTAGAACGGAGAACGAGCCGGTCTTCCTATCATATATGAAGCAAATTAAAAGCTAGAGTCATATTTTTTAGAAGGATTTTGCTCTCGGGTTACGATTATTACTTTTTTGGTTGAATTGGTGTTCACTCTTGTATGTTGTACACTCGTTATTGTTCCACGACCGTAGCCTAGGGGTGTCTAATACGCCTATGACGACTCAACAGTGGCTAAACCTATCATTGTTTGTCGGGTCGTAAATGAATATGTATTTTTTAACACAAACTAACTTTACTATGCAGACATCACATTTTTTTCTTGTAACATAAAAAAGGTGTAGATGTTAAATAATTAAATTTCAAATGTAATCATTTGTTATTCTAAGATTCATAAAATTTATATGTATGTAAATTCCACGTGTAATTTTTTTTAGCTCAAATATCATTATCTTAAGAAAATGAATAGCAAATGAACACCAACTATAAGGGTAAATATTTCCATGTCACTCGAAGCAATAAACAAATAATGTACGATAGTGTTTAAGTTGATCTATTTAATATGCTGAATTAAATGATCTTACTCCCCTCAACTTTTTTTATATCACAAGAATACGAAAATAAAATTTTATTTTTATAAAATTAACCTTTCATCTTGTTAAATCCATTCGTCTATTTACAATTGAATTACATCACAATTGATTAAAAATTTGTTTGTAACTTTTGGAACACGTAACGCTCAGATTACATAATTGTAATCCGTTGGTACTTCTTTTAACACGAACAAAAACGTGCATCTTTATGCATAGAAATTTTAGCATATGAGTTTGAAACTATTAAAGTTTATCTAAAAAATAATTAACGAATTCATTAACATGGCCTATTAGCTCAGTTGGTTAGAGCGTCGTGCTAATAACGCGAAGGTCGCAGGTTCGAGACCTGCATGGGCCAAAATTTTTTTCCCTCAACATTTCATAAAATTCCGTTTCAGCCCTCATTTTTATGTCAAATCTCTTTTAGTCCTTCAACTTCCACATATATAAATCCCTAAACCCCTGGATCCTGCATCCTCTACCACAAACGAAGATGGCGATTCGTGCTACTATCGCTGCAATCCTCATCATCTTCTTTCTCATGGAAGCAAAACCTCTGTACGGAGCAGTATCACCGAAGAAGAAGATGGATCAAAAGCAGATCCAGTGCGGTGACATGGTGTCGAGATCTCAGTGTTCCAGAAACATCGATTGCCGATGGTGCCAGAGTGATGTTCTTGACGATAGTTGCTTCTCTAAATCTGAATCGATGCGGTTGCCTTCACATATCTTCATGTGCTAACGATCTCCACTCTTCGGATGATTCGGTAATCACCTTGTTATTCACTGATTATGTGATTTAGTGCATTCATGATCCGTCTGTGTTCGTTCATCGATTGAACGATTTTGTTGTTGTTGTTTAGTGATTGATAGGGTTTTGATAAGTTATTCTCGATTGTTTAGCGATTTGTTTATTATTATCAATAAAATTTCCTCTGTTTACATGTTTTCTTCTGTGATATGCTGATTTCATTGTGTGAATCTCATTTTGCTCATCCTTAGTATCAGATTACTGAATATGATTTGACTAATTGATCGACCATGTTGATTTTGTCTCTGATGATGGATTGATGTGCGTATATACACAACATATTAAGTGTGAGTGTAGCTTAATCTCCTGGAAATAACATATAGAAGAACTGGATTTCGATCAAGAGCTAATTCTAAGAGATTGTAGCAATGAAAATTTTATATGTTCAAGGGGATCCAACAAGCCAATCATATTTCTTCTTCAGTTATGTGGAATATGATATTGATCTTCATTTTTGTTTCTTCCTTCATGAGAAGATGAAGATGAAGATGAAGATGAGAGTTGAGGTTTACAAAATGCATCCATAAACCTTTCATAATTGTTGATTACATTCAAAGGTAAGGATTGTATATACAAGGCAAACCTTGTGCACAATACTCCTGCATGCGTCGGGTCAGGGTGTCGGCTACTTTGGGTCTGATGTATGTATTCATTCCTGCATTTTTACACGATGTTGTTTCCATGAATCAAAGTTATGACCTTGTCACGTGACAATAATCTTACCATTGATGCAACGTCGATCCAAAGGGGATGATTGTATATGCTCCTAGTGTACTTAGGAATTCAAGAAAGACCACGAGGGTATATTTTATGAAATGGAAATAGGTTTCAGCCCACAAAGATGGGTTATGGTAGCAAACACAAAGAGCAATGTCATCACAGGAAGATAGCAAAACAGACGGAGAGTCTTAGTTGGTTTTATGGTTGAACCGTGCACTAGACACAAAATCTGTGAATAGGACAAAGTATTTTAGAATTGGCATATGGTTGTTGGCACGACCATACGGTATGTGTAGCTCAAATGAGACACTAGCAACCAGCTATAGCTTCATGGTTGATGGCACAAACCAATCACGCGTTGACCACCCGTCCTTGAACATATTTTGAAGAAGAAAACAAGTTCTAACATATCAAGTCAACATTTAACAACATCAACGCCTACTTTTTAGAGATATACTAATCGAAAATTATTCTAAGGTTTTATAAAAGAATTTAAGTTTTTATAAACATGATTACACGAGTAAAGAAGAAAATATTTAAATTAAGAACTAATTTAAAAAGATGATCTAAACAAATGAGGAAGTGTATCACTTTAGGAAGACAACAAAGAGTCAAAGGCCATATGCAAGGGAAGATGTCATGCAATTTTGGATAAGATCTTTTACCAAGTCAATCGTTTACACGACTTTTCAGAGTTTTCAATGTTTCAGCCATGGTATAAAAACCAACCCTTGTAAAAAAATTTAAATTTATCATAAAATTAACTTTGTTAAGTAGTGATCTATTTAAGGATTATTTCTTCAACATTGTGACTCAACTCCTGCATACTGAAAAACCGGAAAGCATAAATATATTCTTATATGCTTTAACGTTTCAATCTCAACAAATAAAGGAAGAGAGAGAAGATCAATTGAGTTTAAATGTTCATATCAGACATCTACTTTGTTGGATCTAGATCCTTCACCATGTTTGATCATAATAGTTTGTGTAAGTAGCAAGCGGAAGTATTGAAATCACCCCAAAAAAAAAAAAAAAAAAAGAAGAAGAAGAAGGAGAGAGAACCCTCAAGAACACAAAAACTAAAAATCACAATCAACTTGATTAACAATCTACCTAATAGTAGGTGTGTTTTAGGGTTTACTCTTACATTGGTTATATAGGATTTCTAAGTTATAATCTAGCAAAAAGATCTCTAAGTAATCAGAAAGAATTTTTACAAATGATAACAAGATTACAAAAAAATGTTTAAAATAAAATGATCTTCTCCGATTCTTTATCTGATCTTATCTGTTCGGTCGTCAATATTAATAGTTATCTTTATGACAAGTGAAGATTTTATTAGCATCTTACTATAAATAAACTTACGTGTCACTGATCTCTTAGAAGACTAGTGTAGAACAAAACTTGGTAGAAAGACAAAACGAAAGGTGAGTTTGTTGATAACCATACAAACAACTATATATCATTTCCTTACGTGGTTAATGTGTTTCTACCTCTTATTCATTTTTTTATTACATATATGCAAGTAATTTCTCAAGTCAAATTCATACGCTAATAAAATCTTAGTGTGGGTTGGAAATCTCAAGGTAACCTTGGTAGGATTGTTAGTTATTTTGAATGTAACATGTTTCGGTGATGTTAATAAATGAATAGGGTTTTTTATTTTGATCCAATATTTACATTAAATTATCTAACTTAAACAACATGAATCTTTTACCATAGGTTAACACCATGATACAATTCAATCACTCGTTCGTTTACCATAGATTGATTACATCCATGCAGGGCCGGCTTAACGTTTTTTGGGGCCCCGGCCAATCGAACTAAAAAAATGATGCCGTTTTGAAAATCGCAATCTACACAAAAGAAATCTAATTAAATTTCTTTGAACAATAGTAATAAATCAAAGAAAATTTAGTATACCAACTTAAGTACTTAATAGTTGATTTCTTTTAATAAAAAAGGGTGAGACGAAGTCGATCTAATCAATCGGAGAAGAAGGAACTCAGGAATGGTCTTTTGCTTTGTGAATTGTACAACTGTGTTTATTCAGTAATATATCAAATCATCAAAATTTTAATTGGGACTCAATTATTAAGTGTTATTCATGCTTCAAAATTTCGTTGATCCATTTAATACCAAAACCCACTATAATACTTTTTATGAACGGGGGTCCCCTAGTTTTTTAGGGCCCCAAGCTTATTGCGTCACAACTTACATTATAGAGACGGCTCTGCATCCATGTCTATTAATTGATACAACTTGAGTAAATAGTAGTGTGTAAACGAGCTAAACTGGTTATGAGTTACTTGAAATTGACTTGTTAAAAGCTCAAATCAAACTGAGTTTAAACAAACTTAACTTAGAGTGAAGTTCATTTAATAATCTCAAGCTTTACGTACTGAGCTTGACTAGCCTTGCGAGCTTAAATTGTCTATTATTTATATATATAATAACTAATAACTAATTTATTTTTGTAAAATAAGTACATAATAAAAAATAGTGTTTATTATATATAAAGTTATTATAAAAAAACAAAATAATAATATATTTTGTTATGCCTTGGGTATATGTACACCCAGGCCTATTATATGAACGCTCTTTGATAAAAAAAATACTGACCGCAAAATACGGTTCGTATTGGTATACAAAATATCAATTTAGTCAATTCATTTCTTTTATAACCCGTATTCATCATTATGGCATGTAATGTCTTTTACTTTACGAGGCCCTAATGAGCCTATGACCGTACGATTTTTTTCATTTCCAGATCTTAATTTATGATTTTTATTATAGTTTGATTTTTAAAAATTTATGATAATTTATATTAATTTTTTGGTTTACTATTTTTCTTTTGTGAATAATTATTTAGAAATTTTATATATGTATATAACTAAAATAATAAAATATATAATGAATAATAAATAGAAAAAAGCCCGACCAAGCTTGAGAATTATAATAAATATAATCCTTTTGGTCGGGGAAACAATGTAGTTTTTGGCCTTCTTATTTTGGCCGCACTAGTTTTGTGATTTTCAAAGTTGATCTGCCTATTTATTCATGTGTTTTCTCATTATTTACACAAAAAGTGTTAATAGAAAGAGAAAGTAGAGAGGGGGGTTAATAGGCTTTTCCGGCGGTGTTTCTCGTCGACAAAACATCGTCCTGTTTTTTGATCGTGACGTCTGGTGCCTCCCCGTCTCCATATTTGTTATGATCTCCATTTTTAGAGAAAGAAGACTATCTAGAGAGAAAGTACAGAGAGGGGAGAAGGAAATACCGCTTTAAGAGGCGTTTCCGGTCGATGAACCGTCATCCGACCTTGTGGTTGTGACATCTGGTGCCTCCATGTCTCCTTCTCTTCTAGTTTCTCCGTTTATCACTTTATTTTGGTGTTTCTTTTGCATTTGTCGATGATGGTTACGATTGCTAGCTTGAGACTCTCTTATGACTTATTGTTGTTGGTCGCCAACCAATGCGCCTTTTATGGCGACGACAGAACAAGTTATGCCTTTGTAGCGCCAGATTTACAGCCTTTCGATTTGGTGCTTGATGTATATTGAGGTTTTCATTTTTTTAGTCGATGATGACTGGGCATACCTGGTCTGAGACTTGGTCACGTTACCGACATTAAATTTTTTTTGTCTCTTTAACTAGCCATGTTTGGTTTTTCTAGATCGGTGATGACGGTTTGTTGAATTTAAAAGGGGAGAGAGAGAGAGAGATAAAGAGAAGAAAGATATCATAAATGCAAGAGAGAGAGAGAGAGGCGGAGGCAATGGTGTACGGAGGTGGGGTTTGGTATGCAACGTTGGTGATGGCGAGCGTGGTGAGCGACAACTATAACATTGAGCAGAGTAAGACAGCTGTGCGTTGATAGGTTTGGTAACATGATGCGTGTTGAGAGAGAAAAAGAAAATTACAGATTTAAATATTATAAAAGAGAAATAGGGAAGATAGATTTGAAGGGAATTTAATATATACTAATTAACAATTTAAAGTTGCATTGATAGTTGTACCATAAGCATGAAAGATTGTACATAGCTTTGCTTTTTTCTTTCTTTTAATTTTTTATTTTAACTCAATACTTTTATATTTTTTTACATCTAGCCCTTAGAAATTTTCACTTTTAACTTTAGTTTTATATACTTTTCATCTTTTATATATATATTTTTATTCTACCTTTCGGTCTAAATTTCAAAGTTAACACGTCATAACGTGCGTGTGTGGTTCAATGTTGTTACACCTATTTTTACGGTTTATCGTTTTTAAATGTTTTATGTTTCACGTGTGTGGTTTCACATTTTTACATCTATTTTCTCTTTGGTTTTATTTTTAATTTCTTTTCTTATACGAGTTTTTCCAGTGTTGGTGATCGTTGACGCCTGACAGTGATGTGACACTGAAGCTATTTGACATGGTTTTACACTCCAATCGCAACACGGGGGCTTAATACTAGTTGGGTTTCAATTCAAATTTCAAAGTGGGTTAATTATAAAATTGAGATTTGATGTGTGAAATATATATATATATATATATATATATATATATATATATTATAAAAAACGATGTTCACAATTTAGTTTTAAAATGAAATTCCTAACTAAACATCACACAAACGAAAAGTGTACTGGTCGTGATATAGTAAAATTTAGGTAAGTCCGGATATCGAACCCTAGATCCGTATTTTTAGAGATAGTTATATGTGAAGTCACTGGATCGATAAACATCCGAGCACGTTCTTGACGGAAGGTGATAAACCAAAAGACAAACAATAGTACGAACAATAATCGAATGATTTTATTGATAAAACATAACGATTTTAAGCTCGTTACAACTTAAGAATCAAGACTTTTGGTAAGGGGAGATCGAGCATGATCTCCCCTCTCATCCGGCAGCGCCTGGGCGCCGGGAACAATATGAAAACCCTCAGGTTTCTACACATTGAAACTGGTATATATAGGCCTCGGCCCATATTAGATGCGACTGGGCCCATTCGTGCGATTGGACCATACGTATGGTTCAATCGTACGACTGGACCATTCTTATGGCTCAGTCTTACGATTGCTCCAATCGCATCTCTTAGTCGCACGACTGGTCCATTAGCATGGCTCAGTCGTACGACTGAGTCTCATTCGCATATGCTCCTGCGAATGACGCAGTTTCATGTGTTTACAAGGTGTATAACATTAAGCCTAGACTATTCGTCAAGCGACGGACACACTATATATGACTATATATGCTCCAACATTATACGAGTTATTATCTTTATATCATCACATGTTGGTTGGATTCTTGCCTAGGTAGTTATTTAACATATTTGATCATATTCAAGTTTCCAAGTTTGAATTCTTATTTGTTTATTTCTTCCGTCGTCTTTAGATTAATTAATTTCAGTTAAATTGTCTATTTGTTTATTAATAATTAATTAAATTAATTGAGTTAGAAGTCGATAGAGGTTTAGTAACGAAAGCCGCCAAACGTGTCTCTAGGGTTCGATACCCGGACTTATCTAAGAAAACCAAAGACACGTGTGAAGCATAAGATAGGTCTATTAAAATATCTAATGGAAGATCGCCCCTAGGTTTTCTACCACAATGTCTTTAAGATTAAATTTTCCAACCCTAGGACAAAGGACAACTTAATTAAATCTACTTAAATACCCTAAAACGCTAACACCACGAATGAAAGGCAAAACACGCTCTCGCGAAATCTAAATCTAACAAACAATGGGTAGGAGGTTTTAAGCAATATCTATCACTCCTAGGTTTTAGATAAGGTAGCACATTGAAAATACTATCAAAATCATAGCCAAAACCCCTAAGATTATCTCTAATCAAAGTTTAAAATTAAAAACACAAAGTAATTAATTTTAACGTGCAAACCTAATCTAGATGTCAAGTAACAATCAAGATCAAGTATACACGAGCATGATAATAACTTTCAAGCATAAACAATACACATATTCATATTTAATTAAAAAAATCAAGTTCTAAGATTAATAAACAAATATAAGAAATTAAAACAAATATTTAATCAAAATATGAATAGTTTTCAACCCAACCTAGGTGGTAGTAAAAAGTTAGCTACACACAATGATAAAAAACATTAATAACAATAATAAAGTTGCAACCTTTAGAAACATAAATGAGATAATCAATGAAACAAAGAAAAATAAACGATAACAAGACGAAACCGAATAATCTTTCATGCTTGAATGTTTCAATTGTTGCTCCCCGATCTTGTTCATTTCTTTTAAATTGATCTCTAAACGTACTCAAAAGTTTCAAAGTGGATCCAAAATAATAATGAACTTTTTTTTTCTTCGCGGCTGCCGTCGATTGATTGCTTTTTTTTTTCTCATTCACGTCCGTTTCTTTTGTGTTACGAGGCATCTCCCTCTTTTCTTCAATTCGTGGGCCTCAAGCCCATTTTTTTCCTAATTCTCTTTAGTGCTCACGTGTTCTGCACAATCCATTTGATAATTGTGGGTTTATCATAAATTTAAAACAAATAAAAATGACTAAGCAATATTATTATCAACAATTCAAATCCTTCTTTTCATATTATTCGTAAATTCTAATTCTTCATTCCCAATCAATTTATGTTATATATTTAATTTATTGTTCCTTTAGATTTAGCTAAATGATTTCTACAATTTATATTAAGTTAATTACAGAGAAATATTTAATAGAAAAAAAGGTGTTATAAGTTTTCACTCAATGATCTTAAATCTAGTTAAAAAGTATAGCTTTTAAGTTTATAGTCTCTTGAAATCTATAAATTACGAATGTGAACCAAATATAAGTAAAATCATTTTAAACCACTCGAGTGTAACTCAAAAGTATAGAAAATATTTATATTTAATATGTATAGTTTAGAGTTTAGACCATATCAAGTTTCACTAATATCTCATCATAATTTTATTTTTATATTTTTAAATTCTCATTCACTTTAATGGTTGGAATTATAAACACATATTAATCTCTTTGGTCGGTGGCTACAGTGCCACCGTATCAAAGGTGATGCACAGGGTACAACTTTTAAAACAAACACAAGTTCAAAAGCACAATGTACAACACAACTTTCAAAAGCACAAAATTACAAGCTGCGATGGTTGCGGTGGTGGTGTTGCGATGGTTGCGTTGGTGGTGATGCTACGATGGTTGCGGTGGTAGTGGTGGTGTTGCGATGGTTGCGTTGGTGGTGGTGCTACGATGGTCGCGATGGTGGTGGTGCTGCTGACTCAAGTGCCCCCGAACCGCGCGAAATGGTCGCCTATTACACGGCTCATGCGGTGGTTATGGAGCGGGCGATGGTTGCGTTGGTGGTGGTGCTGCGAAGGTTGCGATGATGGTGGTGGTGCGATGGGTGTGGTGGTCATGGTGGTGGTGCGATGGGTGCGGTGTTGGTGGTGCTGTGATGGCTGCGGTGGTGATGGTTACGATGGTGGTGGTGTTGTGGTTGTTGTGGTGACGGTGGTAAAATGTGAGGGGAGAGGGAGATATGGAAATGGGTTTTTGGTTTATCAGTGTTGTGGTGTTGTGGTTGTTGTGGTTGGCTGCGGTGGTGATGGTTACGATCGTGGCTAGTGATGATGGTTCTCCAAAGGTGGGTTTGGCTTCGGTGGTGTTGGTAATGGTGTGCGATGGTGGTGTGGTTGTTGTTTGTTTGTGGAAACCGAGAGGTGAGAGGGATAGAAAGGTGGTGACTGAGTGTGGTGGTGTTGGAGCTGGTTGTGGTTGTTGGTTGTTTGTGTAGGAGCCGAGGGAGGAAAAAGCAAGGGTGATGGTGTTGTTTGTGATGAGATCAAGAGACTAAGAGAGTTGGAATTAGCTTTTGATTGTGGTGTGTGAATGTCCAAAGGTTCCGAGAGCCTTAAAGGGTGCATGGGCTGGTTTGTAGTGTGGTGACTCATCAAGGAGTCTATAACTAGCTTAGGTGAGTCAATGAGGGAGGTGGCGGTTTCTAGAGCCCTCAATCCGAGAGAATGCCACATCTATGTTTTTGTGATGATTATAGGTAGGCTAGGTGGCGGTTTTGAGGAGGCTATAGTGGGAAAGCAAGGTTGCTTGGTCAACATGGGGATCTACGTGGCATAATATGGTGGTGGGGTGGGGGTTTCGGGTGGTGGTGTGGGGTATTGGTTTCGGGTGCTGGTTTGGTGGTGTTAACCGAGAGTGGTTTCAAGGTGGTATGGTGTTTTTGGTTTAGTATTAGCTTTAGGTTTTTAGTTAGGATTTTGGTTATGTTTTGTTTTAGTTTTGATTTCCTTAATATGTATATACATACATATATATGTATTTATAGATATACCACATGCATACGTAAGTGAACATATATTCATGTCTTTGCATGAATAGAATACACATATATGTACATGTTAAACATATATGTATGCAACCATACAAAAGTTTCCATAAATATATATATATATATATATATATATATATATATATATATATATTCATGCATGCGTGAGTTCCCAACATATATATATATGCATGCATACTTAAATTTTTCCATATACATATATGTATGCAAGCATGCATACGTAAAATTTGGTATATATATACATGTATGTGTGAATTTTGGGTATATAAACATACTTGCATATGTGAATTTCTAATATATATGCATGCATGCAAACATGCATACGTACATTCCATAATTATATATATACTAGACATAATATTAATGTGATTGTAACGTAGATATAATCGTAATATTATATTAAAGATTTTAGGGTTGTCACATTCTCCCCCCGTTAAAAGAATTTCGTCCCGAAATTCCTTGGAGTGTGGTTTGAAAGCTTAAATGATTATTACCTCTGAATAGATGGGGGTATTTCTTCTTGATTTCATCTTCTCTTTCCCAGGTGTATTCTGGTCCTCTCTTTGCATTCCACTTAATTTTCACTATGGGAATTTTACTTTTTCTTAACTTCTTTATTTCTTTCCCTACGATGGCTATTGGTTCTTCCATAAAATGAAGTTTCTTATCTACTTTGATTTCTTGAATTGGTACCTCTAAGGTTTTATTGGTTAGACATTTCTTGAGGTTTGACACATGAAAGGTATTGTGTACTTCACTTAATTCTTGAGGTAATTCCAACTTATATGCTACAGGACCAATTCTATCAATGATCTTAAATGGACCAATGTACCTAGGGTTTAACTTACTGGATTTTCCAAACCGAAAGATTCCTTTAAAGGGAGATATCTTCAGATAGACTCTGTCTCCAATTTGAAATTCCAATGGTTTTCTTCGTTTGTCCGCATAACTTTTCTGTCGATCACGAGCTGCTTTCAACCTGTTTTTAATCTCAGTGATCTTATCTGTGGTTTCTAGGATTAGTTCAGGATCTGTGAGTTGTCTATCACCTACTTCATTCCAGCACAGAGGTGATCTACATTTTCTTCCATACAGAGCTTCAAATGGAGCTAACCTAATACTAGTATGATAACTGTTATTGTATGAAAATTCTATTAAGGGTAAGTGACTGTCCCAATTTCCACCAAAATCTATAGCACAAGCCCTTAACATATCTTCTAGAGTTTGTATTGTTCTTTCACTCTGACCATCAGTCTGTGGATGATAGGTTGTACTTAAATTTACTTGGGTTCCTAAGGCTTTTTGTAAAGTTTGCCAGAACCTAGAAGTAAATCTACTATCTCTATCTGATATAATTGATACAGGTATTCATGTCTGGACACAATTTCTTTTATGTAAATTCTTGCTAATCTATCTTATAATCTTCTCGTATAGGTAAGAAATGAGCTGACTTAGTTAGTCTATCCACTATAATCCAAACTGTGTCGTATCCATTTCTTGTCCTGGGTAGCTTAGTTATGAAGTCCATTGTAATTTGATCCTATTTCCATTCTGGAATTTCTGGTTGCTGCAGGTATCCTGAAGGTTTTTGATATTCAGCTTTTATTCTTGAGCAGACATCACATTGTTCTACAAATTCTCCGACTGATCTTTTCATGCCTGGCCGCCAGTATTGGCTTTTCAAATCTTTGTACATTTTATTGTTTCCTGGATGCACAGCGTATCTCGACTTATGAGCTTCTTGCAGTATAGTTGTTTTAATTATGTTATTGTCGGGTATCCAGATTCTTCCTTTAAATCTCAGAATTTCATCTGCTTCTTCTTTCACGTCTTTTAATTGTCCTTTTAGTTTTAACATATCTTGTTATTGAGCCTCCCGGATTTGACTTAACAAATCTGAACGTAGTTCTATTTTCATAGCACGTACCCGTAAAGGTTTGGTTCTTTCCTTCCTACTTAAAGTATCAGCAACTACATTTGCTTTACCGGGATGATACTTAATTTCACAGTCGTAATCACTTAGTAATTCTACTCATCTTCTTTGCCTCATATTTAACATCTTTTGATCAAAGATATGTTGCAGACTTTTGTAATCCGTATATATTATACACTTAGTTCCATGTAAATAATGTCTCCAAATTTTCAGTGCAAATACTACAGCTCCTAATTCTAAGTCATGGGTGGTATAATTCTTTTCACTGCCTCTAAGTTGTCTGGATGCATATACAATTACTTTTTCTTTTTGCATTAAAACACATCCAAAACCTTGACGAGATGCATCACAATATACTATGAAATTATCTGTTCCTTTTGATAAAGCTAATATGGGTGCACTACATAACTTACTTTTGAGAAGTTCAAATGCTTTATTTTGTTTTTCTCCCCATACATATTTTCTATCTTTTTGGGTCAATTCTGTCAACGGTTGAGCTATTCTTGAAAGTTTTCTATAAATCTTCTGTAATATCCTGCTAAACCTAAGAACTGTCGTATTTCAGTTAGGGTTTTTGGAATTTCCTATTTCTTAACTGTCTCGATCTTTACTGGGTCAACCTAAATCCCATTCTGGTTAACTATATATCCTAGAAATTGTACTTCTCTTTTTCAAAATTCACATTTTGAGAATTTAGTATATAAGTTTTTCTTTTGAAGTAATTCCAAGGTTAACCTCAGGTGTTGTTCATGGTCTTCCTTATTCTTAGAATAGATCAGAATGTCATCTATGAAGACTATAACAAACTTATCTAAATACGGTTTACATACTCTATTTATTAAATCCATAAATATTGCTGGAGCATTGGTTAACCCAAATGGCATTACAAGGAATTCGTAATGTCCGTACCTAGTTTTGAATGCAGTTTTAGAAATATCGTCTTCCTGTACTCTTAATTGATGATATCCAGATCTTAAATCTATTTTCGAGAAATAACTAGATCCTTGTAACTGGTCAAACAAATCATCAATTCTAGGGAGAAGATATCTATTCTTTATGGTAACCTTATTGAGTTCCCTATAGTCGATACACATTCTAAAAGTTCCATCTTTCTTTTTAACAAACAGAATTGGTGCTCCCTAAGGTGATACACTAGGACGTATAAATCCTTTATCTAACAACTCTTGTAATTGGGTCATGTGTTCTTTCATTTCAGTTGGTGCTAAACGACAGGGTGCTTTGGCAATAGGGGTTGTTCCTGGTATTAACTCTATTTTAAATTCGACCTGACGAGGGGGTGGTAATCCAGGTAATTCATCAGGAAAAACATCAGAATATTCATTTATAACAGGAACATTTTCCAAATTTTCCTTATCAAGTTTTGTATCAACTATGTGAGCCAAAAAAGCTAAACATTTCTTATTTAAGCATTTTTGTGCTTTTTCACAAGAAATCAGTTTCACGATATTATTTGGTCTATCACCATATATGCAGAGAGTTTTGTCTTCCTTAATCAAAGGAATCTTTATCATTTTCTTATCACAAATGATTTCAGCATGATTTTTACTTAACCAATCCATTCCTACTACGATATCAAATCCTCCTAACTTAATAGATATCAGATTTATATCAAAACAATATTCATCTAAATTCAGAATGCAATTAGAAATGATTTCATCAGCTTCTATTATTTTACCGTCAGCTAATTCTATCACATAGCTGTCACTTAATTTCTCAGATGTTAAACTAAGTGATGGTCTAAAAGTGTTTGAAACGAAACTACGAGTTGCTCCTGTATCAAATAATACTTATGCGTACTGGTTATTGATAAGGAACGTACCCGTTACTACTTCTGGTTCATGACGAGCTTCATCAGCTTGTATCACGAAAGCCCTTCCACGGGGGTTGTTCTGGTTAGTTGCAGCCTTGCCCTTTCATTGTGGACACTCATTACGAAAGTGGTTTTCACTTCCACACTGAAAGCAGACTGTTTTAGGGTTGTTAGGATTTTTGCAGTCTCGAGAAATGTGCCCCTTCTTTTTGCAGTTGTAGCAAACCACTACGAAAGCCCTTCACGGGGGTTGTTCTGGTTAGTTGCAGCCTTGCCCTTTCATTGTGGACACTCATTACGAAAGTGGTTTTCACTTCCACACTGAAAGCAGACTGTTTTAGGGTTGTTAGGATTTTTGCAGTCTCGAGAAATGTGCCCCTTCTTTTTGCAGTTGTAGCAAACCACTGTCATACAGTTTCCTGTATGATATCTTTGGCAGATATTACACTGTGGTAGTTTATCCACTTTCTTCCCCTAAGCTGTTCCCAAGAAGTTTCTTGGTGGAGGTCGGGTTATTCTTTTCTGGGAACTTTCTCCAAATCTTCTTCCATAGGGGTTTTCAGTCCATTTCCTTTTCTCACCTACCTGTGGGTGACTTAATGATCCATTTCTGATCATCTCATCTGTCAGACTTCCTGACAAGATCACTGCTTCTTGAAAAGTTTTGGTTCTTGCAGATTTTACTAATCCTCTTATTTGTGGTACTAGTTCCCAAATATACCTTCCTATCCTTTTTGATTCCGGGGTTATTAGATGTGGTACTAACCTAGATAGTTCATTATACCTATCAGTATATTCCCGGTGTGCAGCTCCTTTCATTTCTAATGCTAAGAATTCAGCCTCTAATTTTTCTATTTCATTATAAGGGCAGTATTTCTCTATCACTAGATTTCTAAATTCCTCCCAACTCATCCCATTCATAACATTTCTACCCCTAGTGTGTACCTCTATTTTCCACCAGGATTGTGCCTCTCCTTTTAAGAAATGCGAAGCAAATAGTGTCTTGAAGTTTTCAGCACAGTTACTGATTTCCAAAACTCCTTCCATTTCATCTAGCCATCTTAAAGCTTGTACAGCTCCTCCTCTTCCATCGAATTCCCGGGTCTGCAAGACATGAAGGTCTTGTAAGAACATCCCTTTGAGATTCCATTCAGAATTTCTTCTTCCTGTCGCCCATCTGTGTTAATATTTTCAGGTTCTATTGGTGGATGTGCGGCGGTTCCAAAATAAATTTTGTTGGAGTTGGGTTATCAAGGTAGGTAAGGTAGCTTCTATTTGTTGGGCTACTATCTGAGAGATCCTGTCATTCTCATTGGTGTCAGTGTTCACGGGTGTTTCTTCCCCAAGTCGGGTTCTGGGTCGTCCCACTCGAGCTGTTCTTCGGACAGGCTGAGTGTTTCTTTTTGGCGGCATGATTCACTATAGTGAATTTCAATATTAGTATCATAGATAAATATCTTAACACAAAAATCATTTTAACACATATCAAATAAATATGTTAACACAAAAGTACATATATCAATTAAGCTCTTATTTCTTTTATTCTAGAGTGTTAGACTATAACTTTTAGTTTCTACGAATCCATTTCCATATTCTGGTGAAGATACTTTTCTTGGGTGTCTTGAGCTTTTTGATGTCCTTCTGGATTTTCCAGATTCCTAGTTGTATTTTCTTAAGTTTTCTAAGAGTTTGTCGAGCTGTCTTCACCTGATCCAACTCTTGTCTTTTAGTGACCTTATCTTTACCTTCGAAGGAATCAGAAGGTTGTATTTCTAGATTCTCAGCTTGGTTAGTTCTAAACTTGTGTCCACGTTGTAACCTTTTTCCTAGGAGTCTTAATTGTATATCCTCCCACGTGTACTGGTGCACGTTGAACATAAAATTTTGATTTATTCTCCACTTCTGTTGGAGGAACATCCATAGCCTGTGAGGTTCTGGTTCAGGTGTTATTTCCTTAGAATTGCTATGGTCTGAATATTCGGAAGGGTCGGTCTCGTAGTGATAACTATCTGAATTCATAACTGCACAAATTTCTTAATAATATAAAATGGTTAGTCAAATAATTATTAAAACTTTGTTAGAATCTTAATCATAAAATCATAGAATTTTACATAATCCACATAATTCACATAAAATCATAAAATTATATAAAATAATTCTAAGTATATTTTGAGCTTATGGTTATAGTCTAGTTATTTTCTTAAAAATAACTAATTCCCTATAACCAATGGCTCTGATACCAACCTGTCACATCCCGGCGGAAGCGTGAAAAATACGGTTCGGGTGTGACTCGTTCGATCAGAGTGCATTAATTATAGCGGAGAAAATAATAAACATATACACTTAAAACAATAAAGTAGGACATGCATTTATTTATAATATTCGAGATTACATCTTATAAATAAGTTTCCAAAAATTAGATATAATCTTTCTACAACTTGATTAAACTACTGCATGTCTTCAGATACGGTGGAAGTGTGCGTCAACGTACACACTGACGTCAACGATGTTGACAGTTAACGTGACACATACCCTTCCGACCACTTCTCCCCAACCATTATGCACTTCAAAGATAAGGTCAAAAGAGTTACTCATTATTTCCTGAAAAAGCATACTTAAACCAGTCAACAAAACGTTGGTGAGAACATAGGTTTATATCCAAACAAATATTTTGTTGATGCACCAATTACAATCAAACCTGCTCACAACATAATCATACTGTCACGAAATAATCACAAAATCAGATAATATTACATCTCAACCCTCATTCGGTTAGGTGCAGGAAAATAGCAGCAACACTCATCCTGTTGGTGCAAATATTCTCCTAAGTAGCGCTACTAATATTATCAGACGGTTCCTCATTCGAACTAATGGTTGTATCACAAATGACAGTAAGTCTCAAAATATTTTCAAAATAATACATCAACGTAATCAGTATACTTCTTCCCCCAAAACTTTACAAATACCAAAAGGATTGAAAATGAGGCTATGAATCTCACCGTGTCTCCAAACTTGAACCTATAAAATAGTTCACAGTATCAAACAAAATTTTCTTTAAAATTTTTAGAACCTCAGATGTAAGTATCTTTTGGAAGTTCAGATATACCAGAAATGTTATCACAAAATTTCCAACAAATAATTTATTATACATAAGTATTTATAAATTTGTCCAAAGTCTCCATAAATCATAAAAATTACCTACGGTTATCCAAAAATCAACAAAAGTTTACAGAATATTATTTCAATAGTTAGTAACATCTCATAAATTTTATAACATTTAACTCCCAACAGATTGTTTTCTGAAATTTTTATAATATTCCCATAATTGATTAAAAATAGTTTATGTATTTGATAAATTCTCAAAATTTTATAAACAGTTCCCTATATAGAATAGAACATTAGGTAAATATATCAAGGTCTAACTCGTAGCAGATCAGATTCTGTAAATTTTACAATATCTTTAATATTTAGTAAAAATAGTTATATAACTCCAAAAATTATGAAATTTATATATTCTGTAGATCCAAATTTAATATTATATCCCTGATTTTCTCAGAATTTATTATTTACTTTAAGTATTTATTCTGATAAAATTCATATCTTAATTATAATAAGGAAATAAATTCAGAAATAATTCCAGAGACTTTTATACTCCAAAAGGATCACTCTGTGAATTTATCAGAATTTTCTCGGATTTATTTTTATTTTTGATATTTTTTTTATTTCTATCGAGTCGGGGTCTCTTTGGAAGCGGTCTCTCTATCTAACAAGATAGAGGAAAGACTCGCCTACACCTACCCTCCCCAGACCCTGCTCTTGAGTGGGATATACTGGGTTTTTGTTTGTTTGTTTGTTTGTTTGTTGTTTTTTATTTTTCATTATTTAAAATAATTTGTATAAATTGTTTCACTTATCAAAATTTGTCAAAATTTTGTCAAAATTTCCAGAACAATATTTCAGTATATAAATAAAGATTTTTTCAGTGTTTATTCCCAAATAGTTTACTAGATTTTCTTAATAATTTCAAGATTTAATCTTTGTAAATTAAAATATCCTTTTTATCACAAGTTTTCTGAGTTTTTGTAACTCATTACTTGTGATTAAGGAACTTAAAATACTTCCAAGGTTGGTTTGGTGTTTGAATACCAAAACTAATTATATATGTGTTTTGTAACACATATGTAACAAAGTATAAAGGTTAATGAACTAAACCTTTTAAGTGGGTTTTTGGCTGCTTTAAACCGAGAGGGAAGGCTGTGAAAGTGGTGAGGATCGTGGCTAGTGATGATGGTTCTCCAAAGATGGGGTTTGGCTTTGGTGGTGTTGGTAATGGTGTGCGATGGTGGTGTGGTTGTTGTTTGTTTGTGGAAACCGAGAGGTGAGAGGGACAGAAAGGTGGTGATTGAGTGTGGTGGTGCTGGAGCTGGTTGTGGTTGTTGGTTGTTTGTGTAGGAGCCGAGGGAGGAAAAAGCAAGGGTGATGGTGTTGTTTGTGATGAGATCGAGAGACTAAGAGAGTTGGAATTAGCTTTTGATTGTGGTGTGTGAATGTCCAAAGGTTCCGAGAGCCTTAAAGGGTGCATGGGTCGGTTTGTAGTGTGGTGACTCATCAAGGAGTCTATAACTAGCTTAGGTGAGTCAATGAGGGAGGTGGCAGTTTCTAGAGCCCTCAATCCGAGAGAATGCCACATCTATGTTTTTGTGATGATTATAGGGGGCTAGGTGGCGGTTTAGAGGAGGCTATAGTGGGAAAGCAAGGTTGCTTGGTCAACATGGGGATCTAGGTGGCATAATAGGGTGGTGTGGTGGTGGTTTCGGTGGTGGTATGGGGTATTGGTTTCGGGTGGTGGTTCGGTGGTGTTAACCGAGAATGGTTTCAAGGTGGTATGGTGTTTTTGGTTTAGTATTAGCTTTAGGTTTTTAGTTAGGATTTTGGTTATGTTTTGTTTTAGTTTTGATTTCCTTAATATGTATATACATACATATATATGTATTTATAGATATACCACATGCATACGTAAGTGAATATATATTCATGTCTTTGCATGAATAGAATACACATATATGTACATGTTAAACATATATGTATGCAACCATACAAAAGTTTCCATATATATATATTCATGCATGCGCGAGTTCCCAACATATATATATATATATATATATATATATATATATATATATATATATTATATATATATATATATATATATATATATATATATATATATATATATATATATATATATATATATATATAATATATATATATATATATATATATATGTGTGTGTGTGTGTGTGTGTGTGTGTGTGTGTGTGTGTGCATGCATACTTAAATTTTTCCATATACATATATGTATGCAAGCATGCATACGTAAAATTTGGTATATATATACATGTATGTGTGAATTTCGGGTATATAAACATACCTGCATACGTGAATTTCTAATATATATGCATGCATGCAAACATGCATACGTACATTCCATAATTATATATATACTAGACATAATATTAATGTGATTGTAACGTAGATATAATCGTAATATTATATTAAAGATTTTAGGGTTGTCACAGTACACTCTCAAACAAAGATTACATCTTAATTATTTGTTATAACTATTAGAATAAGAAACATTTGCTTATCTTTGATTTTAATTTATAAAGCTTGAATATGGTTTGCATACTGTTTTTAGTTGGGTTTCTGTTGTGGAATATAGATCGGTGGTACGTTTATAATGAAACCTAAATTGCTATTGATGTAACCTAAGTTTCAGTTTCTGTATCTACGCATTACGTTTGCCAGTTGCGGTTGATGAAACCATCTGCAATCTGGTTATCATTTGGTTATGATTGTATGTTGTTATCACTACTGAACATGGAGATTAAGACTTTAATATAATCTAGATGAATCAAATTACATTTGGCTATGATAACTTTGGCCCAAGCCAGATTTTGGCTTGGCATTCCCAAGAACATTGAGTACACTTTTATGTACGTACAACCTAAATTGCAGCTAGTATGCTCTAATGTCAATGCTCCAATGTCAAATGCTGAGCCTAAATCGATTCTTGAAATGATGTCTAAAGGCAAATGTATTAATCTCCCCGCGGCAACACGAGAGAAAAATACCTAGTTATTAATAAGCCAAGCTCGACCCTACAAATCATAAACATATATCCTTATTCTATAAGAATACACACACATGTATTTATGTATGTGGGTGTATGTATAATCTGTTTAAACATTCCAATGGGTCACCTTCAGAAGAATCCATACCATAAACATTCATGTCTTCATCACTTCATCTGGATCAGAAGAGCCATAGACACTGAAAATCTGTGTTCTTGATCAGTCAAAAGTCAATCTTCCAACTATAAATACAAGGGCCTACTTTCATCATCCAGATTTTAATGATTTTGGGTTTTCTAGGTTCAAAGAAAAGGGTTATAATTTCATCTAAGATTAAAATTGTTTACAACTACAAAGAACATTGAAAGCTGCAAAAATAAGAAATACACATTTGCCTAATTGCCTTATAATTGTTCTTGGAGTTGACTTTTATTAATAAAAACTAATAGACTAACATATTCTACATGTTTTTGTATTACCGGGTGATCTAGCTGAAGAACACCTGCCACACGACACGAATCTCAGCAAAGCCCGTGGCTTTCTTGGCCTAAACTTTAATCGAGAAACCTGCATGCTCAAAGTGTTGATAGTGAGTTTCCATGAGTTGACCAAATATTGGGCCGTATCATATAAACTAGAGGTGGCAAGATAAGCAGGTCAGTGGGTTGACACAAACACTTCTTGTTCGTTCTTCTAACTTTTTACACAATTAATGTCTTCATTATGATCATAAAATAAAGTTATTACAATTATAATCTAAATCATAATATAAAACGATTTAAGAGGTTGAATGTATTAGAAAATACACTTTCAAGGACTTACACCCGTTTGACCACATTTTTAGCTGAAAAGATTTACTTGTCTTGTTTAAGATAAAATACAACCCGTTGATAAGTATATGGATCGGAATTGCCACTTCTAATATTGACCATTAATAACCATGATCGAAAATTTTACTCATTACCTTCCGGTGAGCAACTCTAGATGCCTTAAAGCACAACAAGCTTCTTGATCTCGTTCCATTCTCCTGCAATATAAAGAAAGCGAGTCACTCATAATATTATAGTGTTCTATACTGGACGTGACATCTTGACCTCTGAATGTCAAACAAGCTACTTATGATTTCAAAATTTGATTCAATATGACATCCAGAGTCAAATGATGACGACTAACTGTTGGGGGGGGGGACGCTTACAGATTCTCTTGTTCAAGTTTTTCAGCAATGGAAATGGCTTTGCGTGTTGACCAACCGTTTCTTTTTAATTCTGCATGCTGAATTACATCTGCAAGAGACACTTTACCCTTGACTAGACTCTTTGATTGTTTTTGTTCCCTTAATCTTCTTTGTAAGCTAACACTTGAATTCTTATGAGATGCGGTGGCTCCTGTTTTATCATTATGTAGCTTGGCTTTTGGTTTTCTAGGAGAAGCCTCTACTTCATTGATCTCGCTTATTCTTTTTACATACGGGCCTTCTTGGGAATCTCCTGGTTGTTTCCTCATTTCACTTCTGATTTCGATTGTAACGGGTGATCCAAGAACATGCTCAAATGCTTTCAGAATATGGATTTTGAACTTTTCTGCCTTTGATCTTGTTACATGTGAAGTGAACATAAGTTGAACGGTTGGAGCTGCAAAATGAATAAAGTAAACATCTGGCCACTAGTACCAATCGATATTCTCTGCTTTGCTGATTATGAGCTTGCAGATTTGTTTTTAGTTACGTGAGTGGAAACTTTCCCAGGAGGTCACCCATCCTGGATCGCTGCCACTCAAGCACACTTAAGTTTTAATCTTCCTCTCATCCAAAGCTAATACACATAAAACACATTCTACAGGGCAATATGTGGGATTTGCCTAAGGTGACACACTAATAATTAGTTGTAACAAAACATGAAGCAAATGATAAAATGAGTATATGAAATGACCAAAAGGATACTTTGAAGGAAATATTTTAATTTAAAAGACAATTTAGCTTCCATATTACTTATAACAATATTTTTATGGTTATAGAATTATAATATATATTAAACACTTATGTCGGTGGCTACAGTGCCACCGTCCTCTTCACAAAACCCTAATCCCCAAAGTCCTCAAACCCGTCTTCAGATTTTACACCGAACTTCTGCACCCACAGAGATCGATCATTGTCCCATTTATATCTACAAGATCCATCGAAACCCTAGCTTTCGAAGAGGTTCGACCTCCCTCCCACAAGCCCACACCCGATCATTCTGCCTTTGTTCTTCATGGCTTAATGGGATCTGCACGTAATTGGAGATCATTCTCTCGCAATTTGGCTTCTTCCCTCTCCACCTTCACTCCACCTTCAGTAAAAGAACCCTAATTTTTAACTGGGGATCAAACTCGATGATTGTTAATCATATAGTTGATGTGAATTGTTTAGATTGGAAGATGGTTCTTGTGGATTTGAGGAATCATGGGCAATCAGCTGGTGTATCTGGGTTACATTCGCCTCATGACATAGTGAGTGCTGCTAATGATCTTGCTAATTTGGTAAAAGCTAAGGATTGGATTTGGCCGGATGTTGTTTTGGGGCACTCCATGGGTGGCAAAGTGGCTTTGCAGTATGCATTGAGCTGTGCTCGTGGTGATTATGGTAGTTCAGCTAAGTTGCCCAAACAGGTATTTTCGTACAAAACTTCATATCGATTTGTCAAAAAGCTTAGAAACATTGAACAGGACATCAATTTTGGCAACTGAAATAATACAGTTTGATGTTTTTATACAATCATGGATGTGTTCATTGATTGTTGAAGTTTGTTATACTGTAGATCCTCTTCTTAACATTGTAACTGCGATTAAACTCTGTAAAGTGTAGGTGAAATGTTTCTTGATATTCTTTTAATTGTTAGATATGAGGTTCATTGCTGTTATGACGTGGCTTTGAGTTACATAGGGTCTAAATTGGAAATATGTAAGGAATGAAGAACATAATATTATGATCTGACCTTCTTCCGACCTTATTCGGAGCAAAGTTTTTGGTCAAATACCTGTAATAAGCTTAGGACACATTTAACCAAATGTTGATACAAACATAAACTCATTTCCAGATAGATAAATGGGGATACAAACACAAAACACAATTATCGTTAAAGGTTTATCTGCATATGTTCTTTATCACACTTAATATTATATCGATCATTGATATTATATTATAGACGCATTCTGTCTTCTGTGTGGCATCTTGTAATTTACTTTTTATTGATCTATGTGCATCAGTGCATGTGATAACATGCGTCTCACATCTTAGTGTTGCTCTATGCACAAATTTTCTGTTACAAGAAGAATGTCTATTTGAAATTGAGACTCGCTTGGAGATCTTGCACATCATAGTTCAACAATCTTAGCATCATTGTCCATGTCTATTACAGAGATGACAGAACTGCTGACTTAATAAAATGGCATTAGTACATATACCTAAGTGAAGAAAAACAATATAATGATATCTCATAATAGTATACACGTGTTGCTATGTATAATGAGTCTGCAGTTTAATTAATTTTTTCTCCGGATATTAACAGCAACTGTTACACTGTTTAGGGTCTAGGTTACTAAACAACTGTGATTAAATCATTCAAAATAAAAACCTAATCATGCAATTGTTAAATATTTAAAAGAACATTTTGACATGATGAATTATATATAGGTGGTTAATTAGTTTTTTTTGCCCCAACTTATAATTTCCAATTGATAATTTCAACAAATTTCTGTCATTAATATATGAATAATATTATCATTATCGACAATAATTCACGAAGACAAACACATGATGCAGAACAGTTGTGGGTACTGGATTCTGTGCCTGGAATAGTGGACCCTGAAGAATCTAGTGGTGAGGTGGAGAAAGTTTTAGAAACCTTGCAGACTCTACCAAAAACAATCTCTTCATGCAAGTATGTATTAAAATCTCATCATACCACTTTTTTTAGCATCGTATTAGTTGTTATGTTATGTTTGACTAGATTCTATGATGTCTTGGTTCAGTTCATAGGAATTTACAGTTCATTTATTCTATTCTATTCTATTTAATCTCTTATGTCGGTGGCTACAGTGCCACCGACCTCCACACCTCACAACAAAACCCTAATCCCCAACCCAAACCACCACCAATTACAAGCGAAGCAGAATGGAATTCAAGGAGCTCGAGCATAATGGAATTCCAAGCGAAGCTTTCGGGTCACAAGCTGATGGATCGGATCTTCCGATTGCGAGACGAGCTTCGCTTCATCGGTTTTTGGCGAAGAGGAAAGACAGAGCGACTAAGATGATGAAGCGATTACAGGAGCTCGAGAAAGAGGAGCTCGAGCAGAATCGAATTCAATCGGCTTCAACTTCGATTTCTCCAAGCGAAGCTTTCGGGTCACAGGCTGATGGATCGGATCTTCCGATTGCGAGACGAGCTTCGCTTCATCGCTCAACTTCGATTTCTCCAAGCGAAGCTTTCGGGTCGAAATTGATTAAAGCGATTTTAGATCCGAAGAAAAACTGGTTCGCTGCAGTGCACAAGAAAACCATAGAAACTCGCCTTCGTAAATACGGTCAGAATTTCTGAATTTGTAGTCGATTTATTCTAGGGATTTGTAAATTTTCTGATGTGTTGGGGATTTTAGTGGATTCGCTGATGTTTTGATGTGGTTATGTGGGTTAATGATGGTAATTAGGCTTGCGATATGATGATTTGTACGATCCGATGGAGTGGCTAGGCTCCCTCGTGAGATTGTTGATGCTAGAAACCAGCGTCTCTTGCGTGCTATGGATCTCTCTATGAAACACGAATACCTGCCTAAAGATCTTCAGGTCCATTTTTTGTTTGTATTTTGTTGATTTGTATGTGTGCCATTGAGTTTGATTTTTTGTTTGTATTTTGTTGATTTGTATGTGTGCCATTGAGTTTGATTTGCTTTTGATTGTGTTTTGATTGTTAGTTGCTTATTCTGTGTATATATGTGTTGTGAACCCTCTAATAACTTGGTTAGATAAGCTTGACATAATTGTTCAAACACTTGCGTTTATAATTGTTGTTTAAAGTTAAGAAAATACTTTGTGAATGTGATGTATTTTGTTGTTGTTACAGGCGCAGCAGACCCCGTTCAGGAGTTATCTGAGTGACATGCTAGCCCTGGTAAGTGCATAAGCTTTTAGTTGTTTAATTTGGGTGTAAATATGAACTGCTTATTTCTTATGCTACTTGTATATAACTTTAGCGCTTATGAAGTACTAATAAAACTAAGGCACGTTTCCTAAGTATATATAGAGTTTCTAAACAAGAACCCATAGTCTAATACAAATAGGATTCTTATTCTTTATCTTAAGTAAACCTATCTACTAACATAACTTTTGGGCTTATGAAGTAATAATAAAAGTAGTGCATGTCTACTGTTAATAATTAACTGATGCAACTATTTGGGTCTTAGCATAAGCCAACAACATTTAAAAAGCCAGAATCAACTCTCCATCTTACCCTGCAGTAGATTTATGGTTTTGGTTCCCAATGTTATGCATGTCTATGTTTGTCTTTTTTTTCTCTCTGTTTCTACTAACCACCAATTGTAACACCTTTGTCATCTTATGAGTTGTTGTTAAAGTAATAGTATATCTTGTGGCAAATAATTGAGAACAGTAGATAAGTAGAAGTAGAAGTAAAACAATAATACATCTTTTTAGAATGATTCTTGATCTTCATGATGATTTTTTGAAGACTAGAAGTTTCTTACAGCATGGAATGCGTATGGTGTTATACCTAAACATGGGGATATGCCTTTCTAGATTCTCTAATAATATTGTAGAACAAGAATTTTAAGTATTATGTACCTACATTCAAGTATACTAGGTTGATGATCCTGCCGGTAAAAGTGAGGATTGAAGTTCATAAGAAATAAGCTATCAAGTTTTGGAAGAATAATATGCCTGAAGAGTGGACTCCATATTTTTTAAGGGTTTGAAATATCCTTTTAAAGATATTGAAAGATGTAATGAAACCCATACAGTATAGTTAATGAAGAAGTTAAATTATGATGAAATTAGTAGCAAGTAATACATCTTTCCTTTTGAACAAGTCTTGCAAAGGTGGATTGTGTTGTACATCTAACTATCTAAGAGCAACATAAGAGGAAATAGCATAGTCATATAATGAAAAGACATCTATAGCAACGCCGAAAGCTATAGGAACTTGTAATTCTGAATTTAAAGTACTCGGTGAAAAAGGTAATATATTAGTTGATGTACATGAAAATTTGAGTAGTGTAAGAATAAAATATAAAAAGACCTTCAAAGGGTTTGTAGATTGAATAACCAGGATGGGATTATGTGGAGAGCAGTCCATGAAATCAGGAGGTGGTGCAGCAACTCCTAACTGTTCCCACCAAATATTAGCTTAAATATTGCTGTTTTCCTGCATTTTGTTTTCTAATTAAAAGATTGGTCGGTGATTTTTCCTTTTTTTTCCTTTTTTGTTTTTTTGTGTTTAAAATTTTCTTTTGTTTATTTTGTTGTGTTTTATTTTTTTTATTTTTTTTGTTTGTGTTTTAATATGTTTTGTTTTGTGTATGGGTTCGAGATTCTGGGATGAGGTTTTTTGTATCTGGACACGTGTTTTTGATTTGTAGGGTTCGTTGACGTTGTGTTTCTCCGGTTTCCTGCTTTCTTTCTTTCGTTATCGCTGCCCTGACGATTCTCGCTATTAAGGTTTGGGTTTTCCTTTTGTTTGCTCTTTTTGGGGCTTTGATTTTCGTCGGTTTACTATTTTAGACTGTGTCGCTTTCTTACGGCTTTGATTTTCGTTTGTTTTGTGTATGGTGTTGGGCTTTGATTTAGTTTTTGGGTTCTGCATGTTCTGGTTTGTTATGGATTTGGGGTTTTGGTGTGTTTTACTTTGTGTATTTTACTGATTTGTGGTTTTGAACCTTCATTTTGATTTTGATTTAGGGTTACATTAAAACTCGCGTATGCGCGGCAACGCGCGCGCCAAAGCCTAGTTTATTTTTATTCTCATATTAACCTCTTCACACTGGATCTAAGCATGTCGAAAAAGACGGGATATATGGTAAATAAAACACAAGAATTAGTGTGTAGTTGAAGTACCTGCACCAAAACTGAGTGATGTCAGCTTTCCTTCATGATACAAGAACTCTTTTATGCTATTTATCTGAATATTCTCAAGCACCTCCAACCATATTTCTTCAAATTCTTGCCGATATAAATCTTTTTTCATGTTTGTTTGAATTCCACTAGAACTTCCATCCGTTTTCATCAAACCCCTTTGAATCCCAGTTGTCTCACCATGCCCAAAGTTACTTTTGCAGGTCCCATCTCTTCTACTGCGATTATTTACCACCAATGGACTGTGATGAATGCTCGCATCCACAGAAGATGTTGGTAATACATACTGCTGATCAGGAGCAAGCTGCAACAAAGCGGCGGTCAACCAAGTCAACTTGTCATTTGACGTTCTAAGCTGCTTTTCTGCTTCAGACAACGTCTTCAATGCTAACCGCAACTTCTCCATATCTTCTTTAGATACTGAAAGATGGACTATATGTTAGAGAATGCCAAAAAGAGTGGCTTTTCTTGCAATCTTGAGAGAAAGAAAAGTCAAGAAGAGTCAAACTTACATGCTTGTTGTCTAAAGAACTTTCTTTTTGACCTTTCTTTCATGAAATTGTAACAACCCGCAAGAATATCGGTTACCACGGTTGCAATTTGTGACATTAATGCCAATGGCTCGATACCCGACTCCATGATTTCTCTTAATTGTTTCACGGTATTCACTGTGTCTGCTGATAATGCGAAATCAAGCAGGTCAACTAATTTGTCATCAGATATAAGTCCAACCTGTTTAGTGAGGTGTATACATATTTATTAGAGGTGATGTAGAAACTGATAACAGATGACTCTGAGTGAGATAATAAAATTATCAATGGATGCATTGCATACACTTCAGACGGCTTTCAACCCGTTTGACCCTATTCCTGTTGTAACTCTAATTGGCCACTTATGCATAAGTTGGATGTTTTTTATAACTGCTTTTGAAAGCTGAATGATTAAAAACAATCTTTAAAATCCAGTGACCAAATGCTACATGTTGCTATTTATGATTATATTTATATAAAGTATAAAAGATGGAGAAAAACCAGTTCTTGAACAAGAGGAACAGATATCCTTTGCCCCAGTAGACTTAGCTGCTCGAGGGTCATTTCCGCATCCCTTAATGAACCATTAGATCTGGAAGCTATAAGCTTCAATGCATCTTTATCAATTTTGAGATCTTCTTTAGTTGCAATCCATTGTAATGTATAGATAATATCCGCATCTTTCAACTTGGGGAAGAAAAACTTCTGACACCTGGAAATGATTATATGTGGCAAAACATCAAGACTTGAATTGACTAAAAGAAAAACCATACGCCTTGGAGCTCGATCAATAACCTTAGATATAGCACTCCAACAGTCAGGAGGCAAAGTATCACAATCATCGATTATGAACACTCGGTACTTTGATGGTAGCTGAGAAACAATCATGTTTTCTATAAGTTCCATGGTACTCCTATACCCAAGATTACTCATGGGACCCACTTCTCGAACACTCCTATTCTTTCCCATATCATGTGCTACACAAGAATTGCAACACCCACACGGTTTTGGGTGATCAAAAGACTGACAAGTTAAGGCCCGGGCAAATATACGTGCACACGAGGTCTTCCCGGTGCCATGAGGGCCATAAAATACATAAAGCAGTCCGATTTTGTTTTTTGCAATTGCATTGGAGAGAGCTTGTACTGCCAAATTCTGTCCCACTAAATCCCGAAAGGTTCTTGGCATGTACTTTTGAGTGAGGTTTTGGTGTCGAGTATGGTCACGAGATCGGCTTTGGTAACCCGATCGGGCTTCTGAGGCAAGATCCAAGTCTATTTCACTATTTAATAAGTTGTCTGCATAAAGACCTAATTCACCAGAATAATCATGCACCCATGCTGCAGGATTTTCTTGACTTTCTTGAGAACCATCCATTAATAAAGGCAGTGATTCACTGGTTGTAGATGAAGTAGAGTGATCAGACATAACGGGCATTTGACTAGAGTCCTGTGGACCCTTTCTCTTAGACCTTGAATCAGATAAACCGCATGAGAGACTTCTTCCTGCTATATCAAGAAATGACTTCCCCCGATCATGCATTCTTGACCAGTTAAATGGAATCCCACAACTGTTTTTTGGACCCTCGGTGACACTTTGTTGACCACCATATTCAACTTGTGATACAAAATTTGAAGCCATGGACATCTTGGTTATGGGTACCCGAGAAGCTCGCCTTCCACTTCTAAATTTTTGCCTTTTGACCCTATTAAGACCATGGCTACGAAGGCTAGATTCACCTCTATACCACCATGGAAACGATTGTGTGATGAAGCTACATTGTCACCATCAATCAGGATTTCATTCCGCCCTTTTTGCTTATCATCAGAACTTCCCGGATAAATATCACTAGCCAAAGTGGCAGCATCTAATCGAGAATCATCTTTAAAACTCCTCCTACCCGACTCTTCTTTCTTCTTTCTTCTATGGATCTCATCACTAGTGCCCACATCTGATGACAAGTTGCCAGATAAATCAATAGACCGCCTTCCACCACCGCCATCTTTCTCCACTCGTTTTGGTAGATGGTCAAGGGCAGGAGATGACTGAAATGGAGGCGAGCTCGGGCTCATGGAAGGATCCCTTAAAGACCGTGACCTTTGAAGAACAACAAGGTCCCTAATAAGGGACCTGTCAGTCATCAGCGGGCTATTTTGGTGCATATGATTTTTCAAGTGAATACAGTTTGTTAAATGGATATGGTTGTGTAGATGATCGCTAACATTACCATTAGCATCTTTAAGGATCCGATCACGAACAACTCCTGCCATGATCCAATTCTGCAAGATATCGCAAAATATAGCATTTTCTTTCTCATTTATGTCTCTATCACTCATACAAACAAATCTTTCACCAAATTTAAATCCTAAAAACACAAATTAACGCCTCCAAATCTAAACCATTAAGAAAGAATCATTGAACTTTTTCACATTGCCCACCCAAAACCCTTGTACACGAATCATTTCAATCAAACAAAATGTTTAACACACACACACACATTTATAAGTCAATTCTAGTAACAACACAAGATTGAATTAATTTAGCTAAAAACCTTGTTGAAGAAACCTTCAAAGACAAACTTTAATGTTAACCCAAGATCATACAGTGAAATTAACAATACCGAATTTCAAGAAAGTTTCAAAGATGCAATCTTTGAAGCTCTTAAACCCTTTTTAACAAATCATTCAAATCAAATAAACTGTTTCCCACACACAAACACATAAAAGTGCAATACCTAAAACAACATAAGATTGAGTTGAATTAGCAAAAACCCAAGATTATACAATGAAACTAACAAAATCCTATTTCAAGAAAGGTTCAAAGATTCAATCTTTAAAGCTCCAAACACCCACCCACCCACTTCACAAGAATCAACAAGCTTCCATTTTTGTGAATCTATGAACATTACTGAAGTGGGGTTTGCTTTATAATAGATTTAAAGGAGATGAAATAGAAATTCACCTGAATTAGAGGCAAAGTTACAGGTGACCCGTTTTCTACATTAAATCTGAAATCTTTTACATCCACTTCACGAGGGGTTTCCTTGTTGTGGTGGCATAAAGTTGCAACCCTTAATGTGGGGGCAGGTTAAAAGGGGTTGAACACACGAGAGCTGAAATGGGGCTAGTGTTCATTAGTACCGGAGACTGAAGATGGAGAGGATTTGAGGTTCTTTTGCCAATCTAGAGAGAGAGAGAGAGAGAGTAGGGGTGATGTACAATGTTGAATTGCTGATGACTATTTGGAAAACTTCTGACAATTTGCTAGAAACCAGCCATGGGTATGTTTGTTTGTGTGAAACGATTATTTGAAATGAAGAGTTATATGGATCTTGAATCTATATGGATTAGTACAGCATTTACAATTCATCTACATTTTCATACGTATAATTATATTAAATAATGGGTCCTAACGGGGATATCGCATGGGTTTTTGGGGGTGGGCCGGTTCAAACGATCACGGTTAGGTCTTGCGGTCACATTTTGGAACCTAACCGTGACCGCATGGACTTGCTGTCACGGTTTGGGGTGTTTGTCCCCGTGACAGCAAGGTCTTGCTTTCACGATTCGGGGTGGTAGTCCCCGTGACCTCCTGACAACAAAACGACAAAATGACAAAATGGGCTGTTAAAGTTGAAAAGCGGTCACCAAACCGTCACGTGGAGGCCAAACCGTGACCTCTAGGGTACACAGTCTCAGTTTAAGGTACGACGTAGACGTGATTTTGACAAAAGGCCGGGATTCCCGGCACAAACCGTCACGTGGAGGCCAAACCGTGACCTCTAGGGTACACTGTCTCGATTTAAGGTACGACGTAGACGTGATTTTGACAAAAGGTCGGGATTCCCGGCACAAACCGTCACGTGGAGGCCAAACCGTGACGGTTTGTGCCCCAGAATTTCACCTTATATACATTTCACCTTCGAACAATCGGCATATCATTTCCAAACTAAAAATTCGTAATTTCATAATCCACACTCGAGATTTTTCAGCCTTCGTCATTCCAAAAACGCGTTAATTCAAAACAATATCGGGTTCGGGAGATCATTATCAAAAGCCGAAGCTTCCAGATTTGAATGTCGTGACCTCGGTGATTCTGCTCTTGGGCTCGCAATCTCAAGCTTTTTCTTCTTCACTTACCCCGATATCGACGCTGGTAAACTCTCTGAACTCCGTGCGCGCAATGTTAGTGGTGAAAAACTCGCTCGGGTTGCAGTTCGCCTCGGGCTTTACACCACCGGACCATGGTGCAAGATCCTAGTGCCACAACCCTACCTCTCCCCCCAACCATCCTTGTCACACTACTTCTACTAAATGCGTCTCGAAATCTCAACGCCGCTTCAGGTGTTGTAAAGTTAACAAACGCGAACCCAGCGTTAGTTCGCCGACTACAAAACAACAACAAATTAAAAGTAATAAAGCACCTGGATTCTAGCACGACTAACATCCGCAATCTTTTTGCTTTGAAACAAATCCCAATGTTTTCCTTTAACCGACGTATGAAACTTCCAAGCTGCTTCAGATGTTGTAAAGTTCACAAACGCATATCCGGCATTCAAACCATGCCTGTACGTATATATCAACGTCAAAACTTAGCTTACAGTGAGTACGTTAATAAAACTCCGATCGAACGGTGTTTCCCGCCTTTTCATTCTCAAGTTTACAGTGATAAAATTACGGAAATAAAAATAAATGTTTAATGCTGGCCCATCTGGCGCGGGCGGGTCTGGTCAGGGCAGCGATCCGGGGATGATGGATTAGATAGATATTTTGTTTGTATTTTATTTCTTTTTGTATGTAAAAACTCGTTGTATATATATATATATGTGCAGTTTCAGTTATGATGATTTGTATATTTGGTTGTGTTTGTTTGGTTGTGTTTCTTTGTTTGTTTGCTTTATATTTGTAATATTGATAATGTTAATTGTATATGTTTAATAACAACTGATTTTTACGATTAGGTTAACCATGTGATAAAATAACAACCAACTTGTTTAAAATTACTTGTAATATGACCATGAACGGTGTTTCCCGCCTTTTCATTCTTAAGTTTACAGTGATAAAATTACGGAAATAAAAATAAATGTTTAATCTTTAAGGAAGATACACGAAATAAAAATAAATATTTAATGCTTAAAAGAATAAAAAAAATAAAAGCAATATGTCACGGTTTGGCCAAACCGTGACATATAGCCCCCCCTGCGCACAATCAATACCCCCATAATTACATACCCAATCAATACCCCCATAATTACATACCCAATCATTGACCCCAGATCTAACTGTCACGGGTAGGGTAAACCGTGACAACTAGATGTCACACCTGACCTAGCGGTCACGGGGAGACCTAACCGTGACAGCTTGGGTCGGTTTTCTCCAGGAAAAGCACGGTGCGCCTAAAATTTCCGTAAATAATATTAAGTTTTTTTCTCCTTTTTTAAAAAAATATTTTATTTCATACATTTATAATTATATTTTCTCTCTTATTCACTCACAACCACTTTAAAAATATTAAAAATTTATGGGGGTTGTACTGTGTTTCCCCAAATATGAGAATACACGGTACAAATGCCCATAAATTTTCTATATCTTTCACTCACAATCACTCACAATCATCCTCCATAATATAGAAAACCACTCACATACGTATGATAAACGGACTCTGAATGCTCTTAATTATATTTTTTATATTATATGAACAACAAAAACTTGCCTTCGTTTTGCGTGCGTGGAATTTTAAGTAAAACTTGTATTGACAAACAAACAAACAAACAAACCCAGTATATCCCACTCAAGAGCAGGGTCTGGGAGGGGTAGGTGGTGGCAAGTCTTTCCTCTACCCAGATAGGTAGAGAGACCGCTTCCAAAGAGACCCCTGGCTCGATACAAAAGCTATAACGCAGGCGCATCAACATATAATCACACGTACGATATATGATATATGGTATATGGAAAGACACAAAGAAGACATTGTATCGTCATAAATGGAAAGACACAAAGAAGACATTGTACGATATACGATATATGATATATGGTATATACAAAAGCTAAAACTTATATTGACACATAGATAAAAATATATATGTCATAAATGTATAGTCTAAGAAGACATTGTATCGTTACAAAAATAAAGCATTAAGGAACACACAAAGAAATATAAAAACAAAGTGCATAAAATTATATTATTTTGAGCATATTATATATAGAGTTAATCTCGGTTTTGGTCCCTGTGTTTTGCAAATTGACTCCACTTGAGTACCAACGTTTATTTTGTCTCCATTTGAGTATCAAACTTTAAAAAAGTTGTCTGTTTCAGTCCAAATTTCAAACGGTGTTAACATTTTCTGTTAGATTTTTTTAAAAAGACCAAAATACCCCTAAGGGCTATAAAAATGTCATCATCTCCACCACACACCACATACCACCACCACCACCACACACCACCGCCACCACACACCACCGCCGGACCTTCCACCACCACCGCCACCACACACCACCGCCGGAGAGATGGATCCCCAAATCGACGTCGGTTAGGGTTGCGGTGACGTGAGGGATTCCGATCTTTGATGCAGCCGATTCGGCCGATTCGTTGCCTTCTTTAGCGGTTAACAGCAGTTTGGCTTCGGAATCCGATAAGTAAAACTCGAATTCATCACCGGTGTAGGCTTGATTCAGCGGCGCTGCGGTGGCTCTAGCTCGAATAACAGCCAGAAACATGATCACATACTGTGAACAATCAACGAAATTGCATCAGATTCAGATGAATCGCAGAGTCTATTATCGAATTGAACAGATGATTACAAAGTTATGTACCTCAATGGTGTTGGGGAAGGTGAGGGCGACGACGTCGTGGGGTGACGGATCCGCCCTAACGTCTCCACCTCAGCCTCGAACCCGTTATTAACAACCGAACTCGAGCCCAACCCGCTCTCAAGGTCCTTATTTTCGCCTTTTTTTGAACCGCCCCAGAGCAGGTTATTCCTCAAATTCTGTAATCCGACGGGGATTTTGCCGAATTTGAGCAGGTTGTTCGGAGGTTTTCGCCGATGAGGGAGTCCTGTAAGCCTCTTTCTTCGAGGGTTTCGATGATGTTGGGGCGGTGATGGTGTGACTGTTTTAGGGTTGATTGGGATGAGATGGAGCAGAGGTTGCGAGTGAATGGGTGACGCCGGAGATGGTGGTGGTGAAGGGATCCGGCGACGGTGGTGGCTATGGTGTGTGTGGTGGTGGTATGTGGTGTGTGGTGGCGATGGTGTGTGGTATGGTGATATTTTTAGCCCTTAGGGGTATTTCTGTCTTTTTAAAAAATCTAACAGAAAATGTTAACACCGTTTGAAATTTGGACTGAAACAGACAACTTTTTTAAAGTTTGGTACTCAAATGGAGACAAAATAAACGTTGGTATTCAAGTGGAGTCAATTTGCAAAACACAGGGACTAAAACCGAGATTAACTCTTATATATATGATTAAGTTGAGACTGGGGGAGAGAGGTGTGAGAACTTAATTTTTTTCTTTTTATAATTGAAGACCAAATTTAAAGGGTTGGATATGTCAATTCCTAAAACTTGATTTAAATTAGGGTTACAAGTACGAGGGTTTAAATCAAATATCTAAAATTTCGGATATCCGAATTCCCCAAATTTTAAATATAAGAAATTTTCAGATTGTAGAAATCATTATCAATATCTGTATCCAAGAATTTGAATATTCCAAGTTCGTAACTTTCATGTACTGATACAGATAGTGATTCGAATATCCGAACTTTTTTTCTTATTTTTTACTTTGCAACAATTAGACATATACTATTTGAACAATAATGTAAAATACCAATCACATTGACAAAGTCTCAACATACATCGAGAAGTCCCAACCAAAAATAAAAAAAACGTTTAACACTCTAACTGGGGGTGTGCACGATACGGTTCGGTGCGGTTAATAGAATTTTTGAAACCGTAACCAAAACTTCGGTTAGCCACCGGTTATAGTTAATTGAAGGTTAATTTCGGTTAATTAACAAATGTATTTAACATATGCTTTAAAACCAAAATATTAACTAATAAATTATTGCTAGACTAGTTTTGGATCAATTTTATAAGGATGTGCATAATATGGTTCGTTTTTAAGGTCTAGCCAAACCAAAACCGAAGTCGGGGTGTGCATATGATAATGTGTGCGCACATATTGCAATGCTTTTGTTTGTTTATGATGTTTTTTCAATACATAACGGAATCCACTATGTAAATATATTTTTATAAATGTGAATTAAAAAGTTTATAAATGTGAACAAAAAGGATGAATATATAAACTTATAGTAAAATCATGAGGAGTATTGTAAATTAATTATAAATTAATGACATTCGGTTCGCTGTGGTTAATTTGCATATCAAAACCGAAACCGAACCGCAGTGTGCGATTAATCGGTTATGTCTTAACCGAACCGTCGGTTAATTGTTCGGTTCGGTTAATGCGGTTAATCCGGTTATGATTCGGTTAAATCGGTTATTACCTCACCCCTAAGTCTCACAAAATAACAAAAATATTTTTCAACTTTTAGATAATTGAAATCCGAATATCCAAAAGTTTTCAAAATCGATATTCGAATCCGAATCTAAATTTTAGGATATTTGAATTTCTAGTATTTCGGATTCTGATTTTAGATCCGATTCTTACCTCTAGTTAAAAGTTTTGGTTAAAATTTATGTGTTTTAAGAGTAAACAAGAATGAAGAACGAGAGAACATTCAAAGTAAGTTCTTGCATGGAATCAATCCAATTTGTTAGGGAAATTAACGATAGGAGTTTGAATCATCAACATTGGTAGAATTTCATACTTGGGTAAGTAGATAAATCAATTATGTATGTTTGATCTTAAGTTCAAATTTTGATGTTATTGGCGTTATCTATTATGTATTATTACATAATCTTGCATAAATGAGCATAAATCACCATTTTTGAAAATTGGGGGTGGGGTTCTTCAAGTGGGGTTTTGTAAGTAATGCATGAGAGTATTAACTGATGATGATTCATTGCTTAGTTTGAGGTTGTAATGGTGATATAATCAAATATGGGTAAGAAAAATTCTGCACATCAGTTTGTTGAAATGCCTCAATGAAGTTATTCAAATAGAAGCGGTACCTTAGAATGAGAAACATGTGCACATGTGAATATAATTAATAAAATGTGCATTGATATAAAAGGGTGTGTAAGTGGGTCAAATGAAGAATGTATCTGTAATGTAGGAAGTTAAGTATCATTGTTATCAAAATGAATTTTTGGTGAATTAGGAGTTAAACTGTGCATGGGTTATGTTTAAACTAGGAAATGGAAGTGGGATTCGAAAAATAACATCCAAACCTTCCTGCGGGCTAATACGAGCAGACTGTTCTAAAATTAGAAAGTACACGTTTGTAGTATTATGTGAGTATATGAACTTGATTACATAATTTAATGGCAATATGTGTTATGATGTTACATATTATGTCAGAGACTATTTGTATTACAAGTTGTACAAAGTGATGTATTGGTGGTCATTGAATATATTAGTGTTTTAATGCAAGTCACAATGGTGCATGACAACTCACTTTGGATTTGAGTGAGGGGCTGGTAAGTTCCCTCGAGAAGTCAACATTCCAATTATCCCAGTAGTTACGTTCATCAAGTGAGCTGCCTACAGCTTCATGTCTCCGTGAACCATTTTATGACTTTCAGTTTTATAAAGGCAGAGGATGAAAAGGTCTTGGTGAAGGAGAAAGACATCAATGAGAGAGGGAAAACTTACTTCGATAACCTTTTCAACCTAAGGAACTCTAATCAGCAAACTGAGATCGATAAAACAACTCAAACAACGCAACAAAACAAGTGCTATTGTAGAAGCATCACAGTCGTCGAAGTTACGAGAGCTCTTAAGAAAATGGGAAGAGTTAAAGCGGTGAGGCTAGATAACATACCAATTGAAGTGTGGAAGTGCCTAGAATATGAGTGTCTGCAATGGCTAACAGACCTATTCAACACTATCTTCAAGACCGGGAAGATGCCGGATCAGTGGAGAAGCAGTGTCATAGTCCCCATATATAAGAAAAAAGGAGATGTCCAATGTTGCGCAAACTACATGGGAATAAAGCTCTTAAGCCACACGATGAAACTATGGGAAAGAGTTATCGACACGAGAATTAGACGCAAAACTCAGATAGCGATAAACCAATTTGGATTTATGCGAGGACGCTCTACAACAGAAGTCATACACGTCATAAGGAGGATAATGGAGAAATATAGAGAAAAGAAAAGGGACCTGCATATGGTATTCATTGACCTAGAAAAAGCCTATGACGGTGTTCCGCGTCAACTCATTTGAGAAAGTGTACGACTTAGAGGGGTACCCGAGAGGTATATCAAAATAATTAAGGATATGTATGACGGGACAAAAACATGTGTGCGAGCACCAGTCGGAGACACGGACTTCTTCCAGGTGGAAGTGGGACTCCACCAAGGATCGACATTGAGCCCATTTCTCTTCACAGTAATGTTGGATGAGATGACCAAGTCTATACATGAGCCAGTCCCGTGGTGCATGTTGTTTGCGGATGATATTGTGTTAATATCAGAATCTAAAAGGGTGCTTAACGAGAGACTAGAACAGTGGAGAGCAGTACTAGAGCGTAAAGGCTTAAGGATAAGTCGCTCTAAGAAGGAATACATACATTGTAACTTTAGTGGTGAGACTGAAGAGGACACCCAAATCAGTACCCAAGGTATGACGGTCCCACAAACGTCTAGGTTCAAATACCTGGGATCGTACGTACAGGACGATGAAGAGATACACAGCGATGTAGCCCACCGTGTCTAATCAGGATGGTGCAAGTGGAGAGCAGCATCAGGGATTTTTTGTGATAAGAGGTTCCCAGTAAAACTAAAGGGAAAACTATACAGAGTGGCAGTACGTCCAGCTATGTTATACGGAATAAACTGTTGGGCCATAAAGAAATCGCACGAGAGACAAATAGAGATCACGGAAATGCGAATGCTGAGGTGGATATGTGGACACACAAGACTGGATCGGATAAGGAATGACATGTTTTGACAAAGGCTAGAGGTGGCTTGTATCACGGATAAAATACGAGAGGGAAGATTAAGATGGTTCGGTCACGTGAAGAGGAGACCGATGCAGGCGCCGGTTAGAGCAGTAGAGAATATCACCCTAGAGAGTATGAGGAGTAGAGGAAGACTGATGTTGACTTGGGACGAGATAATTAGGCGAGATATGGTAGAGTTGCACCTCTCTGAGCATATGATCGAGGATAGGAGTGCATGGAGGCGTAGAATTAAAATTAAGGACTTCTAGTGGGATCTGTGGGTAGGAAGAGTTAAGGATGACCTGTTACGGGACCCCTTGCTTGATGTGTAGCTATTCGACTTCTGCCCTTTATAGATGAAACTTGTCGCTTATTTGTTGCACGCTATTTCTAAATCTTTATTGTTTTATACTGTGGTGTTGTATGCTATATATTATGTTTGCTATTGCTATTGTTACCGAGTTGGGGTCTCTTTAGAAGCGGTCTCTCTATCTCTCAAGATAGAGGAAAGACTCGCCACCACCTACCCCTCCTAGACCCTGCTCTTAAGCGGGATACACTGGGTATGCTTGTTTGTTTGTTTGTTTGTTTATGTTTATGTGTACAAAAAGGTGGTCGCAACTGTGTATGATTCCAAATTTCATGTAGTTGTAATTTGTAATAGCATGTGATAAAGTAGGACAATGATTCTAAAATGACAAGGAGTGTGTGATTTGGATTGAACAATACCTTAATTTTAGTTTAAAATATTTAATACCCTTCATGAATTCTCTTATATTTATCTCATAGCCCAGAGATGTGTAAAAGATGATTTATATGCATGCCTTTTGGGTGCTTAAAAATTGCTAGATGAATGAAACAATACAAATAGAATTATGTTGGTTAATCAATCAAAAATAGTCAAAATGATAATGCAAGGTCATAGACTACATCACCCTGGTTTGAGTGTGATATTGATAAGCTCTTTTTCCTACGACGTATGATGTTGATGGGTGTAGCCTATGCTGGGTGGGGCATAGCCTACGTGATCCCTAGCTCCTTCCTTGTTTTTCACCTGTGTTTTTTGTAGTGTGGTAGGGGTGAGTAAGGGTCCGTCCCCTTAATAGGTCATCTTAGAGGTCAAATGTGATAAGAAATAGGCAGGAATGGAGTAGATATAGTTTTAGAAGTTATTTTTTTGGATCCTCTTATAGAGATTTAATATGATCATTTAAGGGCATGTTTTTGTATAAGTTTAAGAGTAAAACTTTTATTGAATGTTAAGTAAATATTTTGTGTGAAGATAATATTTTGGTTATGAGACCTAACTATGGTGGAGAATCTAACCCGATCAAGGTCCGAATTGATAAACAAGAACATGAGAAAACAACAATAGATGGATAATCAATAACTAGTTGTGTTATAGACAATATTTATATTAACAATAAAAAGATTTTTTAAGTGTGAGTGTATGATGTGATAATTTTAGGATTTATAGTCTATATAAGAGATGTTTAGAGTCATATCATTACCAACCACAACATTTCTAAACTAAGGTATGATATCGTATTGTGAAACAAATCGTTAGCGTACGTCCGATGTGTCGTAGCTCCTGAGTCAAAATCCACTTATCAGCTGTTTGAAATATATCTAAAAAACGATTTTCTTGAACAAAAGTGTGAGAAAATTTATTGTTGTTAGGCCCATGAACTAAAATATGTTAGTCCAAATTCATTGCGTTATTTTGAATTAAAATTCTTAGTCTTTAAAGGTGTTACTAGACATAACATAAGAATATCATAGAAAACATTTCAAATTTGTTGCTCCAAATCCGCTCACTCGATCCACTCGCTCTAGATCTGGATGAAGAGTCATCCATGGGTTATTAAACATATAATTAGGGTTTTGTTCATAGTCGATATAATCTAATGGCTCAACTAGACTAAGGCTAAGGGCTTCTCCATGGTTTGTTTCTACAATCATGACTTACACTTGCTCGTTTAACAGGGACGCCTCATCTACCACTCCGAGCACCCTCTTTGCCACCATGATGATATCCTTTTTTCAACTAGAGTATCAGATTTAGCAAGTGATGTGTGTGTGTGTGTGTATATATATATATATATACATATATATATATATATATATAGGGAAGGGATCCTAAGAAAACCATATAGTTTTAAGAAAACCAAGAAAACCAATTCTAGCCAATCAAAATTTTTTATTATTTATATCTATCTATTAATTTCAAAGGGTATTTTAGTAATTGTCTTTGTAACTTATTTTTAGTAAATAAAATTAGTTGACTAATATTCCTTATTTTACTCCTCCATTGAACAAATCAAGACTAATTCAAATAAAGCATCGATCATTTTCATCTTCTCCACCATTTCGATTATTTTTAGCAAATTTATTCCTGATTTGGTGAATCAATCGTTGCTACATAATGAATCTATGTCGGTTTCAAACAAAAATCAGGCCGAAGGGTTTCAATTAAAGACTGATGTAGGTCGATTTGCAGGTCAGGTGAAACTAATGCGGGTGAGCGACCGTTGTTGGTTTGCTTCAATTCGAGAAACGTGATGAATATGATGACATGTGGATCTGATGTGGGCTAAGAAAAGAATCAAAGGAAATGATTAGAAAGAAATTAAACCCTATAGGAGTCGATGATGATGATTTACATATATGTGTTCGTATATGTAACTATGTAAAAGAAGTGTAAGTTATACTCTAAAGTTCCGCCATTAGTAAAGGTCCTTTAAGCAGAGGTTGCACCTGTGTTTCTCCATTGTTTTGTGAAGATGTCGATGATGATGATTTACATGTAGCGGTTACGTATACGTAACTAGGTAACAGAAGCATAAAGTGTCTTCTGAAGTGAAGATGTCGATGATGATGGTAAAATGTGTAATTTTCCAATTGTTGGATTACATATATGTTTTTACGAATTACATATATAAAAGCAGGGGTTACGTATATGTAACTAGTATATGTAACCTGTGGTTTTACATATGTAACTCATACTTACGTATACGTAAGTAAGAGAATTTCAGTTCTAAAGTTTTCAAATCTTCTTCCTCATCTTTTCAATGTTCCATTTCTTGTTTATTTATTCAAGTTACATATAGGTAACTCACCTTCTTTTGATCGGATTTGGTTTTTTTAACTCACAAGAGAATTAAGTAACTGGTTACGTATACGTAACTCACCTTCTATTCTGATCGTGTTCTCCTTTTTTAAAGAACATGTTTACGTATACTTAATCATGTATGTAATTATAAAAATTGGGAGCATCTTATATCTGCTAGGGATGAGGATTTGATCACGCAAGGGTGTTTACATATACGTAAGTTTCATCAACATGTCTTCTTTATTTGTTTTCTGATTGCTTACATACATGTAAGTTTCACCATTTTGATATAATAGTATGCATATTGTTTTTTCTTTGTTTGCTAATTGCTAATCTGGTTGTGTTTACATATACGTAAGCTGGTTACATATGATAGAGATGAAGACAATTTTTTATTAATATGAAGATGATTGTTACGTATATGTAATCAAAATACATATACAGAACCATGTCTACGTATGTGCACTTTTTTAAGTTTAACATATTGTTCTATACTAGTTGTGTGTTATAAGTATCGTTCTTTTTTTATTTTCAGCTGTTTATCGATTCTAACAAGAATTTATTTGAATTTCCTGATTTTGTATACCATTTTAGTGAGTGATACATATACATAAGTTTCATCAATTCAATGTAGTAGCAATTGTCATGTTTTTTGTTTGTTTTATACTTGTTTACATATAAGTAAGCATGTTGTAAGGAGCAAATATGTTATGAACAAATATGTGAACATGTTTACGTATACGTAAGCATGTATGTAATTAATATAGATCTGTAGAAAAAAAACTTGTGTTCTTCTAAAATATTTTAGAATGATATTTGAATAAATTAATTTGATTATAAATTAAACTAATATTGTGTTTGATTTTAGAGAGAGAGAGAGATTTAAGGGATTTTAGTTATTTCCAAAAATATAAAAATTATAATCTACCTAAAACACCCTTTAATCATTTAATTAAAGCAACTATCTATTAAATATTTATAAATTTGCCATTGATTAATATCAACCATTGATCAATTTTGATCAATGGTTTAAAAGTGGTTTTCTTGGTTTTCTTATAAATAGAGGTTTTCTTAGGAAACCTCCCCTACATATATATATATATACACATACATATATACACATATATATATATATACATATATATATATTGATTTTCACAACTCTTGATTTTAAATTTATAGAAATGTTTTTTACCTTAAAATTGAACCACACAACAAATAGGCAAGTGTGCTTATCGTATGTGTAGCATAGTTTAGGCAAGAACAAAGTATTGATCCAAGAACACGATAGCTCCTAATAATAAACCTTTGTTATTATTTAGCCGGAAAAAATAGATGATTTGGTATTTTTATATCTTAAACTAAAATAAACATAAATAGATAAATATGGATAGTAATCTAGAAAGATAATCAAGTAAATGGAATATTCATTTAGACTTCAACTCCACCTAGTCAAACAATGATAACATACATAAATTTATGATGAGATCATCCTATACACATGTAACATGGAAATAGACTAGACCCCGTCAAGGCTAACTAATCATATAACTCTTTGGAAAGTTAAAATGATATTAACATATAACCACCTAAAGTCATTCCATGAAGAACCAATGACAAATTATGTTGAATATAAATATGGATTAAACTCCTGTCAATGTCATTTAGTCCCATAATTCTTTGCTAATACAATAAACATATACCAACCACCTCGAATCACATGATGTAAACAAAATCATGAAGTCCTCTAACTTGTGAATATCATACCATGAATATATGAACTACAAATTTACGCTAGTAAACCATAATCACACATACACAATGCTATGAGGAATTTACAACAAATGTAATGGCCTTTTCAAGCATAAACACAAGGATGCATATTTGAATAACAGTCATACATGTTCCAATCCTCATCCACCATTCCTAGTCAAATGTCATAAATATATATACATACATATACATATTCATGAATAAATACCCTTACTTATACGGTTTTCCAACATGATATGGTCAAGATACCCATGAGATTCAACATTTCATCAAGTCAAGCAAACACACATAATCATTAAAGAAGATTTAAGATCATGTTAAAGTCATCAACATAATCATCATAAAAAATCACATGTACATCATCAAAGTTAGCTAGGATTCATCTAATCTAAGTGAATGAAGAGTTTTAGCTCATGCTAGCTACAAAAACACCTAAAAATCTTGAATAATCAAGAAGATACATGGTTAGATGAAGAGATTATCAAACCAAATCAAGCTAGATGGGTTGTATGTTGTTAGATTTTTCTTTGGAATGCTTGATCTTTGACTTCTTTTCCTTTAATAGATGCTCAAAAATGGTTTTGGGGGCTGGAGAGAATTAGGGTTTTTGTTCCCCTAAAGTTGTATGTTTGAAATGAGGCTTAATTTAGGTTTAAAAAGTGAGATCCGTGCCAACCATAGCCATGTTGTAAAGTGACATGGCCATGCCGCGCATCAGACATGTAAAGCTTGAACTGATCCTGATATGGCCATGTTAGAATATGACATGGCTACGTCAGTAGCCAAATTTCATTTATTTCTTGAGTTTTTTTTTATCAAATTCATCAAGTCACCATCCAAACCTATAAAATTCATATAAAACACGATTAAATATCGTTCCAAATGAATTTGTAACAAAAAAAGCATTCAAAACAGGGGACAATATGCATTCCTAATATGTATAATTTTAAGCATATCAACAAGTAGATGTCTCGCGCCCTTTCTTGCTGTATTGTGAGAAAATGTGTTCTAAATTGTTATATGTGATGTCTTGTCACATCCTGGCGGAAGCGTGAAATGCAGTTCGGGTGTGACTTGCTTTATCAGAGTACATTAATTATAGCGGAGTAAATAATAAACGCACATGCTTAAAACAAGAAAGTAGGACATGCATTTATTCATAATATTCAAGATTACATCTCCTATATAAGTTTCCAAAATTAGATATAATCTTTTTACTACATGATTAAACTACTGCATATCTTCAGATACGGTGGAAGTGAGCATCTACATACACACTATAGTCAACATGTTGACTGTTAGTGTCACACAAACCCTTCCAACGATTTCTCCCCAACCGTTGTGAACTTCAAAACTAAAGTCAAAGGTGTTAGACATCGTTTCCTAAAAAAGCATACTTAAACCAGTCAACAAAAAGTTGGTGAGAAACATAGGTTTATATCCAAGCAAAATATCTTGTCGATGTACCAATTACAACCAAACCTGCTTACAACATAAACATACTGTCACGATATAATTCACAAAATCAGATAATATTACATCTCAACCCTCATTCGTTTAGGTGCAGGATAATAGCAGCAACACTCATCCTGTTGGTGCAAATATTCTCCTAAGTAGCGCTACTAATATTATCAGACGGTTCCTCATTCGAACTAATGGTTGTATCACAAATGACAGTAAGTATCAAAATATTTTCAAAATAGTACATCAAACCAATTAGTATGCTTTTTCCCCTAAAAACTTTTTGAATACCAAAAGGGTCGAAAATAGGGCTATGAAACTCACCGTGTCTCCAAACTTGAACCTATAAAATAATTCACAGTATCAGATAATATTTTCTTTAAAATTTTTAGAACCTCAGATGTAAGTATATTTTGAGAGTTCTACTGTAAGGTAATCAAATAATGTTTATCACAAAATTCCCAACAATTAGTTTATTATACATAATTCCTTAAAATTAGTCCAAAGTCTCCATAAATCACCAAAATTACCTTATGTCATCCAAAAATCACCAAAAATTTATAGACTATTATTTCAACAGTTAGTAATATCCCATAATTTTTATAATATCTAACTCCCAACAGAATATTTTCTGTAATTTTTATAATAATCCCATAATTGATTAAAAATATCTTCTCTATTTGAAAAATCCTAAAATTTTACATACAGCTTATTACATAAAATTTAACATCATATAAATATATCAAGGTCCAAATCATAATATATCAGATTCTGTAATTTTTACAATAATCTTAATAATTAGAAAAATAGTTATATTGCTCTAAAAATTATGAAAATTATATATTCTATAGTTTCATATTTAATATCACATCTACGATTTTCTCAGGATTTATTATTTACGTTAAATATTTATTCTGATTTTTCTACTACAAAACACATAAAAATTCGCATCTTACTTATAATAAGAAAATAAATTCTCAAATGTTTCCAGAGACTTTTATACTTCAAAAAGATCATCCTGTGAATTTATCAGAATTTTTCCAAATTTATTTATATTTTTGATATTTTCTCTATTTTTCATTATTAATAATAATTCATATAATTTGTTTTACTTATCAAAATTTTGTCAAAGTTTCCAAACAATATTTTAGTATATTAATAAGGATTTTTCATTATTTATTCCTACAATTGCATTTGTTTAATATTTTTCTAGATTTTCTTAATAATTTCAAGATTTAATTTTTGTAAATGAGAGTATCCTTTTTATCACAAGTTTTTTTGAGTTTTTGTAACTCATTACTTGTGGTTAAGGAGATTAAAAATACTTCCAAGATTGGTTTTCATGTTTTAATACCAAAACTTAATTATATATGTGTTTTATAACACATGTAACAAAATATAAAAAGAACTAGTAAACTACACCTTTTTTTTGAATGGTGTTGGCTGCTTTAGAACCGAGAGAAAGAACTGTGAAGGTGGTGATGATCGTGATTAGTGATGTGGTGTAGAAGGTGGTGTTATGGTTGATGATGGTGGTTTGGTATGGTTGTTTGTTTGTGGGAACCGAGAGTAAGAGGGAAAGAGGGAGAAGGTGGTGGTCGATGGTGTGTGTTGAAGGTGGTGGTTGTCGGGATCGAGACAAGAGAGTTGGAACTGGCATGTGGTACAATCATCGGATGAAGGGGGTGTATATAGTCCCTTGGTCGACCGCCCTTACCAACATCATCATTATGGCTTCCCTATAGCCTTAGTGAGTCACTTAGTAGCTTAGGTGAGTCATGTGTATAGGATTGCTTAGTAATGTTTGTAGGTGAGGTGGGAATTGGTGAGGATGGTTAGTGTGTGCATAGGTGGCCGCGGGTTCTCTTGGGAGTGCCACATACATTTTGCAATCATGAACCCATTAATATGTTGACTTAGGTGAGTTTAGCAAGTTACTCATACAATGAACCGAGGCCTAGGGTGTGTATATGTGGCGGTTTGGAGGTGTGAAAGCAAAGTGATAGGTGGCGGGTTAAGGAATGATGATGGTAGGAATGCAAGGTAGTTTAGTCAAGGTGAAAATCAAGGCGGCATGTGGTGGTGGGTTGTGGTATTCTTAGGTGATGTGGTGGCGACTTATGGTGGTGGTTTCGGATGGTAGGGTGGTGGTATGGGGTATTGGTTTTTGGTGGTAGTTTGGTGGTGTTATCCGAGGTTTGGGTGGTTTGATCGAGCGTGGGTGTTTGGGAGGGTGGTTTGGGTGTTTGTTTTAGGTTTTTAGTTAGGATTTTGGTTATGTTTTGTTTTAGTTTTGCTTTTCTTAATGTATATATACATGTATATGGATTTATAAGTATACTATACGTACATGTATAAGCATACAAAGAAAAATTTTCCATGCATATACATGCAAGCATGCGTACATAAAAACTTGGTATAGATATACATGTATGTGTGTATTTCGGGTATAAAAACATACATGCATACGTGGATTTCTTAATATATATACATGCATGCAAACATGCATACGTACATTCCATAATGATATACATACTAAACATAATATTAGTGTGATCGTAACGTAAATATAATCGCAGTATTATAAATAAAGTTTTAGGGTTGTCACATTCTCCCCCCTTTAAAAGAATTTCGTCCCGAAATTCATTAGAGTATGCTTTAGATAACTCAAATAATTATTACCTCTGGATAGGTGGGGGTATTTCTTCCTGATTTCATCTTCTCTTTCCCAGGTGTATTCTGGTCCTCTCTTTGCATTCCACTTAATTTTCACTATGGGAATTTTACTTCTTCTTAACTTCTTTATTTCTTTCCCCACAACGGCTATTGGTTCTTCCACAAAATGCAGTTTCTTATCTACCTTGACTTCTTGAATTGGTATCTCTAAGGTCTCATTGGTTAGGCATTTCTTGAGGTTTGATATATGAAAGGTATTGTGTACTTCGCTTAATTCTTGAGGTAATTCCAACTTATATGCTACAGGACCAATTTTATTAATGATCTTGAATGGACCAATGTATCTAGGGTTTAACTTACTGGATTTTCCAAACCAAAAGATTCCTTTAGAGGGAGATATCTTCAGATAGACTCTGTCTCCAACTTGAAATTCCAATGGTTTCCTCCGTTTGTCTGCATAGCTTTTCTGTCGATCACGAGCTGCTTTTAACCTGTTTTTAATCTCAGTGATCTTATCTGTGGTTTCTTGGATTAGTTCAGGACCTGTGAGTTGTCTATCACCTATTTCATTCCAACATAGAGGTGACCTACATTTTCTTCCGTATAAGGCTTCAAATGGAGCTAACCCAATACTAGAATGATAGTTGTTATTGTATGAAAATTCTATTAATGGTAAGTGATTGTCCCAATTTCACCAAAATCTATAGCACAAGCCCTTAACATATCTTCTAGGGTTTGTATTGTTCTTTCACTTTATCCATCAGTCTGTGGATGATAGGCTGTACTTAAATTTACTTGGGTTCCTAAGGATTTTTGTAAAGTTTGCCAAAACCTAGAAGTAAATCTACTATCTCTATCTGATATAATGGATGCAGGTATTCCATATCTGGACACAATTTCTTTTATGTAAATTCTTGCTAATCTCTTAATTTTATAATCTTCTCGTATAAGTAAGAAATGAGCTGACTTAGTTAGCCTGTCTACTATAACCCAAATTGTGTCGTATCCATTTCTGGTCCTGGGTAACTTAGTTATGAAGTCCATTGTAATTTGATCCCATTTTCATTCTGGAATCTCTGGTTGCTGTAGGTATCCTGAAGGTTTCTGATATTCAGCTTTTATTCTTGAGCAGACATTACATTGTTCTACAAATTCTCCAATTGATCTTTTCATGCCTGGCCACCAGTATTGGCTTTTCAAGTCTTTGTACATTTTATTATTTCCTGGGTGTATAGAGTATCTTGACTTATGAGCTTCTTGAAGTATAGTTGCTCTAATCATGTTGTTGCCGGCTATCCAGATTCTTCCTTTAAATCTCAGAATTCCATCTGCTTCCTCTTTCAAGTCTTTTAATTGCCCTTTTAGTTTTAAGATATCTTTTTGTTGAGCTTCCCGGATTTGACTTGACAGATCTGAACGTAGTTCCATTTTCATAGCACGTACCCGTAAAGGCTTGGTTCTTTCTTTCCTACTTAAAGCATCAGCAACTACATTTGCCTTACCGAGATGATACTTAATTTCACAGTCGTAATCACTTAGTAATTCTACCCATCTTCTTTGCCTCATATTTAACATCTTCTGGTCAAAGATGTGTTACAAACTTTTGTGATCCGTATATATTATACACTTAGTTCCATACAGATAATGTCTCCAAATTTCAGTGCAAATATTACGGCTCCTAATTCTAAATCATGGGTGGTGTAATTCTAATCACCGCCTCTAAGTTGTCTGGATGCATATGCAATCACTTTGTCTTTTGCATTAAGACACATCCAAAACCTTGACGAGATGCATCACAATATACTATGAAATTATCTGTTCCTTCTGGTAGAGCTAATACGGGTGCACTATATAACTTACTTTTGAGGAGTTCAAATGCTTCATTTTGTTTTTCTCCCCATACATATTTCTATCTTTTTGGGTCAATTCTGTCAACGGTTGAGCTATTCTTGAGAAGTTTTCTATAAATCTTCTGTAATATCCTGCTAAACCTAAGAATTGTCATATTTCAGTTGGGGTTTTTGGAATTTCCCATTTCTTAACTGCCTCGATCTTTGCTGGATCAACCTGAATTCCATTCTGGTTAACTATATGCCCGAAGAATTGTACTTCTCTTTTCCAAAATTCACATTTCGAGAATTTTGCATATAACTTTTCTTTTTGAAGTAATTCCAAAGTTAACCTCAGGTGTTGTTCGTGGTCTTCGTTATTCTTAGAATAAATTAAAATGTCATCTATGACGACTATAACAAATTTATCTAAATAAGGTTTACACACTCTATTCATTAAATCCATAAATACTACTGGTGCATGGTTAACCCAAATGGCATTACAAGAAATTCATAATGTCCATACCTAGTTCTGAATGCAGTCTTAGAAATATCGTCTTCCTGTACTCTTAATTGATGATATCCAGACCTTAAATCTATTTTCGAGAATAACTAAATCCCTGTAATTAGTCAAACAAATCATCAATCCTAAGGAGAGGATACCTATTCTTTATGGTAACCTTATTAAGTTCTCTATAATCGATACACATTCTAAAAGTTTCATCTTTCTTTTTGACAAAGAGAACTGGTGCTCCCCATGGTGATACATTAGGACGTATAAATCCCTTATCTAATAATTCCTGTAATTGAGTCATAAGTTCTTTCATTTCAGTTGGTGCTAAACGATAAGGTGCTTTGGCAATAGGGGTTGTTCCTGGTATTAATTCTATTTTAAACTCGACCTGACGAGGGGGTGGTAACCCAGGTAATTCATCAGGAAAAACAACAGAGTATTCATTTATATCAGGAATACTTTCCAAATTTCCCTTATCAAGCTTTGCATCAATCACATGAGCCAAGAAAGCTAAACATTTCTTATTGAGGCATTTTTGTACTTTTTCACAAGAAATCAGTTTCACAATATTATTTGGTCTATCACCATATATGCAGAGAGTTTTGTCTTTCTTAATCAAAGGAATCTTTATCATTTTCTTATCACAAATGATTTCAGCATGATTTTTACTCAACCAATCCATTTCTACTACGATATCAAATCCTCCTAACTTAATAGGTATCAGATTTATATCAAAACTGTAACATCTTGTAATTTTGAGTTAAGTTAAAGTTAGTTTTGTTAATAATAAATAAAATAATAATAATAATAATAATAATAATAATAGTTTAATTATAAAAACAATAATAATAACTAATAATAATAATAATAATAATAATGTTGTTATTAATAATTATAATTTATAAAAGTTTATTAAACTTTGAAATGTTTAAAAACTTGAATTTAATAAGTCAAGGGGCCTTAATGTCATTTTACAAACTTTAAATGAAAGTTTTGTTACATAAAATAATAAAGTTCCAAACTGCAGGGACCATTGATGTAATTTTAAAATTTACAACCCAACCCCCTGCCCCTTTTCTTCTCTCGACTTTCCGGCTGAAAGTCCGGCAAAGCTCCGGCGAGCGCCGGCCACCATCAAGACATCATCAAACCACTAAATTGAAATCCCTAAACCGTTCGCAAACTAGTTTCGAACCTGTAGGCAACAATTAAACGCGATTAAACAATCGGTTATTAACCGAATCAAATGAGTGGCCGACACCTTTATATCATGGAGTCGTTCAACCACTACACCTCAATAATAATTCAATTAAATAAACCAAAAACGATCTGTAATCCATTACTAATCGTATATTTGTTCCAATTTCACCCGCAACAAACACAATCATTGAGTTCAAACACCATCTTCCTTTCGGACCTGCAACTTAATCAAAAGCTGTCTTCCAAACATTTTCAACTTCAATTGATTGAGGGCTTAGAATCAAGATCACCATCTGAAGCTTCACATGAGTTTAATTCGATTATTACCATCATTTGCACCTCAAACCATTTTCCCTGTCGCGGCTTGTGCTTCGGTCAAAGTCCATCAATCTTAAACAAATTCAGGTGATTATATTAGGATTATTACTCGATTTCACAAGGGAAACAAAAACCCTATGTTTAATTTGATTAACAATATCGTTCGAATGTTCAATTTGGAACAAATCAAAACTAGGGTTCATGTGATTTGGGTGTGGGTTGTATCAATTGCTTTTAAGATTTAAAAACCAAGTTAAACCGCGGCCACGACCTTGGTTTACTGGTTCTGCGCTCACATTCCACACTCGAGGTCCCGGGTTCGAACCCGGGCAACCTCACATAATTTTTTAAGGCTTTTGGCTTATAAACAAAATATAGAAAAATTTCTAAAAATTATAGAAATAAGTTTATAAACTTTCTTTATTTTAGAAACTTATTTAAATATTTTCTGTAAAATTATTCTTGTAAAAACCTATGATGTTTTATTATAAAATTTAGTACAAATGTTATAACTACATATATTTATTTACAAAAAAAAAGGATTTAAAAACTTATATATAGTGCATTGTGAAGGACTACGTTGAAATGACGCTTGTATTACCTTCTTATTAATCAACCAATATATACTTATTTGATCAAGTGAGTATTTCTATACCCATTTTATTATTTTCACACTTTTGGGTGAAACATGTTACATTATAAACATTGCACTTGTAAACACGTTTGATTCTTGTAAACTTATGGCAATTTACTTGTGTGTTGTGGTTAGTTGGACCTTGTAGCTACCATGTAATGTCGAATACATGTACAATCATTAACTATTGCTAGCCTGGCGACGTCATAGATCTATGGGTCTGACAAGCCTGCTTGGTGGATCCAAGTACACTTAGCTAATCGTATATACTTTTAACGTTTGAGACTTGTAAAACATTGTCAAGGTTTGATTGTGCATTCTGTCTTACATCCCAAGATACTTTGTTCTCTAATTTACAACATGAATTACCATCTTTATATATACTTATGTATTGAAACTATGAAAATCTCACCAACATTATTGTTGACCTTTTATTTTTAACATGTTTCAGAAATACTCAAGCTTCATTTCTACTCTTCGAAGCTTACACATCTAGGGATGGACCTAGATAAATAAATGGAATAAATGACTTGTTATGTTTAGTTTAATTTCTTTAAGACTTATGATTGTAATGGTACTATTAGAATTTATGATTAATATATATATTGGGATTATTAATAGCATTATGTGGCTGTGAACGATCTTAACTCCCACTCCTCGACGTTTCCGCCGTCAAGGTTGGGGTGTGACAGATTGGTATCAGAGCCCATAACTATAGGGATTTAGGTTATTAGAAATGGTGACCTAGACTATAGCATATGCATGAACCTTATAGAATTATATTTCTATCTTGAAAATTTTATGGTTTACATGCTACATAATGCTATGTCTCCTTATGTGCAATTTGATGCCTTTTCATAGGATTTCCTAAACATTGCTACATGTCTCCCAAAACTTATATTTGACTCTTTGACTCTCCCCGAACATGAAACCTCTTAATCTTATTCTTGACGACATGTGGAATCGTATACTTATGCTTATGACTTGGATCTTTAGACGTTATGTCTAATCTATATAAATCTCATCAAGGTTTGATTTCATGAACCTAAGAAATATTGTGTGATATATAGACACCTGTATTCTGGATTTCCTGGCAAAAGGCCTTCGGGCTAAGGCAAGCATTTCGCATAAATCCTACGGGATTAGTCATGCTCATCTGGGGATTTCTGGGATGAGTGATAAACTATGGTCAATATACACAAATTTCAAAGACAAATGGGTCAATTCACCTTGACGTGTCAATGTTTCCAAATGGTGATGCGTTACCGACTGAAAACATTTCGTATAATTCATGATTCTTACTTTAACTATCTATCCTTATTGTCCTCTTACCTGTTCCTAATCCAATTCGTATTTTCCAGCATGTCTCGCCATCACGGAAACCGAGGAAGATCCGACCGTAAGCTTGCCGCCATGATTTCCCGGCAAATGGCTGCGCTCATCCCGACTATGGTAGCTGAACTCAGCAGCACTATGATCACCAACGTCGCGAACAACAGCAATGGCCAAGGGGAAAATAGTGCAAACCAAGGCCGTAACAACCAGTCTTGCACCTTCAAGCACTTTAGTTCATGCAAACCTCCCAGTTTCAGTGGGAAGGAAGGTGCCACGGTCTCTTAGAATGGTTTGAAGGGATGGAGAACACCTTCGTCAACTGTGAGTGCCTCGAAGCACTCAAGGTGAGGTATGCCACCAGTATGCTGTAGCGAAGGGCCTTAACATGGTGGAACAACGAAAAGAGAAACCGAGGCCCCGACGCAATCTTGGCCTTAAGTTAGGATGAATTCAAAAACATAGCCATCGCCAAGTTTTGCCTAAGAAGTGAAATCCAGAAGCTAGAGGAGGAATTCTGGAACCTGAAACAGGATGGCGGGAATCATCTGGCGTATTCTACCCGCCATCACGAGTTGAGTATACTGCTGCCACACATGGTGGATACTGTTCCACGTAATGTGGAGAAATTCATAAAAGGTGTACCGCCTAAGATTCAGGATGCCGTTGTGGGTAGTCGACCCTCAACTTTGGAAGAAGCCATCACCATCACTGCCCAATTGACGGAGAACCACATCCGAGCGGGCACTATGTCTGCAAAGGGTGCCAAGAAAACTGAGAAGACGACCCCCGAGGAGGTCAAGGAGGTCAAGCCTGAAAACAAGAAACGAAAGTTCACCCCGACACGCAACTACGCTGTGACCGCCCCAAATGCACCTCAAAAACAAATGGTGGTTGCAAAACAAGCTCCTATGGCTAGAGCTTATGTTGGTCCATACCCCATGTGTAACACGTGCAAGTACCATCATGTGAGCAACATTCCATGCCGAGTCTGCTCGCTGTGTGGAAAGTATGGCCACTTGGTGACTACTTGTCTTCGTGCGCCAAACAACACTACAATGCTCACCAACCGAACCTGCTATAACTGTGGCGAGCCAGGTCACATTCGTCCGCAATGTCCTCGCAATGCGGGAAATGTGCCACCGGCTCGTGGAAGGGTCTTCAACATCAACGCCAACCAAGCACAAGCCAACAACGACGTGGTGAATGGTACGATGTTGAACTTCTTTTAAATGATTTCTTGTCTTATAAATATTCCTATCTTTGTGTTCATCATACCAATAATAGGTTATTACCAAACAGGTATGTATCTTGTAAATAGTCATTATGCATCTGTATTGTTTGATTCGGGTGCGGATAAGAGTTTCGTGTCGTTAGAATTCGAGCCTATACTTTCTAAACCGCGTGTTAATCTGGAAAGATCCTTCACGGTCGAAGTCGCCGATGGAAAATCTATTATCATTGACGTCGTAATACGTGATTGCACCTTAAGCCTTAACGAACACGAGTTCTCCATCAACCTCATTCCTATGCAAATGGGAAGTTTCGATGTTATTATCGGCATGGATTGGTTAGCAAACATCGTGCGGAAATTTTATGCTTCGAGAAATGCATCCGAATTCCCTTACCGAATGGTGATACCTTAAAGGTCTTTGGGGAGAAATTGTCCCAAGGACTCAAACTTATGTCTTGCATCAAGGCCCGCAAATGCTTAAGTAAAAACTACATGGCTTTCATGGCCTATGTAGTTAATACGAAAGCCAAGGGTAAGAAATTGAAAGACATTCCTGTCGTGCGGGACTTTCTTGAGGTTTTTCCCGAGGATCTTAAGGGACTACCTTCCGTGCGAGAAGTTGAGTTCAAGATTGACTTAATCCCTGGTGCAAACCCTGTGGCTAAATCGCCTTATCGTCTTGCATCGTCTGAAATGCAAGAACTAGCTAGTCAACTGCAAAAGTTGACCGATAAGGGTTTCATTCGCCCTAGTTCGTCACCGTGGGGTGCACCTGTACTGTTTGTGAAGAAGAAGGATGGTTCATTTCGTATGTGCATCGATTATCGGGAACTCAACAAGCTTACTATCAAAAACCGATACCCTCTCCCTCGAATCGATGATCTCTTCGACCAACTTCAAGGGGCTACTCAATTCTCAAAGATCGATCTACATTCTGGGTATCAGAACTACGTGTTCACGATGATGACATTCCAAAGACCGCTTTCGTACTCGATATGGACACTACGAGTTCATGGTTATGCCTTTTGGCTTGACCAATGCACCTGCTGTGTTCGTGGATCTCATGAATCGAGTATGTAAACCGTATTTGGATAAGTTTGTGATCGTGTTCATTAATGACATTCTTATTTATTCCAAGACGAAAATCGATCACGAGACGCACTTGCGACAAGTTCTTGGACTCTTGAAGAAGGAACAATTATACGCCAAGTTTTCTAAGTGTGAATTCTGGTTAGAAGAGGTTCAATTCTGAGGGCATGTGGTGAATAGCCAAGGAATCCACATCGATCCTGCAAAAATTGAAGCCGTAAAGAATTGGTGTGTTCTCACAACCCCAACCGAAGTTCGTTCTTTTCTGGGCTTAGCGGGATACTACCGAAGGTTCATAGCAAATTTTTCGAAGATTGCGAAACCATTAACAACGTTAACCCAAAAGAATCGACTCTTTGAATGGGGACCCGAGCAAGAAGAGGCTTTCGAGACATTAAAACGCAAGTTGTGTAACGCTCCTATTCTTACACTTCCCGGTGGAAACGATGACTTTACCGTGTATTGCGATGCTTCAAATCAAGGTCTTGGTTGTGTTCTCATGCAACGAGGCAAAGTCATAGCATACGCATCGAGGCAATTGAAGGTTCATGAAGTGAACTACACAACTCATGATCTTGAACTTGGTGCCGTGGTTTTCGCTTTGAAAATCTGGCGACACTATCTTTATGGGACGCAATACATAGTCTACACCGATCATAAGAGTCTCCAACACGTGTTCGACCAAAAGGATCTCAACATGAGAGAAAGACGTTGGATCGAGTTGATCAGCGACTACGACTGTGACATTCGCTACCATCCTGGAAAGGTGAATGTTGTAGCCGATGCGCTAAGTCGCAAAGTCCATAACAAGGTTGTCTCACTTCAAGAAATTTGAGATCGAAGGCAATGGTTTGACACGTTAAGGGAATTTGATACCGAGATTCATGTGGATGTTAACGAGGCTACTATCATGCTTCAAAATATAAGGATTGATAGTGATCTTGAGTTATGCATTCGCGAGGCTCAACAAGCAGCATTAATCAACGAAGGAAAAGATGAAGATTTGGTGTCTAACGTTTGGTCACAACCGGAGACAAAACCGAATGGTTTGTGGTACTTCTTGAATCGACTTTCGATCCCTAATCATGACAATCTTCGTCACTTCATCATGAACGAAGCTCATCAAACCCGATATTCCATTCATCCTGGCTCCGATAAGATGTACATGGACTTGCGTAGTCAATATGGTGGCCTGGAATGAAGAAATATATCGCGTCTTATGTTTCCAAATGTGTTGGACCAAAAGAACCAATGAGCCAAGATCAAGAAAACCTCTAAGTCCCACATGTCACTGCAACAACTGCTGAAGACTCCCATCAGTTACAGTGTTCTCTTGCTTGAATGTCAGACTCGAGAGCATCTTAGCCCCAGCCTCAGCTGTTATGACAAAGTCTGAAGAACAAAGATTGAAGATCAAAGAACTGAAGAACAACAGCTGAAGACTTCAAGTACTGAAGACCAAGTACTGAAGTATCAAAAGCTGAAGAACTAAAGAACTGAAGATCTTCTTCCGAAGCACAAAGTCTGAAGACAAAAACTGAAGACAACAACTGATGATATCTACTGAAGTCATCAGTTGTTACATCTTCCGAAGCTGTTCTATCTTCCGAAGCAAAGTCTGAAGAAAAAGACTGAGGACAACAACTGATGATATCTACTGAAGTCATCAGTTGTTATATCTTCCGAAGCTGTTACATCTTCCGAAGCCAAGTCTGAAGACCAAGTACTGAAGACTCAAAGTTTGTCACAACAACTAAAGAAGTCTTCTTCAGTTGTTGTGGTGGTTTTTCTTTTTCAGTAGTTTATTTTGTTTCAGTAATTGTACAACAACTGAAGAGCATGTTCTTCAGTTGTTATAGTATCAGTAGTTTTACTTTTGTCAGTACTTAGGAACTTTTGTAAGAAGATGTCAGTTGTTGACATCTTCAGTAGTTTTATGTTTTTGTCAGTTGTAATTTGAATATTCAGTGATGTCAGAAAAAGGACATCAACCCATCCTTTTGCCGCCTATAAAAGGATGGGTAACCATACTGTTTTAATTGCCGAAACGTGCGACCAATAGAACATTTATTGTTTCGCAGAACTCTTCTCTCTCTATGTTTATGCTTTTAATTGAAATATCTTTTATGTTCTTGCTTTAATTGCTAATTAATGTGCTAAATCCGCTGCAAACATAATCTAATTGATCAACCGAGAGGCTGAGATCCTGTCAAATGGTATCAGAGCAGGTTAATCATTGATCGATTTCACTATTGATCATTTGAAACTGCTCTTTTGATCTCTCAGTTTGATCGAATTAGCAATTTGCAAGAATTAGCCATAGAGAGTGAGTTTCTGCTGTTTTCGGCCAAAATCTTGAGGTCTTTTGGTGGTTTTGAGTTACGTTTGTCGTGTTTAAACTTGTTTTTGACTAAAACCTGAGATGACAACACCAACCAATGATCCTCACAATACTGGTTCAGCAACCAAGCCTCCGATGCTGGTTAGGAACGAGTATAACATATGGCAAAGACGTATGCTACACCACTTGGCTGTCAACAGTGATGGTTGTTGGAAGTCAGTGGTGCATGGGCCATACAAGCCTATGGTGAGCGTCCCGGAATCTAATGAACAGGTTGCGAAGAAACCTGAACAATATTCGGACGAAGATCTAAAGCTGTTCGAAATTGATGCTAGAGCCCATGGAATTTTAGCCATGGCCATTCCAAACGAGATATATTCAGGGCTCTTGCATCATGAGTCTGCTCATGACCTATGGGTTGCTCTAAAGGAACAATTTGGAGGAACTGATTCGGTCTTAGCAAACAATAGGGAAATCCTCGCCCAACAATATGAGACATTCTCATATAGAAAGGGTGAGACTCTGACCCAGCAATATGAGCGGTTCTCTTGTTTGATCTCTGAGCTAAAGATGGTTAAACAAGAGTACTCCAAAAGCCAGATGAACAACAGGTTCCTCAGGTCATTGCCTGAGAGATGGGACACATATACCATTGTCCTACGCTCCAGTGCTGATCTGGAAACTCTATCTCTCACCCAACTTCATGGGAAGTTGCTCACTTTTGAGAGAGAGATAGAGCAAAAGAGGAAGCTGTCCTCTTCTGGCAAGCTCGCTGATGACTTTGTCCAAGGTAATGCTGCCTTGATAAGTCATGAGTCAGAATATGCTTCATCAGAAAGTTCTTATGATGAGCATATTGATTTCTCTACCAACTCAGAACAAGCTTTTGTTGGTGTTAGTAGTTCAGGAGGTGGTGGTGACAACTTGTGTTTTCTGATGGAGGATTTGAAGGGCATTCCAGATGATGATCTGGAAGAGATGGATATTTTGAACCAAATGGCAATGATAAATATCCGCTCTCAGAAGTTCTACAAAAGAACTGGTAGGAAATTCCCAGGACTCTCTGGCAAAACCAAAGTTGGTTTTGACAAGAGCAAGTTGAGGTGTCACAAGTGCCAAAGGCTTGGACACTTTGCAAGAGAGTGTAGATCATCTGGATCTAACTTATCTGCACCCTTTGTGACTTTTCCCAGCAATAGCTCACAGCACAAAGGGCAACCTTCCTACAGTTCTTCCCATCCATCTCAGGCACAAGCACCACCTGCTTATTTTGTGCCACAGGGTCATATACCATATCCTTACCCCTGTTACTACATGCCTCAGTCTGGTCAAACTCAAGCACCCTCGGCTCAACCACCTCATGCTCTTCCAGAGCCCCAATCTTCCCAATCTCATCATCACACACAACCTCAACAACAAAGCTTTTTACCCCAACTGCTGTTGACTGGAGTAGTCTACCAGAAGAGCTATCTGGTCAGGAACCACTACTCCAAGGTGCTGGTCAACATGGTGGTGATCAACCTTTTGGAAATCTTGCTCTGATGGCCCTTGATTCTGCTGAAGGGTCATCATCAAATGCCTCATCTCAGGTATCCACAGAGGCAAAAGCCAAGCTTTGTTCAGAGTCATGCATAGCAGCATTTGCTTCTATTAGAGAAGCAAATGTAGCTTTAATAGATAAAATCTTGAGCTTGAGCACACTATTTCCAAAAGAAAAGCTGATTTTGAGGTTGTTCTAAAAGATAAAAATGATGAGATTTACAAGCTTAAATGCCAAATCAAAGATGATAAAGCTAGGGAAGATGTACTTCTAGAGAAGTACAAAGACCTCAAGGAAACTCTTGCAACCACCCAAGTTGAGTGTGATCGATGGGTGCAATCATGCAAGGGTTTTGAAATGCTTCTTAGCAAGCAATCAGCTTCCAATGTGAAGTTTGGCATTGGTTATAATCACACTGCTCCTCCCACAGATTTCATTTCAAGAGCAGAAGTTGAATCTGATGGGGAGAGCAATAACCAATCCTTCTCATCATGTGACTTACTATCCTCTAAATCAGCATCATCAGAGATAGACTGTCACATGACCAAAAGGCTGATCAACTCAGGAGTTGTCACTAGAAGTACTGAAGGTACTGGAGAGCAAGTGACAACATCTGAAGTTCAAACCTCAAATACTGTTAGCACTAAAGAGAAGAAAACTAACAGTAGGAAAGGTTTGAAGACAGCTAGAGAGGATACCAGGAAAGCAGGCACTAGGAAGAAAACTGCTAGTACTGATGACAAACAGCTAAGAACAAGTCTTTAGCAGTTAAATCCTCTTCAGCTGATGATCAGCATAAGATGAAGAAAAAGCCATGTGAGATATGTGGCTTGTTCAATCATCTTACTGATGATTGCTGGTACAAAAGGGGTTCCAAACTCAACAGAAGGAGAAAATTACTGAGAGCATCAATAAAATGAAGAATGAGTTTGAAACCAAGTTTGTACTAGCAACATCCAAGCCTGAAATCCCTAAGCCCAAAGCTAAATCTAAAAAGAAGGTAGGGATAACTCAGGCAACAGCTGAGGTTGCTCAGAAAAAGATGGTACAACATAGGAACTCATCATCAGCAAACTCTAATGTGTCTGAAGAGCTGAAAGCTTTATCACAGAATCAGACACAGTTGGTGATGATGGTTCAGCAGCTAGTGGAAAGAGTCAACCACTTAGATGCTCCTGTGTTGAAACCACAGAAAAGGAAGTCCAAGCCAAAGGGTTCCTCTTCTGTACCATCTTCTTCACCTCAAGCTGTCACACACAACACAACTGTTAGTGCTGCACCTGTAGCTGAGAACAGACCCAAAACCAAGCAGGTTTGGGTCTCCAAGACAAACTAACACATGGTTGTGTTTGCAGGGTTCTTCAACATGCCATAGAAGCATCTGGTATGTAGACAGTGGAGGATCCATGCACATGACAGGAAGCAGCTCCCTTCTTAATGACTACTCTTAAGGAAAGAAGGGATTTGTTTCTTTTGGCAATGATGCAAAGGGTTACATCGTCGGAAAAGGCTTTGTTTCCAATGGGGAAATAAGGTTTGATGATGTTAACCATGTGGAGAATCTCAAGTACAACCTCTTGAGTGTCAGTCAAATGTGTGACAAAGGCCATGTTGCCCTTTTCACAAGCCAGAACTGTCGGATTCTGTCATCCAAAGTTCTGAGTTTGATTGACAAGGCATTGGATGAACACACTCTCCTGAAGGCCAACAGGACAGGAAGAGTGTATGCCTTAGATCTTTCCAAAAGATGGATCTAAAAGGCCATCCTTGCCTATTCTCCAAGGCATCTCCTCAAGAGTCTACACTATGGCATAGAAGGCTGGGTCATGTTAATTTCAAGAACATGAATCAGCTTATAAGCCATGGTTTAGTAAGAGGATTGCCTTTGAAGGAGTTCAAGTGTGAAGATGACTGCACTGCTTGCTTGAAAGGAAAACAACACAAAGTTTCATTCCCTTCAATAGAAGAACCAAAGTCCTCTGCCTGCTTACAACTTCTGCACATGGATCTCTTTGGTCCTGTCAGAGTAATGAGCATGGCAAAGAAGAAATACTGCCTGGTAATTGTGGATGATTACTCCAGGTTTGTATGGACTTTCTTCTTGCACTCCAAGGATGAAGCAGCAAAGACAATAATGAACTTTGTGTTACAAGTAGAAAAGCAGTATTCCCTACAGGTCAAGTGTGTGAGGAGTGACAATGGAACAGAATTTAGAAACCACACACTTGATGACTTCTACCTGTCCAAGGGAATTAGAAGGCAGTTTAGCATTCCTAGAACTCCTAAGCAGAATGGAGTGGTGGAGAGAAAGAACAGGACCCTCATTGAAGCAGCAAGGTCAATGTTGGCTGACTCTGGGTTGCCACTGACCTTTTGGGCTGAAGCTGTCAATACAGCTTGCTATGTACAAAATAGAGCTTTAGTAAATAAGAGGTTGATGAAGACACCTTATGAAGTTCTTCATCACTTGGCCCCTCTTATTTCATTCTTTAGAGCCTTTGGGTGTCCATGTTTTATTCTCAACACTAGCAACCCACTCCATAAGTTTGCTAGTAAGGTGGATGCAGGGTACTTTGTTGGTTATTCATCAACTTGCAAAGCATACAGAGTCTTCAACTGTAGAACCAAGGGGTTGAAGAAACTCTGCATGTTAAGTTCAATGAATCTCCAAAGGACAAGATTCCACAAAACCCTGTGGAGTTGTTTGATCTGGACATACTGCAATATGTTCCTTATCAACCTCCATCTGTTGAGCCTGTCAACAGATCTCCACCTGGTGGTACTGATGATGATGTAGTCAGTACTCACCTCTTCAGGATCAGTGACAACCTGCCTAAGTTCACTGAACCTGATGTTCCTGTAGCCTCAGCAGCTCCATCCACTACAAATGCTGATGAGATTTCTGCTGCTCTACTTCGTTTGAGCTGCCATCCTCTACATGGTTTCAGGAATCTCCATCACCATCTGTTGCTGCTGATGGGTCTACAAACACTTGCACAGATATCATAGTTTATCAAGAGCTCAAGAATCACCCCACATCACAGATCATTGGTGATATCCATGCTGGAGTTTCAACCAGGAATCAATTGTCTAACTTCTGCTTCTATGCTCTCTTCATCAGTCAGCAAGAGCCAAAGAACTATCATATTGCTTTAAGAGACAATGGATGGGTGGAAGCTATGCAGCTTGAGCTTCTTCAATTCAAGAAACAGCAAGTGTGGGAGCTTGTTCCATTACCCAAAGATAAGTGTGCTATAGGCACCAAGTGGGTATTTAGGAACAAAACAGATGAGAAGGGCCAAATTGTCAAGAACAAGGCAAGACTGGTTGTTCAAGGATTCGCACAGGAAGAAGGCATCGATTATGATGAGACCTTTGCACCTGTGGCCAGACTGGAAGCAATCAGACTCTTCTTAGCTTATGCTGCCTTTCACAGTCTTAAGGTTTATCAAATGGATGTCAAAAGTGCCTTCCTATATGGGAAAATAAAAGAAGAGGTTTATGTGTGTCAACCACCAGGCTTTGAGGACAATAAACATCCTGATTGGTGTACAAGCTTGATAAGGCTCTTTATGGGCTGAAGCAAGCACCTAGAGCCTGGTATGAGACACTCTCAACCTTTCTTCTAGAGAATAATTCACTAGAGGCACCATTGATAAAACCTTATTCATCAAGACTGTGGGACAACATAAGCTCCTTGTTCAGATTTATGTTGATGACATCATCTTTGCATCCTCTGATCCAAAGTTGTGTGATGAATTTACAAAGCTTATGAAGCTGAGATTTGAAATGAGTGCTATGGGAGAATTACAGTATTTTCTGGGTTTGCAAATCAAACAACTGGATGATGGAATCTTCATCCATCAGTCCAAGTATACCAAAGAGTTGTTAAATAAGTTTGATTTACAATCCTGTAAGCCCTGTTCTACTCCCATGAGCAGCATCACACAACTAGATGTAGATCAGAAAGGTAAAGCGGTTGATGAAACCCTTTACAGATGTATGATTGGGTCCTTGATGTACCTTACAGCTTCTAGACCAGACATCATGTTTTCAACATGTGCTTGTGCTAGATTTCAGGCTGCACCTAAAGAATCCCATTTGATTGCAGTCAAAAGGATCTTTAGATATCTGCAAGGTACCCAATCACTAGGTCTTTGGTATTCAGCTGGGCATTCTTGCAAATTAGTTGCTTTCTCTGATAGTGACTATGCAGGATGCAAAGTCACCAGAAAATCCACTTCTGGTGGTTGCCAATTCCTAGGCAATTGTTTAGTTTCTTGGCAGAGTAAGAAACAAACATCAATTGCTACATCTACTGCTGAAGCTGAGTATATTGCTGCTGCAAGTTGTACCTCTCAGATACTCTGGCTTCAGAACCAACTTCTGGAATATGGCATTACTGAGACTAAGACTCCATTATTAATGGATAGTGCTTCAGCTCTCTGTATTGTTAAGAATCCAGTCCAGCACTCAAGGACCAAACATATTGAGATCAGACATCATTTTATCAGGGATTGCTATGAGAAAGGTCTGATTGATCCTAAGTTTGTGCCTAGTGCTGATGAGCTTGCAGACATTTTTACTAAGCCTCTAGATAGTGCCACATTCCAAAATTTGGTACTAAGGCTTGGTATGCTGCAGCTTGAGTGATTTGACCTATGCTGGTACTCTTAGTTCACAACTACTGAAGAGCAAAGGTCAAATACAAGTACTGATGAGTAATTTAGTCTTCAGCTCTTTCACAACTACTGTAGACTAAATGACTCAAAGTACTGATGTACATTATTTATTGAAAAACAACTGATGTAGTAAGATGGATTACAACTACTGATGTATGATTTTCAAATAAATAAGTACTGAAGAACAAATTTTGCTCATAAGTACTGATGTGTAATCTTACACAAATACTGAAGACAAAATTTGTTCACCAGCTCTGAAGAATATTTCATCAGCACTTGTGAACATCTGATCACAAGAGCTGAAGGCATAAATATTCACAAGAGCTGAAGGGTCGATGAAACATCTGAAAGTCAGCCAAAGAGCTGATGAGTAAGTGTGGAGGCTAGTATGAAACAACTGATTTGACGGAAACAGCTGATGTGTAATTTCTCATCAGCTGATAACAACAGCTGCTGTTTCATACACAAACAACTGAAGGACAAAACCATGTCTTCAGTAGTTCACAACTACTGACATCAGTAGTTCACAACTACTGAAGGCTAACACCAAGTCCTCAGTTGTTTACAACAACTGAAGCAATACCATGTCTTCAGTAGTTCACAACTACTGATCTCAGTAGTTTACAACTACTGAAGGCTAACACCAAGTCTTCAGTTGTTCCAACGTCTGAAGAAGAATACTAGGTCATCAGTAGTTCATAACTACTGACGACTGACAGTAACTCTTCAGACGTTTACAACATCTGAAGGACAAAACCAAGGTCTCAGTAGTTTCAACTACTGAAGACTAATACCAAGTCCTCAGATGTTACAACCACTGAAGGTTAAAACCACGTCATCAGTCGTTACAACAACTGATAACTGACACCAAAACCTTCAGTAGTTTCCTTTCGACCTTTGGCCTACCCTATAAATACCCCACCTTCAGAGCATTTACTCCACTTGCCCTAATCTTACAAAAACCTCTGAAATTCCCATACACCATTAATGGCGACCATGCAACTGAAACCTCGACACAACTGTGTCGCCCATCTTACAAAATCGCCATTATGGACCAAGTTTCACCAAGCCGTCGATCTTATGAACGACTCACCCTACAAAACGGCTTTTCTCCTGAACCCCACTATATACACCGACTCCTTGGCGGAGTTTTGGACAAATGTAACCGTCCAAACCGGAGAGCAGGATGGCGAGGTCTCTCTCCGGTCCTCCGTCAACGGCCAACCCGTGGTTATCACTCCAGCTACCCTACGCCAAACCCTAGAGCTGGAGGATGCCACTCACCCAACTTCCTACCCCAAAGGTACCTTGGATCTCTCATTCACATCCAACGACTACCAGGGTAACCTTTCCGCCTCCACCTTGTTGAAGAAACACTTCCCTGACCCTCAACGACTGATCTTCCACATGGTGAACGTGTGTCTGGCTCCCAAAACTCTTCGTGGGACCAGATGTCCACAAGGTGGCAACAGGTATTGTATTCTATCCTTGAGAAACAACCTCTAAATTTTACTGATATTTTATTTTTGGAACTCAAGGACATAGCCACAAAACCTTTTTATAATCGTTGGAACTTGTATCCACGGTTCATAATGGCCATGATTAAAAACCAGCTTCAGGCTGAGGGACTAGTTGGCACTGGGGTCCCTGCCATGGCTGTTCAAGCCGAGGTATACTCCAGGCACAACACTGACCACACACTCAAACAGGCTGGCCGGCTGCGAAAACCCACGCAGCAGGAACCCACAGCCTCCACCTCCAAATCCAAAGTCCCCACCAAACCAAAGCCAAAAAGAAGCCCAAAAAGGCTACTCAGGGAGATGAGTACCCTGAGGATGCCCCTGCAACACAAAGGCAGGATGTGCCTGCTGGTTCGATTCTCCCAGCAGGTACCACGACTCCACCCACCACAACCGCACAGGCTTCCTCTCAACAGGAGCCTGATGTAGCCAACATTGGGGCAACCACATTACTGGGGTCTATCTCACTTGAGAAGACTACCATTGAAGAGCACAGTCCTCCCCATGTGCACACTGCTTCTAGCCCATCTACTGATGAGACCGCCCCACTAAGCCCAACATTGGCAATAGCCAAAGTGCTGACCGATCTGAGCACTCCACCCTCTCCCCAGAAACCTATTACACCTGGGGAGACTCCATCCGAAGAGGGGGTGGGTACAAGTGCCAATGGGAGCCCACAGCACAGAGAATCAGTTCAATCTCCCAGTGTGGCTAGGGAGATAGAACAATCTGGTGAGGCTGCCACTTCCCCTGCATCAACATCTGAGCAGGGTGCAGCTGGTAACATCACTAAGACCTCACCAGAGGCAATGGCCGATGATGGATCCAATCCGGAGGCCAGAAGTCCCCAGTACCATGAACAAGGGGCACATGTCATTACTGAGCCACACTCAGGACATGTACATCCTGACAATGTCAGGAGGTCAGGTGATTCAGCTCATGCTGATGATGACCTGAGCTTCTTCTATGATGTAGTAGCTCAAAACACTATCCTAGAGGATGAGATAAGCAGACTCAAAGAGCTGCTTGCTCAAATGACTCAGGATAGAAGTCCATCTGCCACCACTACCCCACAGATGGCACCTTCACCCGAAGGTCTCAAAAACACTGAGCCACTCCCACAAACTCGGCCACCAGCCCCTGCTTCTAGCACTAGCTCTCAGGGTCAGAACCCCCTAAGCAGCTGGATGCTATCCTCCAAAATCCCTGCCTCTCATCACACCCATGCTTAAAGACTTAGTCATTCAAACCCTTGATGAGAGGCTTCCCACATACATCCAACCCATGGTGGAGGTTGCCATTTCTAAGGCACTTGCTGATAGTCAAACCCCAACCAATGCACCCAAAAAGGGGAGACATCAGTGCAAGTCAAGAGGAAGAGGGGTGAGGAGGAGGTAGAGGCAGAGAAAGAGGTGGTGGTTAGAGAGTTGGTTGAGGAGACTAGGAAGGTGAGGGAGAAAGGGAAGAGGAAAGAGAGGGAGGTTGAGCAAATAGAAGTGGCTGGCATCCAAAGGATTTCAGTTTCACTGATAAGAAAAAGGGAGAGGAGGGAAAGGTGGTGGCTGACTCTGATCTAGCAGCCCTTGTCAAGGAGACTGATGCTGAACACAGCAAATCAATGGATTCTGCCATTGCTCAGCTGTTCAAGCAAGGCTTTGACAAGGACACTGCCCTGCTAGATCAGGAGATCAGGAAAATGGAAACTAAGGAGATAAACTACCGATGGTCTACTTATAGCCAAGAGGATCAAAAGAAACTCGAGGCTATGAGTAGATTCATTTCGAAGTACTTGGGCAGACCAGTCCTTGACATCAAAGCATGGACCAGGGACAGGATCTTGGCTATAACCACCAAGATCTGTTCGGCTGGTGATTTCACTGACTGGTCGCAGAGGCCCTTTCTGAAGCCGGTGCTGGGAACAGGACACTTCTAGCAAAACAGACTAAGCCTTCTCTAATATCTAGATTGCTAGCAGTGCCTGCCAACATTCCCACACCAACAACCCAACCACAACCCACAAAACCAACTCCTTTACCACCAAAACCCGCAGCCAATGATCCACCCTTGAAGAAGAAGAGAAGGGTGCTGAGGCTGCAAGATGAAGAAGAGGAGGATGAGGAGGATAGCCTGCCTATTTCAGCAGTTATACCTTTACCCAAAGCCAAATCACAAACCATCACTCCCACCTCACAGCAGGACACTGTGAGGGTAAAATTAGAAGAGGAGGAGCAGCAAAAGCGACATGATGAGGAAATGCTGAAAAGCATTGACAAATGCTATGCTGCTTCCACCTCTATAATGAATATGCAAAAGGAAGCTCTGAGATTATTCACCCTCAAGAAAACCTTTCAATATGAAAAGGAGAGGGTGAGAACTTGGCCTGACCCAAGGGTGTCTCACAGGATAGTCAAAAAGGACATGCCTGTGAGATACAAAAGCCAACTAAAGAGAATCGTAGATGAAGTGATCTCTGTGGCTTTTGTAATAACACCCTGGGAAATAGTAGAGGAATTCGAGAAAGCCTATAGAGCCGGCCAATCACCCTTTTCAATGCTAGATAATAGGGTGGTTAGGAAGGGTCTGGTCTATAAGAGGCTTGAGAATTTCCAAAGGAATGAGCTCAACCTGTTGTTGGAGGGTAAACATCCTGATGAGTTTGCATACAGGCAAACCACAACACTTGAGCTCAAAAATGGAAGACAGGTCAAGTTCATCTCAGAGCTGTACGGTCGGGAGGGATTGTTTGATGGTGTGCCTGAAGATCTATCCAAAGAAGAGCAGATGATCTTTCTTCAGGCATACACCCGAGAATCCTACCGGCTTGTACATGGGAGGTAGATCTCATGGATGGGACAACAGCTCTGTGTCCAATTCCCCAAGACAGAGCTCCCATCCATACTTAGCCAAACAAACACTTGAGACTACCTCTCTGGCCAGTGCTTATCTGGGTCAACTTCTAATCTGATCTAGAAGGAAATAGACCAATCTTTATGCCATCAATAAGTGGGACATCCAATAATTAGAGGTTTTGGCTGCATTGGTTCAGGGGGAGTTTGTTGGACCAAAAGAACCAATGAGCCAAGATCAGGAAAACCTCTAAGTCCCACATGTCACTGCAACAACTGCTAAGACTCCCATCAGTTACAGTGTTCTCTTGCTTGAATGTCAGACTCGAGAACATCTGAAGACTCCCATCAGCTATTGTGTTCTCTTGCTTGAATGTCAGACTCGAGAGCATCTTAGCCCCAGCCTCAGCTGTTATGACAAAGTCTGAAGAACAAAGATTGAAGATCAAAGAACTGAAGAACAACAGCTGAAGACTTCAAGTACTGAAGACCAAGTACTGAAGTATCAAAAGCTAAAGAACTAAAGAACTGAAGATCTTCTTTCGAAGCACAAAGTCTGAAGACAAAAACTGAAGACAACAACTGATGATATCTACTAAAGTCATCAGTTGTTACATCTTCCGAAGCTGTTCTATCTTCCGAAGCAAAGTCTGAAGAAAAAGACTGAGGACAACAACTGATGATATCTACTGAAGTCATCAGTTGTTATATCTTCCGAAGCTGTTACATCTTCCGAAGCCAAGTCTGAAGACCAAGTACTGAAGACTCAGAGTTTGTCACAACAACTGAAGAAGTCTTCTTCAGTTGTTGTGGTGGTTTTTCTTTTTCAGTAGTTTATTTTGTTTCAGTAATTGTACAACAACTGAAGAGCATGTTCTTCAGTTGTTATAGTATCAGTAGTTTTACTTTTGTCAGTACTTAGGAACTTTTGTAAGAAGATGTCAGTTGTTGACATCTTCAGTAGTTTTATGTTTTTGTCAGTTGTAATTTGAATATTCAGTGATGTCAGAAAAAGGACATCAACCCATCCTTTTGCCGCCTATAAAAGGATGGGTAACCATACTGTTTTAATTGCCGAAACGTGCGACCAATAGAACATTTATTGTTTCGCAGAACTCTTCTCTCTCTATGTTTATGCTTTTAATTGAAATATCTTTTATGTTCTTGCTTTAATTGCTAATTAATGTGCTAAATCCGCTGCAAACATAATCTAATTGATCAACCGAGAGGCTGAGATCCTGTCAAACAAATGTCTCAAGTGTGCAAGAGTCAAAGCCGAGCATCAACGACCAAGTGGTTTACTTGAACAACCCGAAATCCCTATGTGGAAATGGGAACATATATCCATGGATTTCATAACCAAGTTACCTCGTACTCCTCGTGGTCACGATAGTTTTTGGGTCATTGTTGACCTTTTGACCAAGACGACACATTTCATACCAATACGAGACACTTACAAAGTTTCAAGACTGGCCCACATCTATATTGACGAAATTGTGAGTCGTCATGGCGTGCCGTTGCACATCATATCCGACCGAGACGCTTGTTTCACTTCACACTTCTGGTCGTCTATGCAAGAACTCTTGGTACTCAATTGGATTTAAGTACGACTTACCATCCGCAAACTGATGGTCAAACCGAACGAACAATCCAAACCCTCGAGGATTTACTACGACTATGTGTCATTGACTTTGGTGGTGATTGGGATACGCATTTACCGCTCGCGGGATTTTCGTATAACAATAGTTATCACTCGAGTATCAAGATGGCACCATTCGAAGCACTTTATGGTCGTAAATGTCGATCACGGATCTGTTGGACCGACATTGGTGAAAACTTCATCACTGGTCCTGAACTTAAACAAGAAACGACTGATAAAGTCTCTACAATCCGCAAGAACCTTGAGGTGGCAAGAAGTCGACAAAAGAGTTATGCCGATAAGCGTCGTAAGCCGTTGGAGTTTCAAGTTGGCGACATGATTCTTCTTAAGGTTTTCACCATGGAAAGGTGTGGTTCGCTTTGGAAAGAAAGGTAAACTAGCTCTAAGATTTGTAGGACCTTTCAAGATTCTGAAAAGAATTGTGAAAGTGGCTTACAAACTGGAACTACCTCCTGAACTTAACGGGGTTCATCCTGTCTTCCATGTCTCAAACCTGAGGAAATGTCTGGCTGATAAAATTTGCATGTTCCTCTTGAGGAAATCCAAATAGATGAGTCATTGCATTTCGTTGAGAAGCCTGTTGAGATTATGGACCGAACCCTAAAGAGGACTAGAACCACAACTACTCCAATTGTCAAGGTTCGTTGGGAGAATAAGTGTGGAGCTGAGTTCACTTGGGAGCGTGAAGAACATATGAATAAGAAGTATCCGCATTTGTTCATATAGTTTTATTTTTAATTTCGGGACGAAATCCTTTTAAGTTGGGGAGACTGTAAAATCTTGTAATTTTGAGTTAATTTAAAGTTAGTTTTGTTAATAATAAATAAATAATAATTATAATAATAATAATAATAATAATAGTTTAATTATAAAAACAATAATAATAACTAATAATAATAATTATAATAATAATAATAATAATAATGTTGTTATAATAATAATAATTTATAAAAGTTTATTAAACTTTGAAATGTTTAAAAACTTGAATTTAATAAGTCAAGGGCCTTAATGTCATTTTACAAACTTTAAATGAAAGTTTTGTTACATAAAATAATAAAGTTCCAAACTGCAGGGACCATTGGTGTAATTTTAAAATTTACAACCCAACCCCCCGCCCCTTTTCTTCTCTCGACTTTCCGGCTGAAAGTCGGCAAAGCTCCGGCGAGCACCGACCACCATCAAAACATCATCAAACCACTAAATTGAAACCCCTGAACCGTTCGCAAACTAGTTTCGAACCTGTAGGCATCAATTAAACGCGATTAAACAATCGGTTATTAACCCAATCAAATGAGTGGCCGACACCTTTATATAATGGAGTCGTTCAACCACTACACCTCAATAATAATTCAATTAAATAAACCAAAACGATCTGTAATCCATTACTAATCGTATATTTGTTCCAGTTTCATCCGAAACAAACACAATTATTGAGTTCAAACACCATCTTCCTTTCGGACCTGCAACTTAGTCAAAAGCTGTCTTCCAAACATTTTCAACTTCAATTGATTGAGGGCTTAGAATCAAGATCACCATCTGAAGCTTCACATGAGTTTAATTCGATTATTACCATCATTTGCACCTCGAACCATTTTCTTCCCTGTCGCGGCTTGTGCTTCGGTCAAAGTCCATCAATCTTAAACAAATTCAAGTGATTATATTAGGATTATTACTCGATTTCACAAGGGAAACAAAAGCCCTATGTTTAATTTGATTAACAATATCATTCGAATGTTCAATTTGGAACAAATCAAAACTAGGGTTCATGTGATTTGGGTGTGGGTTGTATCAATTGCTTTTAAGATTTAAAAACCAAGTTAAACCGCGGTCACGACCTTGGTTTACTGGTTCTGCGCTCACATTCCACACTCGAGGTCCCGGGTTCGAACCCGGGCAACCTCACATAAATTTTTTTAAGGCTTTTGGCTTATAAAAAATTATAGAAAAATTTCTAAAAATTATAGAAACAAGTTTATCAACTTTCTTTATTTTAGAAACTTATTTAAATATTTTCTGTAAAATTATTCTTGTAAAAACCTATGATGTTTTATTATAAAATTTAGTACAAATGTTATAACTACATATATTTATTTACAAAAGAAAGGATTTAAAAACTTATTAAATTTTTGAGACACTATATTATTTCTAAAATTCCAAATATTCTATGTAATCTTTCTAAGTTTAAATAAAAATGTTATTGATTTATAAAACATTTTAGCAAAGCTTGTTTGCATAATTCTTAATTAAATGAATTGAAAATAATAATTAGAAAATTATTATTGTTTCAAATATTCCTTTCCAATTAAATTCATGTATATAGTAACAAATTTTAGTTATAAAAATTTATTCAAAACTTTTATATAAATTTGTTTTTTTTATTATTAAGATATAAAACTTTTAAGGAAATATAAGTTTATTTCATTTGTTTAAATATAATTATTTGACAAGCCCAAATCCGACTTAGAACCCTAGTCCTCGTTGATTCGTTAAACTCCTTACAATAAAACTTAAATCTGGTAAATATATATATATATTTTTGGTGTATTGTGACGGACTACGTTGAAACGACGCTTGTTATTACCTTCTTATTATCAATCAATATATACTTATTTGATCAAGTGAGTATTTCTATGCCCATTTTATTATTTTCACACTTTTGGGTGAAACATGTTACATTATAAACATTGCACTTGTAAACACGTTGATTCTTGTAAACTTATGGCAATTTACTTGTGTGTTGTGGTTAGTTGGACCTTGTAGCTACCATGTAATGTCAAATACATGTACAATCATTAACTATTGCTAGCTTGGCGACGTCATAGATCTATGGGCCTGACAAACCTGCTTGGTTGATCCAAGTACACTTAGCTAATCGTATATACTTTTAACGTTTGAGACTTGTAAAACTTTATCAAGGTTTGATGGTGCATTCCGTCTTACATCCCTAGATACTTTGTTCTCTAATTTACAACATGAATTGCCATCTTTTATATATACTTATGTATTGAAACTATGGAAATCTCACCAATATTATTGTTGACCTTTTATTTTTAACATGTTTCAGAAAATACTCAAGCTTAATTTCTACTCTTCGAAGCTTACACATCTAGGGATGGACCTAGATAAATAAATGGAATAAATGAGTTGTTATGTTTAGTTTAATTTCTTTGAGACTTATGATTGTAATGGTACTATTGGAATTTATGATTAATATATATATTTGGGATTATTAATAGCGTTATGTGGCTGTGAACGATCTTAACTCTCACTCCTCGACGTTTCCGCCGTCAAGGTTGGGGTGTGACAAAAACAATATTCATCTAAATTCAGAATGCAATTAGGAATGATTTCATCAGCTTCTATTATTTTACCATCAGCTAATTCTATCACATAGTTATCACTTAATTTCTCAGATGTTAAACTAAGTGAGGGTCTAAAAGTATGTGAAACAAAACTACGAGTTGCCCTTGTATCAAATAATACTTTAGCGTACTGGTTATTGATAAGGAACGTACCTGTGACTACTTCTGGTTCATGACGAGCTTCGTCAGCTTGTATCACAAAAGCCCTTCCACGGGGGTTGTTCAGGTTAGTTGGAGCCTTGCCCTTTCGTTGTGGACACTCATTACAAAAATAGTTCTCACTTCCACACTGAAAGCAGACGGTTTTAGGGTTGGTAGGGTTTTTGAAGTCTCGAGAAATGTGTCCCTTCTTTTTGCAGTTGTAGCAAACCACTGTCATATAGTTTTTTGTATGATACCTTTGGTAGATATTACACTGTGGTGGTTTATCCACTTTCTTCCCCTGAGCTGTTCCCAAGAAATTTCTTGATGGAGGTCGGGTTACTCTTTTCTGGGAATTTTCTCCAGATCTTCTTCCAGAGTGGTTTTCAGTCCATTTTCTTTTCTCTCCTACCTGTGGGTGACTTAATGATCCATTTCTGATCATCTCATCTGTAAGACTTCCTGACAGAATTACTGCTTCTTGAAAAGTTTTGGTTCTTGCAGATTTTACTAACCCTCTTATTTGTGGTACTAATCCCCAAATATACCTTCCTATCCTTTTTTATTCCGGGGTTATCAAATGTGGTACTAACCTGGATAGTTCATTATACCTATCGGTATATTCCCGGTGTGCGGCTCCTTTCATTTCTAATGCTAAGAATTCAGCCTCTAGTTTTTCTATTTCATTATAAGGACATTATTTCTCTATCACTAGATTTCTAAATTCTTCCCAACTCATCCCATTCATAACATTCCTACCCCTAGTGTGTACTTCCATTTTCCACCAGGATTGTGCTTCTCCCTTTAGTGAATGCGAGGCAAATAGCGTCTTGAAATTTTCAGCACAGTTACTGATTTCCAAAACTCCTTCCATTTCGTCTAGCCATCTCAAAGCTTGTACAACTCCACCTTTTCCATCAAATTCCCGGGGTCTGCAAGACATGAAGGTCTTGTAAGAACATCCCTTTGAGATTCCATTCAGAATCTCCAATTCTTGTCGTTCTTCTGGGATAATATTTTCAGGCCTTGTTGGTGGGTGTGAGGTGGTTCCAATATTTAGATTTTGCTGGAGTTGGGTTATTAAGGTAGGTAGGGTAGCTTCTATTTGCTGGGCTATCATCTGAGAAATCCTATCATTTTCACTTGTATCAGTGTTTATGGGTGTTTCTTCCCCAAGTCTGGTTCTGGGTCGTCCCACTCGAGCTGTTCTCCGGACAGGCTGAGTGTTTCTTTTTGGCGGCATGATTCACTATAGTGAATTTTAACATTAGTTATCACAAATAATATATTCTAACACAAAATCATTTAACACATATCAAATAAATACTTTAACATAAAAGTACATATATCAGTTAAGTTCTTATTCCGTTTATTCTAGAAAGTTAGACTATAATCTTTTAGTTCCCGTGAATCCAATTCCAGATCCTTGTGAAGATACTTTTCTTGGGCGTCTTGAGCTTTTTGATGTCCTTCTGGATTTTCCAGATTCCTAGTTGTATTTTCTTAAGTTTTCTAAGAGTTTGTCGAGCTGTCTTCACCTGATCCAACTCCTGTTTTTCACTTATCTTACCTTTACCTTTGGGGGAATCAGAAGGTTGTATTTCTAGATCCTCAGTTTGCTTAGCTCTAAACTTGTGCCCACGTTGTATCTTTTTACTAGGAGTCTTAATTGTATATCCTCCCACGTGTACTGGTGCACGTCGAACATAAAATTTTGATTCTTTTTCCAGTTGGGGAATTTCCATAGCTTGTTGGGGTTCTGGTTCAGGAGTTATTTCCTTAAAGTTGCTATGGTCCGGACATTCTGAAGGATCGGTCTCGTATTGGTAACTATCTGAATTCATAGCTGCACGGATTTCTTAACAGTATTTCACAAAATGGTTAGTCAAATAACTATTAAAATTTTGTTAGAATCTTAATCACAAAATCACAGAATTTCACATAACTCACATATTTCACATAGAATCATAAAGTTATAAAAATTCTAAGTATATTTTGAGCTTACGGTTATAGTCTAGATATTTTAAAAATATCTAATTCCCTATAACCAATGGCTCTGATACCAACCTGTCACATCTCGGCGGAAACGTGAAATGCGGTTCGGGTGTGACTTGCTTTATCAGAGTACATTAATTATAGCGGAGTAAATAATAAACGCACATGCTTAAAACAAGAAAGTAGGACATGCATTTATTCATAATATTCGAGATTACATCTTCTATATAAGTTCCCAAAATTAGATATAATCTTTTTACTACATGATTAAACTACTGCATGTCTTCAGATACAGTGGAAGTGAGCATCTACATACACACTATAGTCAACTATGTTGACTGTTAGTGTCACACAAACCCTTCCAACGATTTCTCCCCAACCGTTGTGAACTTCAAAACTAAAGTCAAAGGTGTTAGACATCGTTTCCTGAAAAAGCATACTTAAATCGGTCAACAAAAAGTTGGCGAGAAACATAGGTTTATATCCAAACAAATATCTTGTCGATGTACCAATTACAACCAAACCTGCTCATAACATAAACATACTGTCACGATATAATTCACAAAATCAGATACTATTACATCTCAACCCTCATTCAGTTAGGTGCAGGAAAATAGCAGTAACACTCATCCTGTTGGTGCAAATATTCTCCTAAGTAGCGCTACTAATATTATCGGACGGTTCCTCATTCGAACTAATGGTTGTATCACAAATGACAGTAAGTATCAAAATATTTTCAAAATAGTACGTCAAACCAATTAGTATACTTTTTCCCCCAAAAACTTTTTGAATACCAAAAGGGTCGAAAATGGGGCTATGAAACTCACCGTGTCTCCAAACTTGAACCTATAAAATAGTTCACAGTATCAGACAATATTTTCTTTAAAATTTTTAGAACCTCAAATGTAAATATCTTTTGAGAGTTCTACTTTAAGGTAATCAAATAATGTTTATCACAAAATTCCCAACAATTAGTTTATTATACATAATTCCTTAAAATTAGTCCAAATCTCCATAAATCACCAAAATTACCTTCTGTCATCCGAAAATCACCAAAAATTCATAGGCTGTTATTTAAACATTTAGTAATATCCCATAATTTTTATAATATCTAACTCCCAACAGAATATTTTCTGTAATTTTTATAATATTCCCATAATTGATTAAAAATAGCTTCTGTGTTTTGAAAAGTCCTAAAAATTTTGCAGAAAACTTATTACATAACATGTAACATTGTATAAATATATCAAGATCCAAATCATAATAGATCAGATTCTGTAATTTTTACAATAATCTTAATAATTAGAAAAAATAGTTATATTGCTCTAAAAATTATGAAAATTATAGATTCTATAGTTTCATATTTAATATCACATCTACAATTTTCTCAGGATTTATTATTTACGTATATATTTATTCTGATTTTTCTACTGCAGTACACATAAAAATTCTTATCTTACATATAATAAGAAAATAAATTCTGAAATAATTCCAGAGACTTTTATACTTCATAAATATCATCATATGAATTTATCAGAATTTTCCCAAATTTATTTATATTTTTGATATTTTCTCTATTTTTCATTATTAATAATAATTCATATAATTCGTTTTACTTATCAAAATTTTATCAAAGTTTCCAGAACAATATTTAAGTATATTAGTAAGGATTTTTAAATGTTTATTTTCACAATTGCATTTGTTTAATATTTTTCTAGATTTTCTTAATAATTTCAAGATTTAATTTTTGTAAATGAGAGTATCCTTTTTATCATAAGTTTTCTTGAGTTTTTGTAACTCATTACTTGTGGTTAAGGAGCTTAAAAATACTTCCAAGATTGGTTTTGGTGTTTTAATACCAAACTTAATTATATATGTGTTTTATAACACATATGTAACAAAATATAAAAAGAACTAGTAAACTACACCTTTTTTTTAATGGTGTTGGCTGCTTTAGAACCGAGAGAAAGAACTGTGAAGGTGGTGATGATCATTATTAGTGATGTGGTGTAGAAGGTGGTGTTATGGTTGATGATGGTGGTGTGGTATGGTTGTTTGTTTGTGGGAACCGAGAGTGAGAGGGAAAGAGGGAGAAGGTGGTGGTCGATGGTGTGTGTTGAAGGTGGTGGTTGTCGGGATTGAGACAAGAGAGTTGAAAATGGCATGTGGTACAATCATCGGATGAAGGGGGTGTATATAGTCCCTTGGTCGACCGCCCTTACCAACATCATCATTATGGCTTCCCTATAGCCTTGGTGAGTCACTTAGTAGCTTAGGTGAGTCATGTGTATAGGATTGCTTAGTAATGTTTGTAGGTGAGGTGGCAGTTGGTGAGGATGGTTAGTGTGTGCATAGGTGGCCGCGGGTTCTCTTGGGAGTGCCACATACATTTTGCAATCATGAACCCATTAATATGTTGACTTGGGGGAGTTTAGCAAGTTACTCATACAATGAACCGAGGCCTAGGGTGTGTATATGTGGCGGTTTGGAGGTGTGAAAGCAAAGTGATAGGTGGCGGGTTAAGGAATGATGATGGTGGGAATGCAAGGTAGTTTAGTCAAGGTGAAAATCTAGGTGGCATGTGGTGGTGGGTTGTGGTATTCTTAGGTGATGTGGTGGCGACTTATGGTGGTGGTTTCGGATGGTAGGGTGGTGGTATGGGGTATTGGTTTTGGGTGGTAGTTTGGTGGTGTTATCCGAGGGTTTGGATGGTTTGATCGACCGTGGGTGTTTGGGAGGGTGGTTTGGGTGTTGGTTTTAGGTTTTTAGTTAGGATTTTGGTTATGTTTTGTTTTAGTTTTGCTTTTCTTAATGTATATATAAATGTATATGGATTTATAAGTATACTATACGTACATGTATAAGCATACAAAGAAAAATTATCCATGCATATACATGCAAGCATGCGTACATAAAAACTTGGTATAGATATACATGTATGTGTGTATTTCGGGTATAAAAACATACATGCATACGTGGATTTCTTAATATATATACATGCATGCAAACATGCATACGTACATTCCATAATGATATACATACTAAACATAATATTAATGTGATCATAACGTAAATATAATCGTAGTATTATAAATAAGTTTTAGGGTTGTCACATGTCTTGCGTCCTTTCTTGCGGTAATATGACAAAATGTGTCCTAAATTGTTATATGTGGTGGTCTTATTTCATCTAATTTAATTGTTAACTTTGTAGAGTATGGAGCAATTATAGCATGTTATTGTGCAAGGCATTCTTTATGTATTTGCATATTTGATCTTAGTTGAGAAAAGGTGAGTAGTGTTTCTACATGTTCAACATTTAACGTAAAATGGCAATAAACATGACTAGACCATTTAAATCTTGAATAACTAATTTTTCCTTAGATATCAAGTTTCCTATGGACATTAGTTAATTTGCTAGTCGTTTGGTCGAATCACAATATGCAGATATTGATAGACATCCATATTTAAATAATTGGAATTAGAGTTTAGAGTTGTGATTTCTTTGCAATTGCTTAATGTAAGTTTCCTCGGTGATCTTCAACAGGCTTACGGATAATGTTATCTTGATAGCTAAATGTGCAATGCTTAGGGTCAAGCAGGGGCGGAGCTTAACCAACTTCGTAGGGGGGCGGGGGCGAAATGATTTTTTTTCAGGGGGGGCGAACTCGATATTTATATAAAAATTTACAATACCGGGCCAAAAATTTACACTATCGGGCTAAAATTTAACACTACGGACGAAACAAACACAATTATTGAGTTCAAACACCATCTTCCTTTCGGACCTGCAACTTAGTCAAAAGCTGTCTTCCAAACATTTTCAACTTCAATTGATTGAGGGCTTAGAATCAAGATCACCATCTGAAGCTTCACATGAGTTTAATTCGATTATTACCATCATTTGCACCTCGAACCATTTTCTTCCCTGTCGCGGCTTGTGCTTCGGTCAAAGTCCATCAATCTTAAACAAATTCAAGTGATTATATTAGGATTATTACTCGATTTCACAAGGGAAACAAAAGCCCTATGTTTAATTTGATTAACAATATCATTCGAATGTTCAATTTGGAACAAATCAAAACTAGGGTTCATGTGATTTGGGTGTGGGTTGTATCAATTGCTTTTAAGATTTAAAACCAAGTTAAACCGCGGTCACGACCTTGGTTTACTGGTTCTGCGCTCACATTCCACACTCGAGGTCCCGGGTTCGAACCCGGGCAACCTCACATAAATTTTTTAAGGCTTTTGGCTTATAAAAAATTATAGAAAAATTTCTAAAAATTATAGAAACAAGTTTATCAACTTTCTTTATTTTAGAAACTTATTTAAATATTTTCTGTAAAATTATTCTTGTAAAAACCTATGATGTTTATTATAAAATTTAGTACAAATGTTATAACTACATATATTTATTTACAAAAAGAAAGGATTTAAAAACTTATTAAATTTTTGAGACACTATATTATTTCTAAAATTCCAAATATTCTATGTAATCTTTCTAAGTTTAAATAAAAATGTTATTGATTTATAAAACATTTTAGCAAAGCTTGTTTGCATAATTCTTAATTAAATGAATTGAAAATAATAATTAGAAAATTATTGTTGTTTCAAATATTCCTTTCCAATTAAATTCATGTATATAGTAACAAATTTTAGTTATAAAAATTTATTCAAAACTTTTATATAAATTTGTTTTTTTTATTATTAAGATATAAAACTTTTAAGGAAATATAAGTTTATTTCATTTGTTTAAATATAATTATTTGACAAGCCCAAATCCGACTTAGAACCCTAGTCCTCGTTGATTCGTTAAACTCCTTACAATAAAACTTAAATCTGGTAAATATATATATATTTTTGGTGTATTGTGACGGACTACGTTGAAACGACGCTTGTTATTACCTTCTTATTAATCAATCAATATATACTTATTTGATCAAGTGAGTATTTCTATGCCCATTTTATTATTTTCACACTTTTGGGTGAAACATGTTACATTATAAACATTGCACTTGTAAACACGTTTGATTCTTGTAAACTTATGGCAATTTACTTGTGTGTTGTGGTTAGTTGGACCTTGTAGCTACCATGTAATGTCAAATACATGTACAATCATTAACTATTGCTAGCTTGGCGACGTCATAGATCTATGGGCCTGACAAGCCTGCTTGGTTGATCCAAGTACACTTAGCTAATCGTATATACTTTTAACGTTTGAGACTTGTAAAACTTTATCAAGGTTTGATGGTGCATTCCGTCTTACATCCCTAGATACTTTGTTCTCTAATTTACAACATGAATTGCCATTTTTTATATATACTTATGTATTGAAACTATGGAAATCTCACCAATATTATTGTTGACCTTTTATTTTTAACATGTTTCAGAAAATACTCAAGCTTAATTTCTACTCTTCGAAGCTTACACATCTAGGGATGGACCTAGATAAATAAATGGAATAAATGAGTTGTTATGTTTAGTTTAATTTCTTTGAGACTTATGATTGTAATGGTACTATTGGAATTTATGATTAATATATATTTGGGATTATTAATAGCGTTATGTGGCTGTGAACGATCTTAACTCTCACTCCTCGACGTTTCCGCCGTCAAGGTTGGGGTGTGACAAAAACAATATTCATCTAAATTCAGAATGCAATTAGGAATGATTTTATCAGCTTCTATTATTTTACCATCAGCTAATTCTATCACATAGTTATCACTTAATTTCTCAGATGTTAAACTAAGTGAGGGTCTAAAAGTATGTGAAACAAAACTACGAGTTGCCCTTGTATCAAATAATACTTTAGCGTACTGGTTATTGATAAGGAACGTACCTGTGACTACTTCTGGTTCATGACGAGCTTCGTCAGCTTGTATCACAAAAGCCCTTCCACGGGGGTTGTTCAGGTTAGTTGGAGCCTTGCCCTTTCGTTGTGGACACTCATTACAAAAATAGTTCTCACTTCCACACTGAAAGCAGACGGTTTTAGGGTTGGTAGGGTTTTGAAGTCTCGAGAAATGTGTCCCTTCTTTTTGCAGTTGTAGCAAACCACTGTCATACAGTTTTTTGTATGATACCTTTGGTAGATATTACAATGTGGTGGTTTATCCACTTTCTTCCCCTGAGCTGTTCCCAAGAAATTTCTTGATGGAGGTCGGGTTACTCTTTTCTGGGAATTTTCTCCAGATCTTCTTCCAGAGTGGTTTTCAGTCCATTTTCTTTTCTCTCCTACCTGTGGGTGACTTAATGATCCATTTCTGATCATCTCATCTGTAAGACTTCCTGACAGAATTACTGCTTCTTGAAAAGTTTTGGTTCTTGCAGATTTTACTAACCCTCTTATTTGTGGTACTAATCCCCAAATATACCTTCCTATCCTTTTTTTTTCCGGGGTTATCAAATGTGGTACTAACCTGGATAGTTCATTATACCTATCGGTATATTCCCGGTGTGCGGCTCCTTTCATTTCTAATGCTAAGAATTCAGCCTCTAGTTTTTCTATTTCATTATAAGGACATTATTTCTCTATCACTAGATTTCTAAATTCTTCCCAACTCATCCCATTCATAACATTCCTACCCCTAGTGTGTACTTCCATTTTCCACCAGGATTGTGCTTCTCCCTTTAGTGAATGCGAGGCAAATAGCGTCTTGAAATTTTCAGCACAGTTACTGATTTCCAAAACTCCTTCCATTTCGTCTAGCCATCTCAAAGCTTGTACAACTCCACCTTTCCATCAAATTCCCGGGGTCTGCAAGACATGAAGGTCTTGTAAGAACATCCCTTTGAGATTCCATTCAGAATCTCCAATTCTTGTCGTTCTTCTGGGATAATATTTTCAGGCCTTGTTGGTGGGTGTGAGGTGGTTCCAATATTTAGATTTTGCTGGAGTTGGGTTATTAAGGTAGGTAGGGTAGCTTCTATTTACTGGGCTATCATCTGAGAAATCCTATCATTTTCACTTGTATCAGTGTTTATGGGTGTTTCTTCCCCAAGTCTGGTTCTGGGTCGTCCCACTCGAGCTGTTCTCCGGACAGGCTGAGTGTTTCTTTTTGGCGGCATGATTCACTATAGTGAATTTTAACATTAGTTATCACAAATAATATATTCTAACACAAAATCATTTAACACATATCAAATAAATACTTTAACATAAAAGTACATATATCAGTTAAGTTCTTATTCCGTTTATTCTAGAAAGTTAGACTATAATCTTTTAGTTCCCGTGAATCCAATTCCAGATCCTTGTGAAGATACTTTTCTTGGGCGTCTTGAGCTTTTTGATGTCCTTCTGGATTTTCCAGATTCCTAGTTGTATTTTCTTAAGTTTTCTAAGAGTTTGTCGAGCTGTCTTCACCTGATCCAACTCCTGTTTTTCACTTATCTTACCTTTACCTTTGGGGAATCAGAAGGTTGTATTTCTAGATCCTCAGTTTGCTTAGCTCTAAACTTGTGCCCACGTTGTATCTTTTTACTAGGAGTCTTAATTGTATATCCTCCCACGTGTACTGGTGCACGTCGAACATAAAATTTGATTCTTTTTCCAGTTGGGGAATTTCCATAGCTTGTTGGGGTTCTGGTTCAGGAGTTATTTCCTTAAAGTTGCTATGGTCCGGACATTCTGAAGGATCGGTCTCGTATTGGTAACTATCTGAATTCATAGCTGCACGGATTTCTTAACAGTATTTCACAAAATGGTTAGTCAAATAACTATTAAAATTTTGTTAGAATCTTAATCACAAAATCACAGAATTTCACATAACTCACATATTTCACATAGAATCATAAAGTTATAAAAATTCTAAGTATATTTTGAGCTTACGGTTATAGTCTAGATATTTTAAAAATATCTAATTCCCTATAACCAATGGCTCTGATACCAACCTGTCACATCTCGGCGGAAACGTGAAATGCGGTTCGGGTGTGACTTGCTTTATCAGAGTACATTAATTATAGCGGAGTAAATAATAAACGCACATGCTTAAAACAAGAAAGTAGGACATTCATTTATTCATAATATTCGAGATTACATCTTCTATATAAGTTCCCAAAATTAGATATAATCTTTTTACTACATGATTAAACTACTGCATGTCTTCAGATACAGTGGAAGTGAGCATCTACATACACACTATAGTCAACTATGTTGACTGTTAGTGTCACACAAACCCTTCCAACGATTTCTCCCCAACCGTTGTGAACTTCAAAACTAAAGTCAAAGGTGTTAGACATCGTTTCCTGAAAAAGCATACTTAAATCGGTCAACAAAAAGTTGGCGAGAAACATAGGTTTATATCCAAACAAAATATCTTGTCGATGTACCAATTACAACCAAACCTGCTCATAACATAAACATACTGTCACGATATAATTCACAAAATCAGATACTATTACATCTCAACCCTCATTCAGTTAGGTGCAGGAAAATAGCAGTAACACTCATCCTGTTGGTGCAAATATTCTCCTAAGTAGCGCTACTAATATTATCGGACGGTTCCTCATTCGAACTAATGGTTGTATCACAAATGACAGTAAGTATCAAAATATTTTCAAAATAGTACGTCAAACCAATTAGTATACTTTTTCCCCCAAAAACTTTTTGAATACCAAAAGGGTCGAAAATGGGGCTATGAAACTCACCGTGTCTCCAAACTTGAACCTATAAAATAGTTCACAGTATCAGACAATATTTTCTTTAAAATTTTTAGAACCTCAAATGTAAATATCTTTTGAGAGTTCTACTTTAAGGTAATCAAATAATGTTTATCACAAAATTCCCAACAATTAGTTTATTATACATAATTCCTTAAAATTAGTCCAAAATCTCCATAAATCACCAAAATTACCTTCTGTCATCCGAAAATCACCAAAAATTCATAGGCTGTTATTTAAACATTTAGTAATATCCCATAATTTTTATAATATCTAACTCCCAACAGAATATTTTCTGTAATTTTTATAATATTCCCATAATTGATTAAAAATAGCTTCTGTGTTTGAAAAGTCCTAAAAATTTTGCAGAAAACTTATTACATAACATGTAACATTGTATAAATATATCAAGATCCAAATCATAATAGATCAGATTCTGTAATTTTTACAATAATCTTAATAATTAGAAAAATAGTTATATTGCTCTAAAAATTATGAAAATTATAGATTCTATAGTTTCATATTTAATATCACATCTACAATTTTCTCAGGATTTATTATTTACGTATATATTTATTCTGATTTTTCTACTGCAGTACACATAAAAATTCTTATCTTACATATAATAAGAAAATAAATTCTGAAATAATTCCAGAGACTTTTATACTTCATAAATATCATCATATGAATTTATCAGAATTTTCCCAAATTTATTTATATTTTTGATATTTTCTCTATTTTTCATTATTAATAATAATTCATATAATTCGTTTTACTTATCAAAATTTTATCAAAGTTTCCAGAACAATATTTAAGTATATTAGTAAGGATTTTTAAATATTTATTCCCACAATTGCATTTGTTTAATATTTTTCTAGATTTTCTTAATAATTTCAAGATTTAATTTTTGTAAATGAGAGTATCCTTTTTATCATAAGTTTTCTTGAGTTTTTGTAACTCATTACTTGTGGTTAAGGAGCTTAAAAATACTTCCAAGATTGGTTTTGGTGTTTTAATACCAAAACTTAATTATATATGTGTTTTATAACACATATGTAACAAAATATAAAAAGAACTAGTAAACTACACCTTTTTTTAATGGTGTTGGCTGCTTTAGAACCGAGAGAAAGAACTGTGAAGGTGGTGATGATCATTATTAGTGATGTGGTGTAGAAGGTGGTGTTATGGTTGATGATGGTGGTGTGGTATGGTTGTTTGTTTGTGGGAACCGAGAGTGAGAGGGAAAGAGGGAGAAGGTGGTGGTCGATGGTGTGTGTTGAAGGTGGTGGTTGTCGGGATTGAGACAAGAGAGTTGAAAATGGCATGTGGTACAATCATCGGATGAAGGGGGTGTATATAGTCCCTTGGTCGACCGCCCTTACCAACATCATCATTATGGCTTCCCTATAGCCTTGGTGAGTCACTTAGTAGCTTAGGTGAGTCATGTGTATAGGATTGCTTAGTAATGTTTGTAGGTGAGGTGGCAGTTGGTGAGGATGGTTAGTGTGTGCATAGGTGGCCGCGGGTTCTCTTGGGAGTGCCACATACATTTTGCAATCATGAACCCATTAATATGTTGACTTGGGGGAGTTTAGCAAGTTACTCATACAATGAACCGAGGCCTAGGGTGTGTATATGTGGCGGTTTGGAGGTGTGAAAGCAAAGTGATAGGTGGCGGGTTAAGGAATGATGATGGTGGGAATGCAAGGTAGTTTAGTCAAGGTGAAAATCTAGGTGGCATGTGGTGGTGGGTTGTGGTATTCTTAGGTGATGTGGTGGCGACTTATGGTGGTGGTTTCGGATGGTAGGGTGGTGGTATGGGGTATTGGTTTTGGGTGGTAGTTTGGTGGTGTTATCCGAGGGTTTGGATGGTTTGATCGACCGTGGGTGTTTGGGAGGGTGGTTTGGGTGTTGGTTTTAGGTTTTTAGTTAGGATTTTGGTTATGTTTTGTTTTAGTTTTGCTTTTCTTAATGTATATATAAATGTATATGGATTTATAAGTATACTATACGTACATGTATAAGCATACAAAGAAAAATTATCCATGCATATACATGCAAGCATGCGTACATAAAAACTTGGTATAGATATACATGTATGTGTGTATTTCGGGTATAAAAACATACATGCATACGTGGATTTCTTAATATATATACATGCATGCAAACATGCATACGTACATTCCATAATGATATACATACTAAACATAATATTAATGTGATCATAACGTAAATATAATCGTAGTATTATAAATAAAGTTTTAGGGTTGTCACATGTCTTGCGTCCTTTCTTGCGGTAATATGACAAATGTGTCCTAAATTGTTATATGTGGTGGTCTTATTTCATCTAATTTAATTGTTAACTTTGTAGAGTATGGAGCAATTATAGCATGTTATTGTGCAAGGCATTCTTTATGTATTTGCATATTTGATCTTAGTTGAGAAAAGGTGAGTAGTGTTTCTACATGTTCAACATTTAACGTAAAATGGCAATAAACATGACTAGACCATTTAAATCTTGAATAACTAATTTTCCTTAGATATCAAGTTTCCTATGGACATTAGTTAATTTGCTAGTCGTTTGGTCGAATCACAATATGCAGATATTGATAGACATCCATATTTAAATAATTGGAATTAGAGTTTAGAGTTGTGATTTCTTTGCAATTGCTTAATGTAAGTTTCCTCGGTGATCTTCAACAGGCTTACGGATAATGTTATCTTGATAGCTAAATGTGCAATGCTTAGGGTCAAGCAGGGGCGGAGCTTAACCAACTTCGTAGGGGGGGCGGGGGCGAAATGATTTTTTTTCAGGGGGGGCGAACTCGATATTTATATAAAAATTTACAATACCGGGCCAAAAATTTACACTATCGGGCTAAAATTTAACACTACGGACGAAACAAACACAATTATTGAGTTCAAACACCATCTTCCTTTCGGACCTGCAACTTAGTCAAAAGCTGTCTTCCAAACATTTTCAACTTCAATTGATTGAGGGCTTAGAATCAAGATCACCATCTGAAGCTTCACATGAGTTTAATTCGATTATTACCATCATTTGCACCTCGAACCATTTTCTTCCCTGTCGCGGCTTGTGCTTCGGTCAAAGTCCATCAATCTTAAACAAATTCAAGTGATTATATTAGGATTATTACTCGATTTCACAAGGGAAACAAAAGCCCTATGTTTAATTTGATTAACAATATCATTCGAATGTTCAATTTGGAACAAATCAAAACTAGGGTTCATGTGATTTGGGTGTGGGTTGTATCAATTGCTTTTAAGATTTAAAAACCAAGTTAAACCGCGGTCACGACCTTGGTTTACTGGTTCTGCGCTCACATTCCACACTCGAGGTCCCGGGTTCGAACCCGGGCAACCTCACATAAATTTTTTTAAGGCTTTTGGCTTATAAAAAAATTATAGAAAAATTTCTAAAAATTATAGAAACAAGTTTATCAACTTTCTTTATTTTAGAAACTTATTTAAATATTTTCTGTAAAATTATTCTTGTAAAAACCTATGATGTTTTATTATAAAATTTAGTACAAATGTTATAACTACATATATTTATTTACAAAAAGAAAGGATTTAAAAACTTATTAAATTTTTGAGACACTATATTATTTCTAAAATTCCAAATATTCTATGTAATCTTTCTAAGTTTAAATAAAAATGTTATTGATTTATAAAACATTTTAGCAAAGCTTGTTTGCATAATTCTTAATTAAATGAATTGAAAATAATAATTAGAAAATTATTATTGTTTCAAATATTCCTTTCCAATTAAATTCATGTATATAGTAACAAATTTTAGTTATAAAAATTTATTCAAAACTTTTATATAAATTTGTTTTTTTTATTATTAAGATATAAAACTTTTAAGGAAATATAAGTTTATTTCATTTGTTTAAATATAATTATTTGACAAGCCCAAATCCGACTTAGAACCCTAGTCCTCGTTGATTCGTTAAACTCCTTACAATAAAACTTAAATCTGGTAAATATATATATATTTTTGGTGTATTGTGACGGACTACGTTGAAACGACGCTTGTTATTACCTTCTTATTAATCAATCAATATATACTTATTTGATCAAGTGAGTATTTCTATGCCCATTTTATTATTTTCACACTTTTGGGTGAAACATGTTACATTATAAACATTGCACTTGTAAACATGTTTGATTCTTGTAAACTTATGGCAATTTACTTGTGTGTTGTGGTTAGTTGGACCTTGTAGCTACCATGTAATGTCAAATACATGTACAATCATTAACTATTGCTAGCTTGGCGACGTCATAGATCTATGGGCCTGACAAGCCTGCTTGGTTGATCCAAGTACACTTAGCTAATCGTATATACTTTTAACGTTTGAGACTTGTAAAACTTTATCAAGGTTTGATGGTGCATTCCGTCTTACATCCCTAGATACTTTGTTCTCTAATTTACAACATGAATTGCCATCTTTTTATATACTTATGTATTGAAACTATGGAAATCTCACCAATATTATTGTTGACCTTTTATTTTAACATGTTTCAGAAATACTCAAGCTTAATTTCTACTCTTCGAAGCTTACACATCTAGGGATGGACCTAGATAAATAAATGGAATAAATGAGTTGTTATGTTTAGTTTAATTTCTTTGAGACTTATGATTGTAATGGTACTATTGGAATTTATGATTAATATATATATTTGGGATTATTAATAGCGTTATGTGGCTGTGAACGATCTTAACTCTCACTCCTCGACGTTTCCGCCGTCAAGGTTGGGGTGTGACAAAAACAATATTCATCTAAATTCAGAATGCAATTAGGAATGATTTTATCAGCTTCTATTATTTTACCATCAGCTAATTCTATCACATAGTTATCACTTAATTTCTCAGATGTTAAACTAAGTGAGGGTCTAAAAGTATGTGAAACAAAACTACGAGTTGCCCTTGTATCAAATAATACTTTAGCGTACTGGTTATTGATAAGGAACGTACCTGTGACTACTTCTGGTTCATGACGAGCTTCGTCAGCTTGTATCACAAAAGCCCTTCCACGGGGGTTGTTCAGGTTAGTTGGAGCCTTGCCCTTTCGTTGTGGACACTCATTACAAAAATAGTTCTCACTTCCACACTGAAAGCAGACGGTTTTAGGGTTGGTAGGGTTTTTGAAGTCTCGAGAAATGTGTCCCTTCTTTTTGCAGTTGTAGCAAACCACTGTCATACAGTTTTTTGTATGATACCTTTGGTAGATATTACACTGTGGTGGTTTATCCACTTTCTTCCCCTGAGCTGTTCCCAAGAAATTTCTTGATGGAGGTCGGGTTACTCTTTTCTGGGAATTTTCTCCAGATCTTCTTCCAGAGTGGTTTTCAGTCCATTTTCTTTTCTCTCCTACCTGTGGGTGACTTAATGATCCATTTCTGATCATCTCATCTGTAAGACTTCCTGACAGAATTACTGCTTCTTGAAAAGTTTTGGTTCTTGCAGATTTTACTAACCCTCTTATTTGTGGTACTAATCCCCAAATATACCTTCCTATCCTTTTTTATTCCGGGGTTATCAAATGTGGTACTAACCTGGATAGTTCATTATACCTATCGGTATATTCCCGGTGTGCGGCTCCTTTCATTTCTAATGCTAAGAATTCAGCCTCTAGTTTTTCTATTTCATTATAAGGACATTATTTCTCTATCACTAGATTTCTAAATTCTTCCCAACTCATCCCATTCATAACATTCCTACCCCTAGTGTGTACTTCCATTTTCCACCAGGATTGTGCTTCTCCCTTTAGTGAATGCGAGGCAAATAGCGTCTTGAAATTTTCAGCACAGTTACTGATTTCCAAAACTCCTTCCATTTCGTCTAGCCATCTCAAAGCTTGTACAACTCCACCTTTTCCATCAAATTCCCGGGGTCTGCAAGACATGAAGGTCTTGTAAGAACATCCCTTTGAGATTCCATTCAGAATCTCCAATTCTTGTCGTTCTTCTGGGATAATATTTTCAGGCCTTGTTGGTGGGTGTGAGGTGGTTCCAATATTTAGATTTTGCTGGAGTTGGGTTATTAAGGTAGGTAGGGTAGCTTCTATTTGCTGGGCTATCATCTGAGAAATCCTATCATTTTCACTTGTATCAGTGTTTATGGGTGTTTCTTCCCCAAGTCTGGTTCTGGGTCGTCCCACTCGAGCTGTTCTCCGGACAGGCTGAGTGTTTCTTTTGGCGGCATGATTCACTATAGTGAATTTTAACATTAGTTATCACAAATAATATATTCTAACACAAAATCATTTAACACATATCAAATAAATACTTTAACATAAAAGTACATATATCAGTTAAGTTCTTATTCCGTTTATTCTAGAAAGTTAGACTATAATCTTTTAGTTCCCGTGAATCCAATTCCAGATCCTTGTGAAGATACTTTTCTTGGGCGTCTTGAGCTTTTTGATGTCCTTCTGGATTTTCCAGATTCCTAGTTGTATTTTCTTAAGTTTTCTAAGAGTTTGTCGAGCTGTCTTCACCTGATCCAACTCCTGTTTTCACTTATCTTACCTTTACCTTTGGGGGAATCAGAAGGTTGTATTTCTAGATCCTCAGTTTGCTTAGCTCTAAACTTGTGCCCACGTTGTATCTTTTTACTAGGAGTCTTAATTGTATATCCTCCCACGTGTACTGGTGCACGTCGAACATAAAATTTTGATTCTTTTTCCAGTTGGGGAATTTCCATAGCTTGTTGGGGTTCTGGTTCAGGAGTTATTTCCTTAAAGTTGCTATGGTCCGGACATTCTGAAGGATCGGTCTCGTATTGGTAACTATCTGAATTCATAGCTGCACGGATTTCTTAACAGTATTTCACAAAATGGTTAGTCAAATAACTATTAAAATTTTGTTAGAATCTTAATCACAAAATCACAGAATTTCACATAACTCACATATTTCACATAGAATCATAAAGTTATAAAAATTCTAAGTATATTTTGAGCTTACGGTTATAGTCTAGATATTTTAAAAATATCTAATTCCCTATAACCAATGGCTCTGATACCAACCTGTCACATCTCGGCGGAAACGTGAAATGCGGTTCGGGTGTGACTTGCTTTATCAGAGTACATTAATTATAGCGGAGTAAATAATAAACGCACATGCTTAAAACAAGAAAGTAGGACATGCATTTATTCATAATATTCGAGATTACATCTTCTATATAAGTTCCCAAAATTAGATATAATCTTTTTACTACATGATTAAACTACTGCATGTCTTCAGATACAGTGGAAGTGAGCATCTACATACACACTATAGTCAACTATGTTGACTGTTAGTGTCACACAAACCCTTCCAACGATTTCTCCCCAACCGTTGTGAACTTCAAAACTAAAGTCAAAGGTGTTAGACATCGTTTCCTGAAAAAGCATACTTAAATCGGTCAACAAAAAGTTGGCGAGAAACATAGGTTTATATCCAAACAAAATATCTTGTCGATGTACCAATTACAACCAAACCTGCTCATAACATAAACATACTGTCACGATATAATTCACAAAATCAGATACTATTACATCTCAACCCTCATTCAGTTAGGTGCAGGAAAATAGCAGTAACACTCATCCTGTTGGTGCAAATATTCTCCTAAGTAGCGCTACTAATATTATCGGACGGTTCCTCATTCGAACTAATGGTTGTATCACAAATGACAGTAAGTATCAAAATATTTTCAAAATAGTACGTCAAACCAATTAGTATACTTTTTCCCCCAAAAACTTTTTGAATACCAAAAGGGTCGAAAATGGGGCTATGAAACTCACCGTGTCTCCAAACTTGAACCTATAAAATAGTTCACAGTATCAGACAATATTTTCTTTAAAATTTTTAGAACCTCAAATGTAAATATCTTTTGAGAGTTCTACTTTAAGGTAATCAAATAATGTTTATCACAAAATTCCCAACAATTAGTTTATTATACATAATTCCTTAAAATTAGTCCAAAATCTCCATAAATCACCAAAATTACCTTCTGTCATCCGAAAATCACCAAAAATTCATAGGCTGTTATTTAAACATTTAGTAATATCCCATAATTTTTATAATATCTAACTCCCAACAGAATATTTTCTGTAATTTTTATAATATTCCCATAATTGATTAAAAATAGCTTCTGTGTTTGAAAAGTCCTAAAAATTTTGCAGAAAACTTATTACATAACATGTAACATTGTATAAATATATCAAGATCCAAATCATAATAGATCAGATTCTGTAATTTTTACAATAATCTTAATAATTAGAAAAAATAGTTATATTGCTCTAAAAATTATGAAAATTATAGATTCTATAGTTTCATATTTAATATCACATCTACAATTTTCTCAGGATTTATTATTTACGTATATATTTATTCTGATTTTTCTACTGCAGTACACATAAAAATTCTTATCTTACATATAATAAGAAAATAAATTCTGAAATAATTCCAGAGACTTTTATACTTCATAAATATCATCATATGAATTTATCAGAATTTTCCCAAATTTATTTATATTTTTGATATTTTCTCTATTTTTCATTATTAATAATAATTCATATAATTCGTTTTACTTATCAAAATTTTATCAAAGTTTCCAGAACAATATTTAAGTATATTAATAAGGATTTTTAAATGTTTATTCCCACAATTGCATTTGTTTAATATTTTTCTAGATTTTCTTAATAATTTCAAGATTTAATTTTTGTAAATGAGAGTATCCTTTTATCATAAGTTTTCTTGAGTTTTTGTAACTCATTACTTGTGGTTAAGGAGCTTAAAAATACTTCCAAGATTGGTTTTGGTGTTTTAATACCAAAACTTAATTATATATGTGTTTTATAACACATATGTAACAAAATATAAAAAGAACTAGTAAACTACACCTTTTTTTTAATGGTGTTGGCTGCTTTAGAACCGAGAGAAAGAACTGTGAAGGTGGTGATGATCATTATTAGTGATGTGGTGTAGAAGGTGGTGTTATGGTTGATGATGGTGGTGTGGTATGGTTGTTTGTTTGTGGGAACCGAGAGTGAGAGGGAAAGAGGGAGAAGGTGGTGGTCGATGGTGTGTGTTGAAGGTGGTGGTTGTCGGGATTGAGACAAGAGAGTTGAAAATGGCATGTGGTACAATCATCGGATGAAGGGGGTGTATATAGTCCCTTGGTCGACCGCCCTTACCAACATCATCATTATGGCTTCCCTATAGCCTTGGTGAGTCACTTAGTAGCTTAGGTGAGTCATGTGTATAGGATTGCTTAGTAATGTTTGTAGGTGAGGTGGCAGTTGGTGAGGATGGTTAGTGTGTGCATAGGTGGCCGCGGGTTCTCTTGGGAGTGCCACATACATTTTGCAATCATGAACCCATTAATATGTTGACTTGGGGGAGTTTAGCAAGTTACTCATACAATGAACCGAGGCCTAGGGTGTGTATATGTGGCGGTTTGGAGGTGTGAAAGCAAAGTGATAGGTGGCGGGTTAAGGAATGATGATGGTGGGAATGCAAGGTAGTTTAGTCAAGGTGAAAATCTAGGTGGCATGTGGTGGTGGGTTGTGGTATTCTTAGGTGATGTGGTGGCGACTTATGGTGGTGGTTTCGGATGGTAGGGTGGTGGTATGGGGTATTGGTTTTGGGTGGTAGTTTGGTGGTGTTATCCGAGGGTTTGGATGGTTTGATCGACCGTGGGTGTTTGGGAGGGTGGTTTGGGTGTTGGTTTTAGGTTTTTAGTTAGGATTTTGGTTATGTTTTGTTTTAGTTTTGCTTTTCTTAATGTATATATAAATGTATATGGATTTATAAGTATACTATACGTACATGTATAAGCATACAAAGAAAAATTATCCATGCATATACATGCAAGCATGCGTACATAAAAACTTGGTATAGATATACATGTATGTGTGTATTTCGGGTATAAAAACATACATGCATACGTGGATTTCTTAATATATATACATGCATGCAAACATGCATACGTACATTCCATAATGATATACATACTAAACATAATATTAATGTGATCATAACGTAAATATAATCGTAGTATTATAAATAAAGTTTTAGGGTTGTCACATGTCTTGCGTCCTTTCTTGCGGTAATATGACAAAATGTGTCCTAAATTGTTATATGTGGTGGTCTTATTTCATCTAATTTAATTGTTAACTTTGTAGAGTATGGAGCAATTATAGCATGTTATTGTGCAAGGCATTCTTTATGTATTTGCATATTTGATCTTAGTTGAGAAAAGGTGAGTAGTGTTTCTACATGTTCAACATTTAACGTAAAATGGCAATAAACATGACTAGACCATTTAAATCTTGAATAACTAATTTTTCCTTAGATATCAAGTTTCCTATGGACATTAGTTAATTTGCTAGTCGTTTGGTCGAATCACAATATGCAGATATTGATAGACATCCATATTTAAATAATTGGAATTAGAGTTTAGAGTTGTGATTTCTTTGCAATTGCTTAATGTAAGTTTCCTCGGTGATCTTCAACAGGCTTACGGATAATGTTATCTTGATAGCTAAATGTGCAATGCTTAGGGTCAAGCAGGGGCGGAGCTTAACCAACTTCGTAGGGGGGGCGGGGGCGAAATGATTTTTTTTCAGGGGGGGGCGAACTCGATATTTATATAAAAATTTACAATACCGGGCCAAAAATTTACACTATCGGGCTAAAATTTAACACTACGGACGAAAAAATAGGGGGGGCGGCGGCCCCCCCCCCCGGCCCTTTAAAAGCTTCGCCATTGGGGTCAAGGCCTCAAGGGCTGCGTTAATGTAGGCTGCAACATAGCCATCTCGTTCTTCCCATTGAATGTACTCAGTAGTCTTTATTCGGTATGACTTGATTTTGACTTATCAGCTAGAGTAGTCCGATGGTTTTTAGGATTATCATACAATGTTTTCAACTCGGGTATTTTTTTCATTTTGTTTCATAGAGATAACATTTATGATATTTGCAATACTAGTAAATTATTTTTTAGTTTCGTTTCTAGGTGAGGAGGACGATTTTCCTCCTTATCACATTATGCTTGCTCCTTTATTGTTTTTCTTTTATGACAACAGGTACTTGAGATTGTGATGACAAAATTGCTACCAATGTATCATTTTTCTAGTTTTGGAATATTCTATAGGCGATAAGAGTATTAGACAGATTATCAGTCGCAGGGGTATTTATGTCTTCTATTATTCTAGATGAGGATATTGTTACTATATCATATTTATCGATGATTTTAGTCGCTTTACATATATAGATGTATCCGCTATTTCTTAATCCTAGGTTGATGCTTTTCATCATTTTAAACCTTTAGTTAAAAATCTATTTTCTTGCACCATTAACCATTTGTAGTATGATGATGTGCCTTAACATATTCATTGTCCTATGGTCAAATATTTGTTTAACGGTATTGCCTTTTGTATCTAATGTCTGTATACTCTCCATAAAATGGGGCAGCTGCGCGAAAAATGTCACATCCCGGTGGAAGCGCGAATGATACGGGTGGAATGTGACTAGCTTTTATCAGAGTGCGTTGGTTACAGTAAATAAACATAGTCATAATATATAAAAACATAAGGTAGACATGCGTTTATTAATAAAATCCGAGATTACATCTTATACATAAGTTTTCAAAATTAGATATAATCTTTTTACTACATCATTAAACTACTACATGTCTTCAGATACGGTGGAAGTGTGCATCAACATACACACTACCATCAACAATGTTGACAGTTAACGTGACACAAACCCTTCCTACCACTTCTCCCCAACCATTGTGCACTTCAAAGCTAAGGTCAAAAGTGTTACTCATTGTTTCCTGAAAAAGTACACTAAACCAGTCAACAAAAATATTGATGAGAACATAGGTTTAATCCAGACAAAATATTTTATTGATGTATCAATTACAACCAAACCTGCTCACAACATAATCATACTGTCATGAAATAATTCACAAAATCAGATAATATTACATCCTAACCCCCATTCGGTTAGATGCAGGAAAATAGCAGTAACCCTCATCCGGTTAGTGCAAATATTCTCCCAAGTAGCGCTACCAATATTATTGACCGGTTCCTCATTCGAACTAATGGTTGTGTTGCAAATGACAGTAAGCAAACAAAAATATTTTCAAAATAATACATCAACCCAACAGTATACTTTTTCCCCCAAAACTTCACTGAATATCAAACGGTTGAAAATGGGGCTATGAACTCACCGTGTCTTCACATTTGAACCTAACAAGATAGTTCACAGTGTCAGATAATACTTTTAAATATTTTTATGGTTTTCATTAACTGTAAAAGATTAATAGAAACACCTTCGGGCCTCTAAAAATTCTTAATCTTTTTAACTACACATAATAGTTGTAGTTATTCTCAAAATTCTCAAAAATCATAGAAATTAGCTACTGATGCCCAAAAATCACTAAAATTTTATAGAACATAATTTGGACAGTTTGTAGCTTTCCATAATTTTCACAATATTAAAATCCCAACAGATTATTTTTATATAAATCCCACAATATTCCCAAAATTCCCCAAAATACCTACTGCCGTTCAATAAATCATCAAAAATTCATATAATTTTTTCCAAAAATTCAGTAACATCTCCAAATTTCTATAGCAACCAAATCTTCACAGATTATTTTCTGTAAATTTCATAATATTCCCATAAATGGTTAAAAATATCTTCTGTTCACGAAAAATTCCCAAAATTTTATAGAAGACTTATTATATAAAATAAAGCATCATATAATTATCTTAAATTCCAATTCATAACATATTAGTTTCTATAATTTTCCCAATAATTTAAATATTTAGAAAAAATAATTATACTATTCCAAAATTATGAAAATAATATATTCTGCAGTATTTAATTTAATATTTCATCTATGATTTTATCAGAATCTATTATTTACTTTATGTATTTATTATGATTTATCTACTGCAGAACATATGAAAATTCGTATCTTTATTATAACAAGGAATAAAAGTCTGAAATAATTTCAGAGGCTTTTATACCTCAAAAGAATCATTATGTAATTTTTTAGAATTTTCCCAAATTTATTTCTATTTTTGATATTTTCTTCTATTTTCCATTATAAAATAAATTATATAAATTATTCCACTTATCAAAACTTTACCAAAGTTTCTAGTTTAATATTTCAGTACAAAATAAGAATTTTTCAATATTTATTCCCACAATCGCTTTCATTTAATATTTATTTGATTTTTCTTAAAAATTACAATATTGACTTGTAAATTCAAGATATATGTATTTTTAATCATAAGTTTCTGAGTTTTGACAACTCATTACTCATGATTCATGAATTAAAACTTTCCAAAATTTGTTTTTGGTGGTTAAACCTTTTATATGCATACATATCAATATGTATGTATATATGTTTTGTAACATATATGTAACAAAACCTTTTATCACCTTTTGATGATGATCTTGATGGTGTTTCAGCTCCTTGAATCCGAGAAAAAGGTAGTGAGGGTCGTGGATGGTGATGGTAAGTGCTCACTACTACAAAACTGTTAATAGATGACGCGCAAAGGATGACACGCAAAAAACGATGACGCGCATTTACGCGTATCATAAAATATATGTCAGCTTTTAAAATATTTTTAGAAAAGATGACACACATTTTTGTGTGTCATCTTTGTGTGTCATCTTTGTGTGTCATCTTTGTGTTCGTGTGTCATTTTTTAAAATTTTTGGTAACCTTCCCCCTTTTTCAATATACACCGCGCCTTCTCCTCCTCCCCTCAAATCCCCCAAATCCATCGACCTACCCCAAATCCCTACAACCGGACACCCAAATCGACCGACCCCCCACCACCACTGCAGGCCGGCGCAGCCGAAGCCCACCATCAGCAACGCCCGCACTCTTCTCCTCTCCCCAACCCTAAAAAATATGTAATAAGAGAGAGGCATGGAAGATGGTAGCAATTGCCGATAAAAAATACGTAATAAGAGAGAGGCATGGAAGATTCTCAACACTTTGGCTTCAAAATCCCCAGATCTACTCTTATGCATTGTGTTTGAGTTTATTCTTTAATGTAATTGCAGCTCATGGAATGGGAACAACATACAAGGATGTTACAGTTACTCGTAAGATTATGAAGAGTTACAGATTTCTTTTTGGAACCTTTTTATCCTGCTGCAAGGATGTTACAGTTAGTAGTTTCCCCCTTCTTCTTTTGGGGCACGGCTATGGTGGCGATTAAGGAGGTTTTGCCCAAAACAGGACCGCTGTTCGTGTCATCGTTTCGGTTGATTCCTTTGGGTTTGTTGTTGGTGGCGTTTGCAGCTTCGCGTGGGAGAAAGGTGCCTTCGGGAGTAGAGGCTTGGGTGTCTATTGCTCTCTTTGCTCTTGTTGATGCTAGTTTTCAGGTGAATTTGATTCTTGAACATCAATTGACTTATGTTTGTTTGAGTCTGATCCAAATTATGTAAAGAAGTAATAGATACGGTGATAGTAAAATATTAGTAGTTATACAATCATTTGATAGTGCTTTTGTTTTCACTAGAATCAAACTTACTCAAAATTAATTAGATAACAAGTAAATCTTATGCAGCAGGTAGGTTGTCTAAGATCATTATCAAACTTTTGATTATTTCTTTTAATCCGCATAATGTTTTTGTAGTTACTTGATGATTATTTGATCAGATCTGTGTGTATTGTTCTTGTCAACAAGCAGGTGGCGACTAAAAAAATTCATTGTAGTTATTTATTGATGCACCAGAGGGTTGTAGATGAGTAGATCTACTGCTGCTTTTCAACTATTGTAGTTTTAAAAACAAAAAATTCATTGTAGTTAACAGACAACAATGCATGAAATTGGTAGTTACCTGTGACCCGAATCAATTGGTACTTTTTAAAGCGACCCGTTTCCTGACCCGCTTGTATTTTCATGATTAATTTGGCCCAGTTTGAAAATATGGTGGTAAACATCACCAGTTCCTATTTGCTATAATGTTTTGTTTCTCCAGCACATTGCTGCAAAATTGTATAATGTTGTTATTGGTATTATATGGTTCTCTCTCTTTTCTGAGTTATTTCTTTTTGTGTTATATTTGCAAGGCTATTTTTGAAAAGCTAACAAGAAAGGCCGTCGATCTATATCCTTGAATTATTTTTTGTATATGTACACATAGATGTTCCTAAGTGGAGGTTACAACACATAACGTGTCTCCCTTTATTAATTTTATTTTATTATCACCTTGCATTAGTAGTTTTAATACATGTTTCTTCTCATAAGGTTAGAATTACAGCTGCCTGCAAAGTGGAGGCAAGTTTGAGATGGAAGCCTTGTCGTTGCACTCACTTAACTTGTCAAAACACTATCTACCATCTGAGATTAAAGGTGAAATTCTTTATGCTTAGAGACAAACATTAAACACCAAAATACTTGATTATTCTTATGCAGGTATGAATCTCATTGTTTAAAATATGTTTTAGCCTTAAGCAAGTTTTCTGCTATACATGATATGTAAAACAAGTTATGAATCAAGGCTTGACCTGGTTGGCTGGTCAGTGTTTCTTATTTTTATTATGCTCTTAAGGTAAGCATTTTTATTATCTTGAGCAATGACAAGCCAAGTCCTTAAAACCATGATCTAAACGTATTGCTTGTGAAACTCAGTAATATTAAGAATTAATGAAATAATTGATACCCCCTTTCTTGGTTCTGATTATAAGTTGTTAGCTTGTTTCTTTGATGTCAACTTGATTTTGATGTGATAATGATCAGAATGTTTCGTACCCAGTTGGTGGAGAATGCACAAGGACCAGCATATGAGAATGTTAAGGTACATATGCTAAGCTATTTGATTTACAGAACCATTTAAGGTTTTTATGTGGTCTAACAAATTAAGTTTTTTTTATGTTACTTATGAACTGTAGGTGTAGAAACCACAATTAGAACCTAACAATGGAAAACTACCACTGGAAGCATGTCTCGGGTGTTCATTGGTTACTAACCTATATGTTGGAGCTAGAGTCATTGGTTAGTAATCAATGAACTGATCTGGATGGAATTCTCAAAGAGTCATTAGTTAAAGTTTTTAGTTGTTATTAACATATTTATACTTGTAGGGGGTGTCTCTTTATTAAACTTGTTGGTTTCACAGTCTGATTTGGAATGATGTTTGTCGCTGTGTACGTAGATGGTTAGGGTTTTTCTTTCTCTCTTTCTTTTTTTTTTTTTTTTGCTCATGATGTTTGTACAGTTTGGATTGCTACTTGCTAGTAGTTGATGATGGTATTGTAAAGAGTGGTGGGCCACTGATTGTGGTAATTGGAAATGGTGGCCACTGTTAAGTTATCAAATTGTCGTTAGGCAGAGAGTCGAGAGGTGTGACGTTGGTAGGTATTGTTACAATAGGTGTCAAGTTGAGTACATTTTGATTGTTTGATATAATTAACCAAATCTTGTTATGTTACTGCCAATGTCTTAAGTTTTTTAATCAGTTTATCTTTCTCCCATTTTCAGTGGCACAACTTACAACAAAGATCAAGCACCTTGCTTCCGTTCTACACAAAAAGGTAATCTCATCTGTTATGTGTCCGGTAAATTTTTTAATTATAGACTCTTTAGCTTTATGTTCGGGAAAATGTAAAAAAAGAAGCTATGAACTTTCACTTAAAGAAGATCCACATATGTGTTGAAGTTCATGAAAGAAATAGTAGATAAAGGGCTTGAAATATTAGTCAATAACAATGTAAGTTGATCATTGACTACCCCTTATATTATCATTTGTTGCTTTGTAGTTTATATTATTGAATATAACTATCTATGTATGAGTTTTTTATAAGTAAATTACCATTGTTGTTGCCTTGTAGTTGATATTAATAAACTAGTCAAGTAAATTACAAGTTTTACATAAAGGGGTTTTTGGGTCAAAACTGACAAGTTTACTTTGATGAAATTGGTTTTGTCTTAGGTTGGAGAAGGTAACGAAGAATACACTGATGGTGATTTGGATGAAGTTTGTGAAGACTGGGCGCGCCACGTATCGAATTTTATTCATATGTAGGCCTGAAATGATATATTTAGACTTGTGTTAGTATTGGTATTGGACTTGTATTAGTATTGGTACTAATTGAATTTGGACTTGTTTTATGCTTTGTAGTTGTTAATTAACAACTTTTGTAAACTTTGTTGGTATTTAATGGATTTCGCTTTTAATGTTATTCGACAATTTGTTTTAGAAAACAACAGGTAAATTTATTAAAAATAAAAAAAAAATTAAAAAATGCAGCTAATTTTATGACGTGCATTGCGCGTCATCTATTGCACGTCATAAAAATTTCATAGATGACACGCGGATGCGCGTCATCTAGTCATTTATGACTACCCCTTCCTTGACGCGCATTGCGCGTCATCTTTTGCACGTCATAAAATGCACGTCATCTTTTGCGTGTCATAAACAGATGACGCGCGGATGCGCGTCATCTATCATTTATGACTACCCCTTCCTTGACACGCATTTGCGCGTCATCTGACCCCCAAGATGACGCGCAATGCGCGTCATCTTTTGCGATTTTTCTAGTAGTGGCTGGTGGTGCGTGGTTTGTGGTTGTTTGTGTTGTGGTTGTCGGGTTGTTGTTGTTGATGTTGTTTGTTGTTGTTGTGTTGTACCCGAGAGTGAGAAGGGGTTTGGGCAGTTTGGTGGTGGTGATTAGTGTTGGTACTCGAGAGAAAGGTAGAAGGTGGCTGAAGGTGTGTGATGGTGATCGGGTGGAGGTGATGGTTGTGTTTGTATAAGGATCCGAGAGAGAGAACAAAGGTGAGAAATGGTGTTTGTTTTCAACTAGGCTTGGCATATATCCCCCTTGTATCCACTGCCTTATGCAATCTAGAATTGATGACTCATATTGGTGGGTGCCTAGGTGTCGAGATAAGGAACTTAAGGGCGGTTCTTTGGGAGGTACCGAGGGATAGGGGGTAAGGTGGCACTAGGCTTTGACTTTGGATGTAGGTGGTGTGGTGGCGGTTTGTGGTAATGAGAATGCAAGAAACCGGTGCAAGGTGGCGGTTTTAGTGATGTGAATGCATGGATACCGAGGCTCTTGGGATTGCTTTTGAATTGATGATACTTGGGGCCTAAGTTTAGGCTTGAAAGGTGGCGGTTTCCAGGGGTTTCCGATGGATAGAGGAGGCAAGGTGTCAATCCAGGGAAGTTTGAGTGTGAATGGAGGGTTGTTTAATCACACTAGAAGTCTAGGTGGTGTTTTTGTGGAAGCAAGAGAACGAGGTTGCTTTGGTTTAGTTGTAGGCGGTTTAGGGTGTAAAAGCAAGACAAAACCGGGGTAGGGTGGTGGTTTGGTGGTTTCGGGTGTGGTGTTGCATGAGGTGCCCGAGGTTGATGGTTATGGTGATGGTTTGGTGTTTTAGTTTTAGGTTTTAGTTAGGTTTTTAGTTTTAGAGTTTTAGTGTTTAGGTTTTTGATTTTTGTTTTAGTTGAGTTGTGTTTTGTTTTGACTTTGATTCCCTTAATATGTATATACATATATATGTACCTATAGATATATCATATGCACATGTAAATGATCATATATTCATGTTTGTGTGTGAATAGAATACACACATATATGTATGTACTAAACATATATGTTAAAACCTTTATGTATGCAACCATGCACACGTAAAATTTTGTATATATATACATGTGGGTATGAGTTTTGGGTATATAACATACATGCATACGTGAATTATCAATACATAGGCATGCATGTAAACATGCATACGTAGATTATTAATCTACACACCAATACAAATTATGGTTGTAAAGAAATATAAAAATTTCTTGACGTAATGATATATATAATAATAATATATATATATATATATATATATATATATATATATATATATATTTTTAGGGTTGTCACAAAAAACTATGATATTTCTAAGATTACCCAAGCTCTAGTTTTTCATTCCAATCTTCCACGGTGTTTTTTCGTATGACACCTATGCTACAACTTTTCTCTAGACTAATAGATTACATACACATGTTCACTATCACTCATTTCCCTATTAGATCCTCTTTGGCACCAAACCTGATTATTCTATTCTTCATACAATTAGGTGTCTGTGTTACCCATTCCTAGAGGATACTCAGGCTCATAAACTTTCCCAAATTTGTTCCATGTTTGTTTCTTTGTTATGATCGATCGATCTCATAGTGGTTATCTCTAGTATGATCTTAAACACTCTTCGCACTTTTACTTCTTACCATGTTACATTGTATTAGACTGTCTTTGATATTAACTTCCACCACTGACCTGTTCTATTCTCTTCTACACATCACTTTTACTAGTTCTCCCACCTCCATTAGTTTAATTCATATATTTTCCCTTCTTTCCCACACCCCCTCATCATTCTCATCATCTTAATATGCATCTTCATCATCTTCAAGTTCCTCTCATCTAGCTCACGTACCCTTACCTCCCCCACATCTATTGTTTTTTTTCCTTTGTATGACAAATGATACTTGAGATTGTGATCATAAGATTTCCTATTGATAGGACTCTAATATGATAATAGCAAGGTATAATTTATCTAGTTGGGAAGGTAGTATTCAGGTATATAGAAATTGTGATTTACCTTTTTATTGTATGGGTTAGAAGAGACATACAAAGAGACTAAAGGGACATACAAGATGCTTAAGGAAATACATAACTAGCAAATACAATGTATCAACGTAGATAACAAAAGTCACAAATAATGGAAAACGATAGTATTATTCATTTCCCGCTCATAGTTTCAAACTTGCATGTTTCTTTTGTCATTCAAAGATGTCACCTTAGTTAAGTTTTATTATTTTACATTTCGTGTATACATACCATTATTTCGGAGTGATCGAGAATACAAATATGTCATTAGTTCTATTGCTTGTCCGAGGATTGCTTACATATAAACAAAACACATAACAATTCATTATCATCATCATTTTTGTTTCCATAAATCTCATGCCTACAACAAATCTCAAAATCATGTGTCACTTATATCTCGAGTTAATTGACCAATATCAGATGGAGACGCATCCAAACTAGATTCAGCTGTATACGCCCTTGTTGCAAGCACTATGTTTGCAATTTCCGTGGGATGAAAGCTGTCGATATAAACAGATAATTCCCGACTGGGGCAACACGTACCCTGTGGTTCACATTGTCCGTCTGCCCTTACTGGACAACAAGGTTTATTTGGCAACGGGTCACCTGCCAAATAGAAATATTTTATCAACTTGATTTATATTTTTGCATAAACTTTAATATGACCTACAAAATAGGATGGAACTAGAGCTTCTCAGTCAGGAGTTATGATAAGATACCTTTTTTTTATGAACTACATAGGGGTCGAAGCCATTATTTCTTAATTTTTTTAGCATTTATATATTAAATAAACAATAAGTTATCATGACTCGAAAGTCTGATGCCATCTTGACCCTCTCTCGGTTCAACCCATGAACACAACTTACTGTACATATTTTATTTGATCATATCTGTTAATGTAATTCAAATAGTTTATCTATATTTAGTTATGTTTGATGCATGGTGTTGTATGTACATGCATGTATGCATGCATGTCGTACGGGTGTCTTTTGTTTCTTTCAATTAAAGCAGTTATGCCACGTTGTGTCAGTTAGTAGACTTGGTAGTAGTTAGTGGGTCATGTCTTTGGTCGTGTGCATGTACTGAGGCTATATGGTCTCCCTCTTCTTTATTATTAAGGTATGGTTGATATGTGTTGAAGTAATACTATCTTTTGTACTATCTCAAACTAGAGTCTGTGTCGAGTTACCTCTGAACCAACATCTGGTATCAGAGCCAGGTTCGAAATCTGATAAGTACAGGGAGGTCAATCATCATGGCGAATAATGGGGTCAATCAGCCGCTGCCACCTCTGCCCATTTTCAAAGGAGAAGGCTACGAATATTGGAGCATCAGAATGAAGACAATCCTGAGATCTCAAGATCTGTGGAATTATGTTGACAACGGTTTTGATGAACAGGATAATGATCGCGTTCGATTACGGGAAAGTACAAGAAGGGATGCACGTGCACTATCATTGATACAACAAGCAGTTCACGATGAAGTTTTCTCTCGAATAGCAGCCGCAACAACCTCTCAACAAGCCTGGAACCTACTTCAAACGGAGTTTCAAGGTGACTCGAAGGTTCGAACGGTGAAGTTACAAGGTTTACGAAGAGAATTTGAGACACTACAAATGAAAGATGGTGAAGCAGTTGCAGAATTCCTATCCAGAATGATGAAGAATGTAAATCAAAAGCGAAGTTATGGTGAAGTTGTGGATGATCAAACTATCATTGAAAAGGTCTTACGCAGTCTTCCTCCTCGCTGGGATCATGTTGTCACAGCGATAGAGGAATCAAAAGACCTTACCACAATGTCGTTTGATCAACTCATGGGCTCATTGCAGGCTCATGAAGGAAGGGTGAATCGAGGAATGGAGGTTGCTAGTGAAGAACAAGCACTCCAAGCAATGTCCAGAGAAGAAGTTAGAAGTGGAAATCGTGGTGGCCTCAACGGAAGATATGGATTTCGTGGGCGAACCCGAGGACGTGGAAGAGGTTATGGGAGAGGCAGAGGCAGCATACAATGTTACAATTGTAACAAGTTTGGGCATGTCAGAGCCGAATGCTGGAATGAACCACAAGTTCAAGCAGCAGTTGAGAATGAAGATGAGGAAGATGAGTATCGATTGTTCATGGCCATTGGGTGTGCAAGTAATCAAGACAAAGGTGTATGGTTCCTGGATAGTGGGTGTTCAAACCATATGACTGGGAAGAAGGAGTGGTTCAAAGGACTTAATGAGTCAGAGAAGTCACAAGTAAAGATGGGAAATGGGAAATCCATTCAAGTTGAAGGACGGGGTAAAGTTAAGTTAGAAGTTGAAAATGGAAAATACAGAACACTTGATAGTGTTCAATTTGCACCAGAATTGGACTACAACTTGATAAGTGTAGGACAACTGATGAAAGGAGGATACAAGTTGGTGTTTGATGACAATGCATGTACTATCACTCAAAAAATACGGGTGAAGTGGTTTGGGTGATCAAAGTAACTGAAAACAACATATTCCCGTTAGATTTGAACAAGATGACTGGTGGACCAAAGATGATGGCTGCAGTGAAAGGTGGTGAGCCCAGCAACAACAATGAATCATACATATGGCATTGTAGATATGGCCATATGTATGAGCAAGGCCTGCGACTTCTGAGTGAGAAGAACCTTGTCTATGGGGTTCCCCAAACAATCAAGTCATGGGCCACATGTGAAAGTTGTGCTCTTAGCAAACAAGTCAAGAAATTATTTCCCACAGGCATTATGAGAGCCACTCGAATCCTAGAGTTGATACATGCTGATCTCTGTGGACCAATGTCGGTTAAGTCTCTTGGAGGAAGTTTCTATTACTTCCTGTTAATTGATGATTGCAGTCGAATGTCTTGGGTGTTCTTCCTTGCCAGCAAAGCCGAAGCCTTTTCCAAGTTTAAGATCTTCAAGGCTCGTGTCGAGAATGAATCTGGGCAGAAAATAAGCACATTGAGAACTGATAGAGGTGGAGAGTTCTACTCAAAAGAATTCAACAAGTTCTGCGAGGAACATGGTATTCGCAGAGATCTCACTGCACCATACACACCAGAGCAGAATGTGTGGCAGAAAGAAAGAATAGAACCATAATGGACATGGTTCGTAGCATGATAACTGAGAAGAATCTGAGCAAAGTCTTCTGGGGGGAAGCTGTTGCAACTGCAATTTATTTGCTAAACCGAGCTCCTACAAAAGCATTACATAATCGAACTCCATATGAAGCATGGACAGGAAGAAAGCCAGCTGTTCATCATCTCAAGGTATTTGGTAGTGTATGTTACAATTTAAAGCCTCATCAACTTCGAAAGAAACTTGATCCAAAGTCAAACAAATGTGTGTTTGTGGGTTATAGTACCAACTCAAAAGCATATAGATTGTTTGACTTGGAAAAAGAAAACATTGTTATTTGCAGAAATGTTGTGTTTGATGAATACACAAAATGGAGTTCGAATGACTTAAGTACAAAGGGGCTACCTACCACCACTATTCAAGCTACTCAAGAAAGTAATGGTGATAGTGATGTATCACTGGAAAATCAGGAGAATGGTACCAACAATGACAATATTGAAAGTGAAGGGAGTACACCTAGTCCAACCTCTCATGGTACGGGTAGTATGGGGAATGACAATGAAGAAAGTAACACTCCTTTGTCTAGTGGGCCATCTAGTAGCTCCACACCCAGCAGTCCTAACCCACGGGTACTACCCTTGATAGTATCTATGCTAATACAGTGCCCATGGATGAGTTTGACTACTCATGTCAATTTGCCTTGTCACTGATAGAACCCACCTCTTTCAATGAGGCAGTTCAAACAAAAGAATGGGTAGATGCAATGAAAGCTGAGCTCAACTCACTAGAGCAGCACAAGACCTGGTCATTAACTGATCTGCCTTACAACAAGCAAGCTAGTGGACTGAAGTGGTTGTTCAAAGTTAAGATGGATGCAGATGGAAATGTCACACGATATAAGGCACGATTGGTGGCCAAAGGATATGCCCAGGAATATGGCATAGATTTTCAAGAAACCTTCTCACCAGTTGCCAGGTTTGAAACTATAAGATTGATTCTCTCAATAGCTGCTCAATGCAAATGGAAGGTCCATCAGTTTGATGTAAAAACAGCATTTCTCAATGGTGTCTTGGATGAAGAAGTGTATGTGATGCAGCCACCAGGGTTTGAGGTGAAAGGAAAAGAAGACAAAGTGTACAGATTACACAAAGCACTGTATGGGTTGAAGCAAGCCCCAAGAGCTTGGTACACCAGAATAGACAAGTTTTTTATCACAATGGGTATGAAAGAAGCACTAATGAGCCTACCATGTATTTCAAGAGAAGGAGGAGCAAAGAATTTGTAGTAATTTGTCTCTATGTAGATGATATTATATACACTGGGTCCTCACATCAACTTATAGAAGAATTCAAGACAAACATGGTGAGGGAGTTTGATATGACTGATATTGGTGAGTTGAAGTATTTCCTGGGTCTTGAGGTTACACAGAAGGCTAATGGGATCTTTGTGTCTCAAAAGAAGTATGCCAAAGATCTTCTCACTCGTTTTGGCATGCTTTCATGTAAACCAAGCATCACACCCATGAACACAAATGAGAAACTTCAAATGAATGATGGAAATGCAGCTGCTGATGGATTCATGTATCGAAGCCTTGTGGGGGGACTCATGTACCTTACACATACACGTCCAGATATTAGCTTTGTTGTCAGCATTATCTCAAGGTTCATGCATCAACCTTCTACTGCTGATCTTGGTGCAGCAAAAAGGGTGTTAAGGTACATTGCTGGAACATCAGAGTATGGAATATGGTATGATGGAACTGTGATGTTAATCTGGTTGGGTTCTCAGATAGTGATTGGGCTAGCTCATCACAAGACATGAAAAGTATATCCGCATATGTTTTCAGCATTGGATCTGGGTCGGTGTCTTGGAGCTCTAAGAAACAAGCAGTTGTTGCTCTTTCTACAACCGAGGCTAAATACATCTCAGCTTCAGCAAGTGCATGTCAGGCAGTATGGTTACGCAAGATGATGTCCGAGCTCATGCGTGAACAAAGGAGTGCAACTACAATTTTCTGTGACAATCAATCTGCAATATTTCTGAGCAAGAATCAAGCATTTCACAACAGAACTAAGCATATATGTATCAAGTACCACTATCTCCGATCACTAACTGAGGAAGATCAGGTGGAACTGAAACCAGTGAAGTCACAACATCAGAAAGCAGATATCCTCACAAAGGCATTGGGAGCAGAGCAGTTTTGTTACTTACGTGAATTGCTAGGAGTCACTACTCTTTGAATTACGGGGGGATGTTAATGTAATTCAAATAGTTTATCTATATTTAGTTATGTTTGATGCATGGTGTTGTATGTACATGCATGTATGCATGCATGTCGTACGGGTGTCTTTTGTTTCTTTCAATTAAGCAGTTATGCCACGTTGTGTCAGTTAGTAGACTTGGTAGTAGTTAGTGGTCATGTCTTTGGTCGTGTGCATGTACTGAGGCTATATGGTCTCCCTCTTCTTTATTATTAAGGTATGGTTGATATGTGTTGAAGTAATACTATCTTTTGTACTATCTCAAACTAGAGTCTGTGTCGAGTTACCTCTGAACCAACAATATCCTCATACTTAAAAGTATTTAAAGATTTGAACATGTTTGCAGATATTTACCCAGGTGAAATACTATCGTTTAAAAAGTTTGCCCACGTCCTTACCTCGTTTTGGTGCTAAAATATTTGTAAGGTTGATGAAAGTGAATCTTGCATCAGGGAAAGAAGCGTTGAGCTCATCAACAAGTGGTTTAAGCTGATTATTAAATAGCATAACCGCGTCATTGACCCAATCCACACATTTTCCGTCGGTGCCAAACTTTTCCATCTCAGCTGGGGCGCACCCTATCATGCCCAAGCCGAACACCGCAACCTTCCTCCCTCCCAAGTTGTATAGAGTCTGTCATATATATCAAACAAACTTATATCTTTTTAGTTTAGAAAAAAGATCATACAAGACGTTAAAGATATGACATTACAAAAAGCAACTGAAAATCAAGATGTTTTACAACATATCTAACGTATGATATGTGAATATGAAGTTTAGAATGCATACCTTCAGTTGTTCAGTGTATTGTTGCGCAAGGACTTCTGCATATTGTTCTTTATTGTACTGTTGACTCGTGGTGTACTTTTTAGGCATCAAGTAGTTATTAATGTAATCATTGTTTCCAATATTTACTATGTAAATACATTTTTTCAAGTGTTCATCTGTAAATGACTTGTTTTGTTGTAGGGTTGTAATACGTGAAATTATCGCTTCGTGGTTTTGTAGTTGCTTATCCAAGCTCACCCGATCACCCTGAGAAGTATAACGTGACCAGTTAAAGTAAACATTTTATGCATAAAATCAAACAAATAGAATTAAGATGAAAGTAAATGTAATTAATTTGTATATTTAAATTATATATGTTTAAAAACCAAATGGAAGAAGCAGGAGAGTTACATCAGATTGTAAATTGACCACGATAGTTTTCTCATTTTGCTTTTTGGCCCCTCCCAAATGATGTATTATAAAGAGAGTAGAAGGAGAGGAGACTAACAGTTTTCTCCTCTGGTTAATTTGTAGAGAGAAATTATATAATGTTTAAAAACCAAATGGAAGAAGCAGGTGAGTTACATCAGATTGTAAATTTGCCACGATAGTTTTTCATTTTGCTTTTTGGCCCCTCCCAAATGATGTTTTATAAAGAGAGTAGAAGGGGAGGAGACTAACAGTTTTCTCCTCTGGTTAATTTGTAGAGCGAAAAGAGAGTGAATTGGGTGTTTTCGGTATTTCACTATGCATCGGGTTTTGTGCCAGTATTTCACTAAGAGTGTTAAATTCTTCTACACGCCTCACTTCATCTCTCTCATTCGGCTGGGATGTAGCCGGCGATGGCGATGGGTAGTGATGGTGGTGTTTGGTGGGCCACTTGACACCGCCGCTACGAAAGGGTGAGGCGATATCTGACATACATTTGACGGTCGGATCCATCGCCTTTTGCGGCGCCAATGGCGTTGTCGATGGTTCTGTTCCGGGGGGTCACCTCGGTGTTAAGGCGGTGGTCGATCGTTATTGATATCTCTGATTGTCTTCTCTTGGCACAGTTTGATCCTTCAGGGCTTATGCCGGTGGTGTTTGCCGAAGGGATGGAACCGCGCTACAGCAGCCGTCCTGGCGGCCTGCCGTGGCGGCGAGGCTGCTATGCATGTCGTTGGTTTCTCCATTCTCACTATTTTAGGTTCTGATTTAGTTGTTTGTGTAGATTTTGAACTGTTGTGATAAACCCTATTCTTTTGTGGTTGTTTCTTGATTGGATGACGGTCTGGCCGACGGTAGACGACCTCGATGTTGACGGCTTGGCTCTGGTGGTTTGTTTGTGGTATGTTTTTTCGCCCATTTCTGCTTGGCTCTGGTGGTTTGTTCGATTTCGTCATTCGATTTGGTTTAATGTTCTGTTGGATTATTATGTAATGATCTTGAGCTATAAACCCTGATTTTATGGGTGATGGTTGTTTCACTCGATGAGGATGGCTGAGATGTCATCTGAGAAGCAGACCTTGTGTCAAACACAAAAGCAAGCAACCGTATTGTTCTTAATGATTTGATGCTTGCAACGAAAGTTTCCTTTGAGTTTGTTTTGCCCTGTTCGTGAGCATTATAAACCGTAAAAAAATGATACTTTGGTAGATGGTTTATATGTTGGTTATGATTGTGTCACTCTATGATGAAGGGCATGGCTTAAGAGGTTGATGAATTTGGATGGTGTTGACCCTAAATGGCAGACTGTTTGTTGCCTAAGATTGTGATCAGGAGCACTACGCGCATTACCACATACTTCTTAGGCTGTGATGATATAAATTTATGTTCGGTGTTTGGCGCGGCAACATGTTTTGCAGCCACATTGAATCATGATATCTGAGCCTAAATTTGACAAGTAGTCCTAAAGTTGATGAACCGAGATTTTAAAAGTTTGCAACGAAGCGCGAACCCCCCTCTCACTTTGAGAGTAGTTCTTCAACACGGAAGAGAACTCGCAACCTTGCCTGTAGGCACGGTTGAGCCGGCCTGTCTTTATTTTTTGAATGCTTACGTCTATGATGAGTAAAACAATGTCTGTGCGCGTTGTTGAAACATCGCTTGAAACTGGCTATGACGGTAACACGTTAAACTATGACATATTATGATTATTGGATTATATGTGTTTCTCTGAGCCTTGCTTTGACCCGATTACCACTCGCGCAACGCGCGTAGGTGATTAACCCTAGTTAGAATTTATAAAGTTGGAAACATTATATGCTACGAGGAAGGTGTCCTTTTATAATGTAGTTTGTCAGGGTACTTGCATCTTGAGTGGCATAAAATGTCTGCATGCCTCCTTAATTGATCGTTCTTAGACATTCTATGCCACAAACATCAAAAAAGAACTCGGTGTGTACCAAGTCTTTTTGAAAAAAAACTAAAAGAAAAGAAATAATGGGTATCATCAATAACAATCAATCTCTACTTATACCACCAAGTCTCTTACTCGTGTTAGTACCCCTTACTTAATACTTGTCTCGTATGATACGTTGGTATACCCACGACTATGAATTACTGTAATCGTATATGATTGTATGTGATTCAAAAGTTACTATCCGGATGTGAAATACTTAACTACACGTGTAATATATAATCAATATTTAATTTCATAGGTTCTATTAACTAAAGTATACTTTTTTACTATATCTTTAAGTTATTATATTAGATAAATTGATTTGAACGTTCAGATGGGTATCACCTTATTCGATACGTGTACTAAACCTGTGAAAATTTCTAAAACATCCTTTGCTTGAATAACCATCCCATTATCCATCCCTAGAGTTTCAAGTTTGGAGTTTAATTACCAGATGACTTCCTGATTCCTCTCGAATACCAGCACTACCGCTACCATAGTTTACGCCTAAACATATCTCTTCATCAGTTGCGGTAGCATGCGGTGTAATGAAGCTATCAAATCCAAGAAGTTGACCTGTAACACCATTTTGAGATTTTCTCAAAAATTAGATGTATATATATATATTCAACAATCATCATAAAATATAAATTACGAAACAAACAACTAGAAAACGAAAGATACCGATGAGGTCTGCAATGGTTCGACCGTTGGTAAATCTACCATTAACACCATTCGGGAAATCCATCCGTATGGCGGGTAATTGGCTTTTGCTGCCGTCTCAAGATCATTGTTGTTGCCACAATCGACCAATGAGTCTCCAAATATGAAATAACACGGGACTCGTGGTGTTCCGATTCCAACAACGTCAACGATTAAAAATGTTGCTACGTGCGTTAACCCTATAAACAAAAGGGCCGATGATAATAACCTGAGCTTGCGAGCCATGTTTGTTGGACTACAAACAAAACAATTATTATCTATTTTGAATGCACAATTCGTGTTACGTTTGACACATTGCTGATCGATGTTGGCATGTAGTAATTTTTTTCAACCGTAAGTATGAATTTTATTTTCAAAGGTAAGGAGGAGTTTTATTTTGAATGGCATATATGAATTTTCATTTCTATGGTGGGAGGTTTGTAGGTAGTAGAATTTAATGATTAATGCCATGATGTTTGTAAATATTATCATTAATAGCATTATTACTATTGTTTTGTTCTCCTTAAATAAGTTTGTAATTTAGTTGTGTAACACTAAAGTTTTGAATGCATTTTTCTATGGTATCATAAAGGAAATCTCCCACAAAAATATTAAGAGATCATAAATTTCAAATTTACAAGACCCCAGGTGGTTTTGATGGTTCATGAGATTTCAAGGTTAAAAAGTTCATTCAGTAAAGTAGGCTTAGTATATCTTGAATGTTTAGGATGGGTTACGCTATGGAAGTAACAAAGAATAAGAGTCACCTCTATAAAATCAAGCTTAAAGTTGGAGGTCCAATTCATCTACAAACGAACATCAACAAAGACTCATGGTTATGGCATGCAATACATGGCCATCTTAATTTCGAAACCATAAGATCTATGAAGCTGATGGTTACTGCCCTTCAAAAGATTCACATTGATTAAAAAAAAAATGGCATGAATCTTAGATTGTAGGAAATCAAAAAAGGAAACCATTTTGAAACGAAGTGACACTCCGAGAATCATGAGTTACTGAACTTGTGCAAGATGAATTGTGTGTACCTATCTCACCGCCAAGCTTAACCAGTAACAAAAATATCAATGTTTTAATTGATGATTTTCATGGTTTATGTGGTCTTAACTTATTAAAGAAAAACATGGAGCTTCAGACATACTTAAATATGTTAAGCCAGTGGTAGGAAAGAAATCAGGGAGAAAATCAAGACCCTTAGGACCGATAGGGGTGGTGAGTTCACCTTGCATGAGATAATTAAACCGATACTTTGAGAATGAAGGTATGGTAAGGCATCTAACGACACCTTATATGCGACTACAAAACGATATTGTTGAACGGTGGAACCTAATCTCATGGAGAGAGCCGGGTGTATTGAAGGTAAAACAAGTTCTGAATAATCGATCTATAAGGGGAAGCAGTCTGACACTTAACACCTAGTCCGGACGCTAGTAGTAGCCTAATTATAGAGACCAGGCAAGAACCAACCAATGACGCATGTAGGGCTGAGCAAGATACGCTTTATTTCCACCGGAAGCGACATAACCGGCTGGACTAACCGTCAAGAGCTGATTATAGTAATATAGGTTTGGTTCCCGGTTCGTAAAATATTATATATGGTTCCCCGATTGATTCCGGTTCCAAAACCGTTTACTGATTTAGTACCCGCTAGGAATCGATTATTTAAACCATTTAGATCAATACCTATTTAATAATTAATACCTAGACCCTAGTAAATATCAAAGTTCAAATTTTGAATCATACATCACCGACTAAGACTTATTGAGAAGATCAAGTCGATGGGGATCGTTGAAGATTAAAAGATAATGAACAACTTATTTTATTTTATTTAGTTTACATTGAAGTATTGGAAAATTTTTATTATTTGTTTGCATTGGATTAGTTGAAAAGATATGACCCACTAGAAATTGGTTTTGCACATCTATCACATACTACATTAGATGATCTGTAGCTCACTGTGGATTATTGGCTTTATCAAATACCAATTTCTGATGCCCATTTATAAAAGTCAATATTTTTGTGGTTTGTGTTTCAAATTATGGTTAATTTGAATATTGATTTGCTAGCTACTTTTAATTGATCGGCATATCATGTCATTGTTTTAGGTTCTTCAAACAAATTGATTCGTTATAGATTTTTGACGAAACCGGAACCGGTTTATCCAGATAACACCGAACCGATAAGGTTACCATAAGGTTTGGTTCTTGTTTTAGATTTAAGATATTCGGTTCCACTAGTTTGATGTGGTTGCAGCTGATTCGAATCGGTTGCAAACCCTAGACACAAGTCTATTCTATCTTGGCAGCCATCCTAATCTTAGTTCGAGCCAAGTACACCACTTGACTAGGTGATTCGAATGAACAAAGTTCTAGCACCCGGATGAAAATGGAATTGAAACCAGATCAGTAGTTACTCAAACAAAGCCCAGGTGCTCAACAAGATCATCATCTTACTAGCTAGACTTTAAGATTGTAAGTTGAATCTTGGGCATGAAGAATAGTTTCTACTCGCTGCTAATGAACCGGAAAATTCAATGAAGCCTAGAAAAAACAAGAATGGATGAAAGCAATCCAAACCAGTATCCAGTTAATTGAGAAAAATAAACTTAGTGATCATGGAGCTCCCAAAAGGTTATAAGGCTATTAGCCTAAAGTGGGTTCTAAAATTAAAAATAGAATGTCAATGGGAGCATAAGCATACGTTACACATGTACCCAATGTTTATGTATAACTAAGAGCAGTGACTAATCTAGAATACAAGTTTAGGGGTAACATAATTTTTTTACAGTACATGTAGTTGCGGAACAAGTAATTATTTACTATGGGGTCACTACTTTTAACAATTAGCTTCTAACGTAACAATAAAAATTTTGGGTTGCTCGATTGGGTCGAGTCGGATCGGGTCGGAATAGACATAATAAATTGCATTGTAGAAAAAAACTTACATTTTATAGTGTTCCGTATACGTTTTCATCTTTTGATGCTTTCTTTCAAGCAAAACGATTCATGTTCTCCAAATTTCAAGTTTAAACAATAACTAAAATCATTAAATTAAACACAAAATATCCGTGTTAAACAAATAACCATATAAGAGCATTCATAGTAGACTCATACACTCTTTACATCATCTATTTTTATTTTATTATCATTTACTTTTAAAATTGAGTTTTAATAAATTTTTATAGAAGTTTGAATATGAGCCATACGCTCATCATTCTAACAACATTCCTAAGGTTTTTGATACAAATTGTCAAGGTTTTTAAATAAGAAACAACAAAAACATTGATTATTTTATTTGCTTTCTTCTTTTCCTTTTTTACATAAAAGAATAAACAAAATGTGTATAACCATTTGAAAAAAAGTGTTGTTTTGTTATGTTATATACTAGTATTAAGTTCACTTTCATTGCTACGGAAGGTGTAAAACCATACAAGTAATATTAATGACACACCACCGCTGGTAACCACCAACACTGAAGAAACTAATAAAACAAAAAAGTAAATAAATCGAATGAAAATTAGAGGTAAAAAATTAAACCATACACTTAAGCAAGCAAAAAATAAAACAATAAGTTAATTGATCTAGGACCAACGCGTTATGATGTGACCGTTAAACTGAGAAAAGTAAGTGAAAAAACGTTGAACCACACATGCATGTTGCGACGTGTTAACTCGTAAAATTTAAACTGAAACGTATAACAGAAATTCGTAAAAATTTGAAAGTATAGAGGAACAAAGTTGAAAGTAAAAAAAAATATTGAGACTAAATTATAAAGGATGTAAAAGTATTGGGTTAAAATAAAAAAGAGTAGACCTGTCACATCCCGGATGAAACGTGAACGATACGGGTGGAATGTGACTAGCTTTTATCAGAGTGCATTGTTTTAGTGAAATAAACATAGTTATAATATAAAGAAATATAACACAGACAGACATGCTTTTATTAATACTAAAGGAATTACATCATTTAAGTAAGATACAAAATTTGATGTAATTGTTTACACTAAATTACAGCATGTCTAAAACCTATGAAAATACGTGTCTATGTACACGCTCCCGTCAACAATGTTGACGGTCAACGTAACACAGACCCTTCCCACAACTTCACCCCATCCATCGAACTTCAAAGCTGAAATCAAATGAATTACTCATTTCCTGAAAAAGTATACTTAAACTGTCAACAAAAATGTTGGTGAGAACATAGGTTTAATCCACAAATATTTTGTTGATGTATCAATTACAACCAAACCTGCTCACAACATAATTATACTGTCACGAAATAATTCACAAAATCAGATAATATTACATCCTAACCCCCATTCGGTTAGAGCAGGAAAATAGTAGCAACCCTCATCCGGTTGGTACAAATATTCTCCTAAGTAGCGCTACTAACATTATCGGACGGTTACTCATTCGAACTAATGGTTGTATCGCAAATGACAGTAAGTAACAAAAATATTTCAAAAATAATACATCAATCCACAGTATACTTTTTCTCCCAAAACTTTGTTGAATACCAAATGGTTGAAAAATGAGGCTATGAACTCACCGTGTCTTCTCACTTGAACATAACAAAATAGTTCACAGTGTCAGACAATATTTTCTTTAAATTTTTAGAACCTCAGATGTAAGTATCTTTTGAAGTTCTACTGAAAATGTCATCCACCAAATATCCCACAAATTATTTATAGATAATTTGCTTAAAATTAGTCCAAACTCCACATAAATCATCAAAAATACCTACTGTTATCCATAAATCACCAAAATTTCATAGAAATTATTCCAACAGTCAGTATCATCTTATAATTTTATACTATTTAACTCCAATCAGGTATTTTCTGTAAATTTTATAATATTCCCTAATTAGTTAAAATAACTTCTGTTCTTTATAAATTCCCAAAATTTTACAGAAGACTTATTATATAAAACCAAGCATCATATGATTATCTCAAAGTCCAAATCATAACATACCATTTTCTGTTTTTTACAATAATTGCATTATTTAGTACAATATTCATACTACTCCAAAAATTATGAAATTATATATTATGTAGTGTCTTATTTAATATTGCATCTATGATTTTATCAGAATTTATTTTTTACGTTAAGTATTTATTCTGATTTATTTACTAAGAACATATAAAATTCATATCTTAATTATGATAGGGAATAAAATTCTGAAATAATTCCAGAGGCTTTTATACCTCAAAAGAATCGTCCTGTAATTTTATCAGAATTTTTCCAAATTTATTTATATTTTTTATATTTTCTTTCTATTTTTCATTTATAAAATAATTACATAATTATTTACCTATCAAAACTTTGTCAAAGTTTCCAGATCAATACTTCAGTATGTAAGTGAGAATGTTTCAATGTTTATTTACACAATTTCAGTTGTTTAATATTTTCCTAGATTTTCTTGAATATTTACAAGATTTAACTTTGTAATTCAAAATATATCTTTTATCATAAGTTTCTGAGTTTTTTGCAACTTATTACTTATGATTCATGAACTAAAGACCTTAAAATTGTTTTGGTGTTTGAATACCAACTAATACATATATGTGTTTTATAATATATATGTAACAAACCTTATATATCACCTTTTGATGATGATCTTGATGATATCCTAGCTTCCTTAACCCGAGGCAAGGTTGTAGAGGTCGTGGATGGTGATGGTAGGTGATGGTGGTGCGTGGTTGTGTTTGGTTGTTGTCGTTGTTTGTTATTGGTTGTTGGTCGTTGTTGTTGTTGTTTGTATAATAACCGAGAGAGAGTTGCTGTGGGACAGGATGGTGGTGGTGCTCGGTTGATGCTTAACTAGTTGTGGTCGGGTGATGCTTCAAGGAATTCCCGAGAGAGATAGAACAAGGAAGTTTGGTTTTGGTATTGGCAAAGAAAATCCCGAGGCTCTTATGGACACAAGAATTTATGATGTTCACACTTAAGATGTGGCTAGTCATGAGATAGGCTTAGGTGGCACTAGGAGAAAGCTTTTCTTAATGTTCTAGTAACTTATGGTGCATGCATGCTAGCTAGCCGAGAGCTTCCATGGAGTTGCAATCTCCATGTTTGCAATGATGAGGTTTGGTGATTAATGAATTAAAAGGAAAGGTGGCAACTTTAAGAACATTCATGGTGTGAATGAAATGTTTAGGAGGGTGTGAAAGCAAGAAAATTTGATGCATGGGTGTGAAAAGCAAGAAATAGGTGCATGCATGTTGACCGTGAGTTTTCAAGAGTGTTGCCATATTTATTTGTAATGATTATGTATAGCTAGGTGTCAAGTAATGGAGGTTTAAGAGTCACCATGTTATCATTGCAATTCTTATCTTAATCGGGTGTTAAATGATCCAATGACCGAGAATTTAAGGGTATTTGTGGTGGTTTTGGTGCTTTTGGTTTCAATGTTAATCTTAGTGTTTTGAAGTTTTGATTTGGTTGAGTTTGTTTTGGTATCTGTAAGGCCCCGCTCCCGGGCGCCTTACGGTTGGTGGTTCATCGCACGTAAAACATACATAATGTATACAATCATAAAATACGCAGCGGAATTAATAAAATATACATTTTCATTCATTCATAAAAGTCATTACATAATTGACTCGATTACAAAAATACAGCTTTCTCTTCTTTGTCTCTCCTCATAGGGTCATACAGCGACCTCTAGAGAAGATATTAAGTTCAAAAATATAAAAATTATATTTTTATACTAAAGAATATTCCTTAGGTAATTCCGTACATCGGAACCCTGACGGAATACTCTTGACACTCTCATGCAACATACTTTGTTGCTGTACTCTGCACACGCATCCAATGCGTGGCGAACTTATCAAAATCCAAAGAAGATTTCTTAAGTAATCCCTTTTGTGGGAATCCTCAAGAAATCTCGTAATGGCATGCAACGTGATGAGTTGCGCGCGTTATGGACCCCAAACGCATGACGTTGAAGCATTATCAAATGGAGAATGCCATCCCAAAGAGCTGAGTAGCCGCCTCGTGCCATCCCCAGCAACGCTACCTGCCACTGGAAACACATAAAAAGTCAGCGTTGCTGAGTGAGTTCTAGTGTTTATAATAAACATACTTTGTTTATATTAAAACCGTTCATTCTTTACACGTGATCATACATCGTACATACATTAGTTATATCTTTTATCCTGTTCGTTCTTTTGTTCGTTCATCATACATCGTTATCTTTCACTTCTCGTTTAGGTCCTGTCAGGCTTTACCCACTTCATGGCACGCAGCCATGATTACTGTGGTCGAATGACAAGGACCCCGTTACATCTTTCCTTGCACATTGGATATCTTTTGTACCACTACCATCTGCTATACCCCAACGTTATTAGCTACCGGGCCGAAGTCATTAAATGAACAGCAAAACGTATGCCACGGTACTAGAGGTAAGCGGTAGGGATACCATACATATGGTCAACCACTAAGAAGGACCCGTTAACCTTATCCAATGTTTGCAAGCCATCTTTCGTTAGTTCGTTCGTTAATACATGTATCATCATCTTTTACTCATTCGTTCATTCGTTAACATGTTACATCTTTCTTTTGCACATTGGATATCTTTTGTACCACTACCATCTGCTATACCCCGAACGTTATTAGCTACCGGGCCGAAGTCATTAAATGAACAGCAAAACGTATGCCACGGTACTAGAGGTAAGCGGTAGGGATACCACATATGGTCAATCACTAAGAGGACCCGTTAAACTTATCCAATGTTTGCAAGACATCTTCCGTTCGTTTCGTTCATTTGCATGTATTCATCATCTTTTACTCATTCGTTCATTCGTTAATACATGCATTCATCATCGTGTTCCTCTTCGTTATCTTTCACTTTACGTTACATAATACTTTGTTCGTTCGTGTCATATACGTAAAGTCATAGAATATTCATACATTATTATAAGGACACACACATCATACATACATCATCATCATCATCATACATACATCGTCATCATCTCATACATACATCATCATACCTAACATCATACAGGCATCATTATCATCATCATACATAACCTCGTACATACATAGCCTACATCATCATTCATCACTAGGCACTTACTATGTGTCATCCTGGTGCAGTAGCACTAACTGTCCCTCCAAGACCGTGGGGACTCATACTAGGACCTTACATAACATGTCGAGTCCACAATCATACCTTAGACGTATAACACAACATTATACCCAAATGGGTCATACATACATACGTCAGTAAACAAGTTATATGTGTTCCAGCCCTAAAAAAATCATTTAAAATCAGTAAATGAGGGGTCCTAGAACTCACCTGTGCTTGACAAGCACTCTCAATCAAGCCTTAAAGTCGCGGGTCACACTACACTGCCTGCAGATAAGTTAACACTCAAAAGAGTTATTTCTGCCTAATTTTCGCTACTAAGTTCGCAGGTAGTTTTCGCCGTAAATTCACCAGTAGTTTCGCCAGGCGAATCAGCAGTTTCGCTGCTAGTTTCGCCGGGCAGCATTCTACCAGTTTCGCTGGACAGATTCGCTACCTCGAGCGCCCAACTTTCGTTGGAATTCCCTAGTTTCGCATTTAAGGTCAACTTGGGCATTGGCATAGTCATCAGCGAACCATAGCTTCGCTCAGGCAATATGTAGTTTCGCTGCAGCGAACTGTAACTTCGCGTAAGTCCTTCCAGTTCGCTGGACGAACTCACAGTTTCGCTGGTCGAGACCTTAATTCGTAGAACGAGCTGAAATTTACGAATCAGCTCGTTTCAAGCCCAAAAAACCAATCCTTTCCACCCAAACCCTTGGATTATCATCCAGGAAGCTATATCTAAGCTCATTACACGTTTCTTACTCTAAAACGTGGTGTTTGGGTGATTTTTCCAACTTTAAAAACCCAAAACCCCAAACTCGGGTTTTCCACCAAATGTAGCAATTTAGATACGTTTCTTATCTTGATTCTTGTAGTTTTGGAGTCCACAACACCAGCCTTCGATTCTTGACCACCCGAGCTTCAATCGGCACTTTCTCTCTCTACACTTTCTCTCTCTACACTTCTCTCTCTAGAATGGGCGTTTGAGTGAAAATGAGAGTTGCTCAGCTGATCCATCTATTTATATGCCAGGCGTTCCCGGGACCCCAACTCGTTAAACTCGTGACCCGGAGGGTTAACTCGGTGTAATACCCGCAAACCATTTTATATTTATCAAATGGTTTTCATCCGAGCTCATCACTATCACTTGACTCGATTAGAAAATTTTCCGGGTGTTACAAGTCCACCCCCTTATTTAGGTTTCATCCTCGAAACCTGTCATGCTTCGAACAGATGTGGGTAATGTTGTCTCATTTCTTCTTCAGTCTCCCACGTAGACTTTGTGCTTCCACTGTACAGCACAAGAGGAACACTTTGTTTCTTAGCCGTTTCTCTTTTCTATCGATGATCGCCATTGGTTGCTCCACGTAGTTGAGCCGTTCGTCTACTTCGATATCCTCCAGCGGTACAATCATATCTTCGTCGGCCAAGCATTCCTCAGATGAGATACGTGGAAGGTCGGGTGAATTCCACTCAGCTCATCTGGCAGTCCAACCTATAGCCACCTCTCCCACACGAGCGATAATTCGGAAAGGGCCTATATACTGCGGGCTCAGTTTACCCCGCTTTCGGAATCTAATAATTCCTTCCAAGGCGAGACCTTCAACATGACCGATCACCGACCTTGAACTCTATCGGTCTTCGCCTCTTGTCAGCATACGACTTTTGTCTGTCTTTCGCCGCCTTCATGAAGGCTTTGATCTTTTCTAACTTTTCAGTCGTTGCTTCCACCACCTCGACACACCCAGTTCCTTCTGCCCAATGTCTCCCCAACATACAGGCGTCCTACACTTCCTACCGTAACAACATCTCGTAGGGCGGCATGCCAATGCTGGCATGATAACTGTTATTGTACGAGAATTCTGCTAACGGCAGTGATCGTCCCAACTTCCTCAAATCGATCACGCACGCTCGAAGCATGTCTTCGAGTGTTTGGATCGTCCTCTCAGACTGACCGTCTGTCTGGGGTGATATGCCGTGCTAATGTGTAGCCTCGTCCCCATTGCATCATGAAACTCTTCCAAAACTTGGAGGTAAACGGGGTGTCACGGTCAGACACAATAGACAACCGGTACGCCATGACGTGCTACAATTTCTTTGATAAATAGATCCGCCAATCTTTCAGATGAATACGTCTCGCGGATCGGTAGGAAGTGGGCACTCTTCGTCAATCGATCAACTATCACCCATATAGCATCATACCCTTTCGGGGTACGTGGTATTTCGTGATAAATCCATGGTGATATGCTCCCACTCCACTCGGTATATCCAACGGTTGGATCTTCCCGTACGGTTTCTGATGCTCTGCCTTGACTTGTGAACAAGTCATGCACTTACTCACAATATTCCACCACATCACGCTTCATGCCCGGCCACCAATAGTCTTTCTTCATGTCTTGGTACATCTTGGTAGCGCCGGGGTGAATGGAATATCGAGTCTTATGGGCCTCATCCATGATCTTTCCCCGTAGATCCCCGTACCGAGGAATCCACGCTCGCCCAAATCGGGTCTAAACACCAGAGTGTTCTCACCCAGTTCTGTGACTAGACCTCTCATCCTTTCGGAGTTGACGATCTTCCTTCAAAGCCTCGTCTTGGAACTCCTTAACCTGTGTCATCACGTCGGAGGTCATAATCAACTGATAAGCCTTCACCCGAATCGGCTCGGGCCTTTCCTTCCGGCTAAGGGCATCGGCCACCACATTGGCTTTGCCCGGGTGGTAATGGATTTCACAATCATAATCTTTTATCGCTCCACCACCGCCTCTGCCTCATGTTTAGATCCTTCTGCTCGAGAAGTACTTCAAGCTTTTGTGGTCCATGAAGATGGTGCACTTCGTCCGTATAGATAGTGCCGCCAAATCTTCAACGCGAAAACCACCGCAGCTAGTTCTAGTCGTGCGTGGGATAATTGACTTCGTGGGTCTTCAGTTGTCGAGATGCATAGGCTATGACCCTTTCCGCGTTGCATCATACGCAACCCAGCCCAGAATAGGATGCATCCAGGACCACCAAGTCTTCATTTCCCTAGGGCAATGTCAAACAGGAGCTTGTGTCAGTCGTCTTCAATTCCTCAAGCGTCCTCCTGTTCTCGACCCACACGAACTTTACATCCTTGCGAGTCAATTTTGTCAAAGGTGAGGCTACCTTGGAGAAGTCTTGAATAAATCTTCTATAGTAGCCCGCCAGCCCCAAGAAGCTGCGAATCTCGGTTGGCGTCTTCGGTGACTTCCATTGCATCACGGCCTCAACCTTTGCTGGGTCCCCATTATCCCTTCTGCATTCACTACGTGACCCAGAAATTGCACCTCGCGTAACCAAAGGCGCACTTGGAGAACTTGGCGTACAATTTCTCCCTTCTCAACGTTTCCCACACTTCCCGATATGCCCAGCGTGCTCTTCTTCACTTCTCGAATAAATCAGGATATCATCGATGAATACAATTACTGATTTATCCAACATTGGTCGGCACACTCGGTTCATCAAATCCATAAAAGCAGCCGGCGCATTGGTCAACCCAAAAGACATGACAAGAAACTCGTAGTGACCATAGCGCGTACGAAAGGCTGTTTTAGGGATATCCTGCTCCTTCACCTTCAGTTGATGGTACCCTGATCGAAGATCTATCCTTGAAAACCAACTGGCATGAAGTCAGTCTCGATCCTTGGTAAGGGTCGTTCTTCACCGTCAGCACATCCTCATACTACCATCCTTCTTCTTTACGAACAGAACCGGAGCACCCCTAAGGTGAGATACTCGATCGGATAAACCCCTTGTCCAGCAGCTCCTGCAACTGCTCCATCAACTCTTTCATCTCCGTCGGAGCCAAGCGATACGTGCTTTTGCGACAGGTGGGCACCCGGTATCAGGTCGATCTGGAACTCGATCTCTCGGTCAGGTGGCAATCCCGATAAGTCTTCGGGAAACACGTCTAGAAAGTCACACACCACTGGCACATCGCATAGCTGTGGTGTTGGCGTCTCTACATTCTTTACATAACATAAGTAGGCGCTACATCCGCGCCTCATACACTTTCCCGCCACCGCCATCGAGATCACCTTCGGAATCATCGTAACTCGATCGCCATATATTGTCACCGGACTTCCGTCGGTCGCCGTCAGTCTAATCATCTTCTTTCGGCCACGATATTCGCTTCGTAGGTTGCTAACCAGTCCATTCCTGACACTACATCAAATCCTCCTAGAGGCATCACATGTAACTTGGCAGCAAACCTATGGCCCTCTAATTCTATGGCACAGCCTTCTATCACATCCGTAACCCTAGTGGATTTACCAATAGCGGTTTCTACGTCAAAGGACTCATCAAGGCATTTACTCCTAACAGGCAGTTTAGCACAGAAGGTAGTAGAAATAAAACTCCTACTTGCACCCGAATCAAATAACACAGAGGCTAAAATTTGGTCTATTAGGAACGTACCGGACACAACGTCAGGGTTCTTTCTAGACTCCTCCTGCGTCATGGTGAACGCCCTAGCCTTTGCCCTCGGTGCTTCTCCTCCCGTCTTCTTTTCCCCTGAGCCTCAGCCCTCGGCTTCTTACAATCTCTGCTCATATGACCACCTTCCCCACAGTTAAAACACTTGCCCATCCGGCAATCCTTGGCCATATGCCCAGTCCTCCCACACTTGAAACAGATGTTGGATCCCCACTTACACTCCCCCGAGTGCTCTTTCCCACACTGTCCACACTTCCTCATCCCTGCTCCCTTCGCGACCACTCGGCGGTCGTCTACCTTGCCTTCTGTTACTTGTCGAGGTATCACCTCGACCAAACCTCTTTCCCTGCCAACCCTTCTCTCCACCTCCTTTCTTACTGCCCTCAGCCTTCACCAATGCAGCTCGCTCATCGTACAACCTCCCGCCAAATCCACCGCCGACCTGAAAGTACTTGGTCGAGCGGAAATCAAATGCCAACGTATTTGGCTGGCAACCCCTGAATATACCGGTTGATCTTTCGAGACACCGGCGTCACCTGTTCTGGACCAACCGCGCCATATCGTTGAATTTGGCAGTGTATTGTTGGTGGGTCATCGTCCCTGCCTCCAACTGCAGAAACTCTCTCTCAACTCGGTCCATTTCCCGTCGAGGACTGAATTCCTCATCACCAGCCTTTTCAACTCAGCCCACTTCATCTTCCCTATAGTCCTGCTACCCTCAGCCTGGACAATATTGTCCCACCAGCACAACGCCATCCCCGTAAATGAATGGGTAGCAAACTTCACCTTTTTATCCTCCTGGCAGTCACTGATATCGAGGACTGCCTCCATTTCCCTCACCCATTGGTGAGCATCCGCAGCCGTACCCGAACCATCAAAAGTCGGGGGCTTGCACCTTATAAATTTCCCGTAGTCACAACCCGGGCTGTCTCACGCTCGACCTCCTCCTCTTCTTCATCATCAGAAGGAACCGTTTCCGGCCCTTGTTGCTGTTGTCGCCTCCCTAAGGCTCGATTCCTCCCTCGCCTCTCATCTTCACGTACAACTTTTATCACCTCAGTCACTACAAACGGTAAGATCGTCTGCATGACTTGGTGCACCTCCTCGATCACTGTCTCTTTCACACGAGGCCCTCAAATCATCACTCTCATCCACTCCCCCCGAGGGAGTAGTATTAGGTTCTTCAGGAACCTTCTTCTCTTGTCTAGGCCTTCCTCTTGTGGCTCGTGGTTCCGCACCACTTCCGCCACTGCCTCCACCAAGTGGGGCTTTAGATGATCTACCACCGACCATCTTCTATCTCACACTGAAAGGTTCAAATACCAACACGGTCATTCAAGGAAATAGCTCAGTTTATGTCAAGTACAGTAAGTTGCTAATTACAGTGGCCAGTTGTGATTAGTCACTTACTCTACTTTTCGCACCCCAAGCATTACCCTTACTGACTACATCAGTATCTAAATCTAACAGCACACATAAACCACATTACACGCGCACATAACTTTGATTATCATTAAGAAAATACCTGATGGCACGCAGCTACTCAGATGGCATTCATCCCCTTTCTGTCCCATTTCGCAGTTTAAGTTTTAGGTTTATTTTTGAAAATTTACCCATTTTACTTAAACTTTTGCTCTGATACCAACTTGTAAGGCCCCGCTCCCGGGCGCCTTACGGTTGGTGGTTCATCGCACGTAAAACATACATAATGTATACAATCATAAAATAACGCAGCGGAATTAATAAATATACATTCTCATTCATTCATAAAAGTCATTACATAATTGACTCGATTACAAAATACAACTTTCTCTTCTTTGTCTCTCCTCATAGGGTCATACAGCGACCTCTAGAGAAGATATAAGTTCAAAAATATAAAAATTATATTTTTATACTAAAGAATATCCCTTAGGTAATTCCGTACATCGGAACCCTGACGGAATACTCTTGACACTCTCATGCAACATACTTTGTTGCATGTACTATGCACACGCATCCAATGCGTGGCGAACTTATCAAAATCCAAAGAAGATTTCTTAAGTAATCCCTTTTGTGGGAATCCTCAAGAAATCTCGTAATGGCATGCAACGTGATGAGTTGCGCGCGTTATGGACCCACAACGCATGACGTTGCAGCATTATCAAATGGAGAATGCCATCCCAAAAGAGCTGAGTAGCCGCCTCGTGCCATCCCAGCAACGCTACCTGCCAACTGGAAACACATAAAAAGTTAGCGTTGCTGAGTGAGTTCTAGTTTTATAATAAACATACTTTGTTTATATTAAAACCGTTCATTCTTTACACGTGATCATACATCGTACATACATATAGTTAATATCTTTATTATCCCGTTTGTTCTTTTGTTTGTTCATCATACATCGTTATCTTTCACTTCTCGTTTAGGTCCTGTCAGGCTTTACCCACTTCATGGCACGCAGCCATGATTACTGTGGTCGAATGACAAGGACCCCGTTACATCTTTCCTTGCACATTGGATATCTTTTGTACCACTACCATCTGCTATACCCTGAACGTTATTAGCTACCGGGCCGAAGTCATTAAATGAACAGCAAAACGTATGCCACGGTACTAGAGGTAAGTGGTAGGGATACCATACATATGGTCAACCACTAAGAAGGACCCGTTAACCTTATCCAATGTTTGCAAGTCATCTTTCGTTAGTTCGTTCGTTAATACATGTATTCATCATCTTTTACTCATTCGTTCATTCGTTAATACATGTTACATCTTTTCTTGCACATTGGATATCTTTGTACCACTACCATCTGCTATACCCCGAACGTTATTAGCTACGGGCCGAAGTCATTAAATGAACAGCAAAACGTATGCCACGGTACTAGAGGTAAGCGGTAGGGATACCATACATATGGTCAATCACTAAGAAGGACCCGTTAAACTTATCCAATGTTTGCAAGACATCTTCCGTTCGTTCGTTCATTATGCATGTATTCATCATCTTTTACTCATTCGTTCATTCGTTAATACATGCATTCATCATCGTGTTCCTCTTTCGTTATCTTTCACTTTACGTTACATAATACTTTGTTCGTTCGTTGTCATAATACGTAAAGTCATAGAAAGATATTCATACATTATTATAAGGAACACACACATCATACATACATCATCATCATCATCATACATACATCGTCATCATCATCATACATACATCGTCATACCTAACATCATACAGGCATCATCATCATCATCATACATAACCTCGTACTACATAGCCTACATCATCATTCATCACTAGGCACTTACTATGTGTCATCCTGGTGCAGTAGCACTAACTGTCCCTCCAAGACCGTGGGGACTCATACTAGGACCTTACATAACATGTCGAGTCCACAATCATACCTTAGACGTATAACACAACATTATACCCAAATGGGTCATACATACATACGTCAGTAAACAAGTTTATATGTGTTCCAGCCCCAAAAAAAATCATTTAAAATCAGTAAATGAGGGGTCCTAGAACTCACCTGTGCTTGACAAGCAGCTTCTCAATCAAGCCTTAAAGTCGCGGGTCACACTACACTGCCTGCAGATAAGTTAACACTCAAAAGAGTTAATTTCTGCCTAATTTCGGTACTAAGTTCGCAGGTAGTTTCGCCCGTAAATTCGCCAGTAGTTTCGCCAGGCGAATCAGCAGTTTCGCTGCTAGTTTCGCCGGGCAGCATTCTGCCAGTTTCGCTGGACAGATTCGCTACCTCGAGCGCCCAACTTTCGTTGGAATTCCCTAGTTTCGCAATATCTAAGGTCAACTTGGGCATTGGCATAGTCATCAGCGAAAGCATAGTTTCGCTCAGGCGAATATGTAGTTTCGCTGCAGCGAAACTGTAACTTCGCTGTAAGTCCTTCCAGTTTCGCTGGACGAACTCACAGTTTCGCTGGTCGAGACCTTAAATTCGCAGAACGAGCTGAAATTTACGAATCAGCTCGTTTCAGCCCAAAAATCCAATCCTTTCCACCCAAACCTTGGATTATCATCCAGGAAGCTATATCTAAGCTCATTACACGTTTTCTTACTCTAAAACGTGTGTTTTGGGGTGATTTTTGCCACTTTAAAACCCAAAAACCCCAAACTCGGGTTTTCCACCAAATGTAGCAATTTAGATACGTTTCTTACCTTGATTCTTGTAGTTTTGGAGTCCACAAACACCAGCCTTCGATTCCTGACCACCGAGCTTCAATCCGGCACTTTCTCTCTCTACACTTTCTCTCTCTCTAGAATGGGCGTTTGAGTGAAAATGAGAGTTGCTCAGCTGATCCATCTATTTATATGCCAGGCGTTCCCGGGACCCCAAACTCGTTAAACTCGTGATCCGGAGGGTTAACTCGGTGTAATACCCGCAACCATTTTATATTTATCAAATGGTTTTTCATCCGAGCTCATCACTATCACTTGACTCGATTAGAAATTTTTCCGGGTGTTACAGTATCAAGATGTATGTTTGGTGGGGTTATTATGTTGTTGTGATACCTAACTTATACATATTACTCATACCTATATATATATATAATCATAAGTTTAAAGCATGAGTAAATATTACAAGTAAAATATGTATATAAACATGTATCATAAATTTACATATATATGCATATATGTACACGTAAATCTTATGCATATATATATAATGCATACGTAAATTTGCTAATATATACATGCATGCAAACATGCTATGTGCAAATCACATATATATACACTAGACATAATATTAATGTAATCATAGCAAAAATGAAATTGTAATATTATAATAAAATTTTAAGGTTGTCACAAAAGTCAAGGATTAAGGAAAAATGGGTATATCCCGTAAAGCACATAATACAAATTACAGTGCATACAAATAATAGTATATATATAATTTTTATTTTTGAGCTTATTATTGTATTGGGTTGAGTAATGGGTATTTTGGGGTTTTATATTATTTGGTGATGGGTAAGGGTAATGGTTATTTGTATTTTCATAATATGTATTGTTTTTTATAAATTATTATACTTTTATTTATAATATTAAAACTTTATATGAAGTGTTGAGTTTAAATTTTTTTACGGGTACGTAATTTCTTTTCAGAGCTAACGTAAAACATAAACTTTCATTTTACATAAAACCGTAATTTTTTTACACTACATGTAACAAGTTGACGGGTAGCGGAGGCTACCCCTCAATTACACATATGTCTCTGCCCCTGACTATGAGGGGTTGACTTGACGAGTGTTTGCCTTGGTAGCATGGATTAAGGAAATACTGTTCATTATTGCCCTTGTCGATAATGACGGATGACACCACTTAAACCTAAAAATGGGCTTTTTACATAGTGACTTAAGATAAACTATTTACATGCACCAACCGAAGGGTTCGAAAAACCAAAGAAATCCCATAAAGGACAAACTTTCAAAGTCGTTATATGGACTAAGCCAAACTGCTAAAACTCGAGGCACTAAGCACGATGCATTATTAAGGATAATAAAATTTCATCAATGTGTTAAAGAGCAAGCCATGTATTGGAAGGCAATAGGAAACTTCATATCATTAATAATTGTTTATGTCGATGATTTGTTTATAGAAGGTTCTAACTTGAAGATAATAACTATATTCAAGAAATTCACAACCTTAAAGTTCGACAAGATGGATCTAGGACAACTATCTTATTTTTTGTCTTGAGTTCACATAAAGTATTAAAGGTATAAAGATCAAACTAGAGGCATATGCATAAAAGATCTTAAAATAAGAGAGAATAGAGAATGCAACCCAACTAATGTACATGAGAATCCTAACCAAAAGCAATTCAAGGTCAGGGAAGAAATTAATGTTGAAGCCATCGAATGTCGAAAGATGATAGGGTGCCTTAGGTACTTACTAGAAAATTAACCGGACCTTGTTATAGTCAGTACATGCATCAACCAAAAAATCACATGCAACAGCAACCAAACACATACTTGATAAGTGAAGTCTACCATTGGGTATAGTATAAGTATAAATGTGAGGAATGAGCTATGCTAATCAGGTTTAGTGATAGTAGCCATAATATCGATCAAGACAATGGAAGAAGTGTTACCAAGCGAAAACTTTATTGTTATTCCTCACCTATTTCTCGGTGCTCGCAAAAGAAAGGAACTATATCCCCTTAGTCTTGCGAAGCTGAGTATACGACAGCGACTGTAGTAGTATGTCAAATAGTATGGCTTATCTAACTACTAAGCAAAAGCCACCTTTATAGGTATTACTATGCATAAATAATACATCTGTAATTGCTCTCTTGACAAATCCATCCTTACATGGAAGGACTAAGCACATTAAATCTCACTACCATTATACCCTGAACATTTCAAAAGAGAGGAGATGGAAGTTGTACATATTAGCGACAAAGAACAACAAGATGATATTTCAACCAAAGCATTTGGTCAGATTAATTTAATGAAATGCGAGGGTTGCTAAAGCTAAATAACCTACCTTATGATTCATAAATTATGGGGGAGGGGGTTGAATGTTGTAAATTTTCAAGAATTGAAGAGCGTGATACTAGTGCATAAGTCGGTTATGTTGGAGACTTAGCAAGTAAATACATTACCAAATGTTAATAAACTGGATGATGCTAAAGACTTCCTAGTAGATGAATGATATTAGGTTGTTTGGATTGATTGATTATTTAATTATGTTGTTTAGCAGTTATAGATACAATCTAACATGTGTTGGTTAGCAAAATAAACCTAGTTAGGGTCCTCTTGTAAATCAAGTGTTTTAGGTGTTAGCCAAACAATTATGTATACCAACTGTCTTATTGAAAGGAGGGTACCAATTTTTTTCTTCGGTCATAATATAAGATAACAAACGAAAAATCCTTGTCTTAGTAACATGAATTGAGCTCCTAAGTAAGGTGTTGTTTCTTTTTCTGCAGCAAAATGTATACAGTCTGCGAACCACATCTGCAGACATCCACAGGAGAAAAGGTGGACCAAACCTCTGCAGTTTACACAAGAAAAATGTATGTTTTTAATGTCTGCAGACTGCTAAAATCAACTGTTGGTGGTATACGACAGTGCTGGATGGTGGTGGTTGCAGGATCGGATTTCGGGTGGTTTTCTCTCAACTCACTGTGAATCAACACTCGGCAAGCAGTCTATGAAGAGTTGATCACAATATAACAAGTAGCAAGCAGTAGGAAAATTTAACAGCAGGTAAATTTTCAAGGTACTTTTATATATTGCTTCTCAACTCAAAGGATTACAAGACACTTGGACTCAAATCACTTACATAAGAGTTACAGGGAGAAGATATATATAATACTACCTACAGCCGGATATACTTTGATACCAGCTGGACACCTCTAACCTTACATCTATACTACAAGACTCTAGGTGAGGTCTTTCAGACATTGTGCCTGAGAGTTGGTAGTCAGGACATGTCCCTGACTTACCTTTTGTCACCAACTAAAGTTGGTAACATGTACTATCATAAAAAGGTGAACAGTAGAATAAAGTATGGTCAACAACATGGCTCTTTAGGAAGATGCCATGCTGTATCAGAGGTCTGCAGTGGACTGTCAGGGACCATACTTTTATCTGCTGGACATAGCAATGTCTTCCGAAGGATAAAGTGCTTCGGAAGAATAACTTCTTCCGAAGGCACTTATACTTCGGAAGACTGCTTCTTCCGAAGCTTGGAGTCTTCTTTGTCTTCGGAAGCAGACTTTGTCTTCAGCTCTTTCATCAGACTTTGTCTTCGGAAGCTTTCAGACTTTGTCTTCAGCTCTTTCATCAGACTTTGTCTTCGGAAGCTTTCAGACTTTGTCTTCAGCTCTTTCATCAGACTTTGTCTTCGGAAGATATCTTCAGCTGTTGGCTTCAGTTGTTGTCTTCAGTAGTTGACTTCAGCTTTGCCTTCGGAAGATGTCTTTAGCTGTTGTTCCTTAGACTCTCAGAAGATCTCTTGCTTGGCTTCGGAAGCCCTTTAATGTAGTACCAAAAGTGACTATGAAGTGAATTTGGTTGCACCAGCCTTATCATGATCCAACAAACTCCCCCTAGGCTGATGCTACCAAAACTTCACTTCTCTCTTCTTCTCAAGCTCTCAGCACCAAGGAAAGCAGGTGTTTATCAGTATCTTCATTCTTTCCTGCTGTGATGCTGAGAATCTTGTACAAATCTTTGGTGGACAGGACCTCTACTCTGTCACCTTGGATTATGTGTACCCTCTGTTGTGGCCCTCTGAAAGAGTTAGTTGATGGGAAGTATAGTCATATTCCCATCGAACTATTGGTTCCATTCAGGACCTTCCACCATCTGTAGAAAGGCTGTGCCTTTGGTGGTTGATCTTTCCTTGTCTTCCACTCTTTTCAGCTTCAACTCTTCTTCAATCTTGGCTCTTCTACTTCGTTCAGCCAAGTGGAGACCGCTGATGTGGTTTCTGATGTGTGCAGCAGTCTCAGAGTTGGAGGGATTGGAGAATGGCTTCTCTGCAAGCTCAGTAAGATCAAATCTGCTGAGATGCAGTAGAGAAAGTGGCATTGAACCTGTTGGTTTCACCATTCTCCCTTTCCACAACAAAGTTGTGAGAAGGTTCATCGAACCTCCACTGGATTATTGCATTTCTAGGTCCAGGAGATTGACCAGAAATCCTGTCCTCTTTCCTGGTATCCAGCAGAGTCACCAGTCTTCTTCTTAGTCTCTTCTCCTCAGCATTGAGGGTATCGGAGTTGAGACCAAGAAGTCTTGCAGCCTGGCCCAAGGTGTCTCTAGGCAATTCAAGAAATTTGCCTAGGGTGAGGGAGTTTGAAGAGTTATCAACATAGGTGATGTTGATAAGCTCTCCCTCACAGGAGATACTGCTCAAGGTAGTGCAGTTAATGAGCCTCGTCTTGAACTCCTTTATTTCCTCAAAGGAGAGATGTTTAGGAGGCTGAGGGGATGGTCTAGGTTGTTGTTGGGTAGGTTTAGGTTTAGTGGTTTTGGGTTGAGTCTTGGGTTTTAGGATGGGTAGTTTGGGTGGTTGAGGTGATGTAGTAGGTTTGGGTAGAGTTGTGGGTTGAGGGGTGAAGGTTTCATCAGTGGGTTCGGGTTTAATGGGAAAAGGGGTTGGTTCTGGTGTGGGTTGTGGCTGTGGTTGAGTGGCTGGGGTTGAGACCGTTCCTTTACCCTCCTATACATCTCCCTTCTCTTCCCCAAACGGATGTCAGCTTTATTTCACTGACTATCCGCTGGAGTGTCCTTTCGGACATAGGCCCCACCTGCCTACCAGAGAAGCCATGAGCCCGAGGTAGTCCTTCATCCAGGCTTTGTCAGTTGACTTCTTGGCAGCAATGACCTCCTTCTCTTCCTCCTCTTCCTCTTCACCTTCAACTTCTCCCTAGCAGCCTTCTTCCTTTCCTTCTCTATTTGATCCTGCTCTTTGTTGTGGAGCAGCAGGATCATATCATCATCATGTGGAGACAGTTCAGAAGACTGAAGCCTCTTGAGAGTAGGAATTTGATCCTCTCCTCTCTCAGCTTCAGGGCTGCCTCCCTCTGCTCTTCTTCTGCCTTCTCCAAGGCCAACCTGGCTTCCCTTTCTTGTTGTAGCCTGGTTGACCTCTCCAAAGTCACCAACTCCTCTAGTGGTAGCAGGAGTATTTCCTCATTGAGAGCTCCTAGGCTGATGAGCTGGTCAATGAGTGCTGTTCTTCTCTTTAGGTTGATTTCTTCCTGATTGGCTGCAGCTGCCTTAGAACTAGCAGCTAACAGCTTCTCAGTAGGAACCGACCTTTCTTTTTGGCCTTCTCAATCTTCTCCTCCTCCTGAAGCTCTTCCGCAGTCACTTTCTTTTGCCTTTGTCTTTGATTGTGCTTGACTGTGGTGGTTCTTGGATGGAGGGTTGTGATTGAGAGAGAAGTTCAGCTGGTGCTTGGGTTGGAGGTATATCAGAAATGTCCTCCCTGCTCACCTCAGATGCAATTTCAGCAATGACATCTGTGATGGTCAGTTCCTCGGACATCTGAAACAGCCTTCCGCAGCTTCTATTTCGGCCTCGGAAGACTTGTCTTGTTCTTCCGAGGCTTCCATGTAAACTTCGGAAGCCTCAGCTAGAGCTTCGGAAGATGAGACTGCTGCAGATTCTGTCCCATCTGTTTTAGTTGCTGGGCCATCAGTCCCCATTTCCCCTTCGAAGCTAATCTCAGGTTCCATGAAGACCTTAGGTTGACCAACTTCCTCCACAGTGGTAGAAGGTGCAGTCAGTCTTTGAAGCTCCTCAGCCCCAAAGTATGCAAGTGTGGTGTCGGGGCTGGGCTGTTCTAGGGATGATCTCAATACAAACTTTGTGAAAAGTCTGTAGAGATCTTGAAGCATCCTTGAGTCAATCTCCAGAAAGGATTGAGATGACTCAGGTGGTGTGATGATTTGTTGGGTGGAAATGAGTTGGGTCTGTGGTTCCATAGGTGTTTGTCTCTGAACTTTCTCCCCCTTTTTGGTAGCATCATCTTGAGAGCTAGATGAGCTAGAGGAAGAAGTCATTGAGACCTGGATTGGTACATGCCTAACAGACCTCTCCGTCTGTTTCTCAGCTAGTTGAGCCTTGAGAGAGTTAATCTCAAGTTGCTGAGTGGCAGTCCTTGATTCTAAGATCTTCACCTGTGATTCCAGGTTGGAGACCTTAGAAAGCAAGTACTGAAGTGTTAGTTGCATACTTCCCTCATCTTCATAGGAAGAATCACGGGGAGATGAGATAACATACCTAGTATGCTCACTCTCACCACCAGATGTGGTTTCTTGGCACCCTGGTTTCCTTTGCTCAGAGTCATCTCTTTCAGAGATGTCAATGGGCAAAGTTGCCGTAGACTCAGTCCTAATTATGTTACCACTGTCCTGAGAGCTCAATGAGAGACTCTGAGTAGTGGCAGCTGAGTCTACATGAGTCCCCTCCACATCAGTGGGACTCACCTCAGTAGCAGGCTTCTGATGGGGGCTAGAGACAAGGGATCCCTCTTGGCTCTGTTGATCTCTCATGGGTGTTGTAGATCAACTTCATGGCCATGGAGAGATGTAATCTCTTCATCAGTTCGGAGTAAAAGGTCAGTGAAAGAGAGGGTGGTTAGTCCTACTGACCAGGGACCTTGATCAATGTCTACAGGCATTGAGCCTATGGTGGGGCTGTCCCTAGAAGGCTGCACAGGGGAGTGTAGAGACTCACCCTGTGGGCTAAAGGCTTGGGGTTCGGGCTCAGGGGTTTGAGACTGAGGAGACTCAAAACCCACATTGAGGTCAATTGTGAAGGATGGTGTGACCTCGGACTGAGTGGGAGCCCATGATTCCACTCTAGTCCTTTGGGTGTGAACAGAAGGAGCTTGTTCAATCAGAGTAGATTGAACAAGGGTTCGTTTGGGCGTCTCTGATATGTGGCTTTGATGGGTAAAGAAGGTTTTGGTATTGTGGTGGATGTTGCTGGTGTGGGTTCATCACCTGTGGGGAGAACAGGGATGTCACCAGGAGCTATGCGCTCAGTCATCTCTGGAGGTAATGGAGTGTACCGTCCAGTGAAGTTGGTGGACATCTTCTTCAGTGTCTTGAAGATGGTAGGCCTCATGTGTGGAACAGGAAGAGCAGCTGCGCAGACAAGCTTGCTTGGTTCCATCTCACAGTTGATTATGTGTTGAAGAAATCGGGGATACATGAAGAATGTATCCCTGCTGAGATTGGCGATTAGGTTGTTCAACACGAATCGTGAGTAGTTGAATCTGAGGCCTCTCACCAACCCATGAACTAGGCATCCTAGTTCATATGGGATTTGATCCCAACCCCCTGATTTGTTGGAGAGGCAGTGCAAACAATGTGCAGCAGGAACTTCCAATGATAAGAGAAGTTGAACTTGTATACTGTGGACCTGCTGACATCGCCTCCATATCCCATGAGGATATAGGTGCCTTCCAAGTCTTCCTTGGGGAACTCAGTAGGAGCCCCATCATCGTGAAGCTCGAGATGCTCCCTGATGATCTGTTCATTGATGACCAACTCTTGGCCACAAACTCTGGTTCTCAGGACTCGAACCCCATTCAGCACTGTAGTTTCTCCGTTGCTCCAAAATTCTGACATATGGTTGGAGTATACGGTTGGGTTACTGTGAGTGCAGTGAGGTAGGTGGATTCGGTGAGAAAGGTGATGATTGGGTGAAGTCAGCATCCCTTGACGAGTCAAGTAATGCGACTTGGTTGTGCTGAGGGTTTAGCGCCATTGGAGAAAAGGTAAGCTTGAAATTTTGAGTGAAATTATGGTTTGACAGTGAAGGGAACAGTTAGGGCTGTAAAGTGGTAAAAGAAGATGAAATTGATAAGTCAAGATTATTTAAAAGGGGTGAATAGTGGTATGGTGGTGGTAATAGGGTAACTGTTTTGGGGTTACTGTGGGTGGTATGGTGGTTTACGGCGGAGAAATGATGATGGCGGCAAGGATAATTTTAAATAATCTGACATTATCAACAAAATCTTTACTTTTTACAGAGTGGGGCCCAAAAGATATCCGTTACATATAAAACCTTACTTCCGAGGGTAAAAATTTCCGAAGGTATTTTCTTCCGAGGGCAATTTCTCTTCCGAAGCATGATATTGCTTCCGAAGGTAAAATTGTCCTTTGAAGGCACTTTATCTTCCGAAGCAAGGCATTGCTTCCGAAGGTAAAGCTGTCTTTCCGAATGGAGAGTTGTATAAGTTTCGGAAGTAGATCTGATATAAAATCAATCGCTTCTTCCGAGACCAAAAACTCTTCCGAGAAGAAATTTCCATTGAGGAATTTAGCTTCGGAAGATATTCAAGAATATCTTCCGAGAGTTAGTTCCTCTTCGGAAGGAATTTACACTTGAATAGTTTAAAGATCTTTTGTAACAGGGCTTAAATTGTATTGACACAAGACATTACTCATTTAAAAAGGTCTTCAAAAGAGGTAGTTATTCAATGTTTATCATCCCAATTGCTGATATGAGATACTTAAATCTTTGTTCATCAAATGCCTTTGTGAACAAATCAGCATATTGTTCATTTGAGTCAACTTTGATTAACTTTATCAGTTGTTTCTCATGAATATCTCTAATGAAATGATACCTGATATCAATGTGTTTTGTCTTGGAGTGCTTCACCGATTCTCAGTAATGGAGATAGCACTGTTGTTGTCAATATGGATAGGAGTAGTCATGAAGTTGAACCCATAGTCTAACATCTGATTTTGAATCCATAGCAGTTGAGCACAGCAGCTAGCAGCAGCAATGTATTCAGCTTCAGCAGTTGATGTAGAGACACAGGATTGTTTCTTGCATTGCCATGAGATAATCCTTCCACCAAGAAATTGACATCCTCCTGATGTTGATTTCTTGTCAATGTTGCAGCCACCATAGTCACTGTCAGAGTATCCATAGAGATTGAAATCACTATTTCTTGGATACCAGAGACCTAGTTTAGGTGCTCCTTTGAGGTATCTGAGGATTCTCTTTGCAGCAGCTAGGTGAGACACCTTTGGAGCAGCCTGATATCTTGCACAAATGCATGTGGCAAACATGATATCTGGTCTACTTGCAGTGAGATACATCAGAGAACCAATAATGCTCTATACTGATGTTGATCAGTATCCTCCCCCTCAAGGTCAGGGCAAAGATTATGGTTTCTGGGTATGGGTGTCTTGGCTGGTTTACAGTCCTTCATTTCAAATCTTTCTAAGATGTCTGAGACATACTTAGATTGACTTATGAAGACCCTTCCTTCATTGTTTCACCTGGATTCCTAGGAAAAAGTCCATTTTTCCATGGAACTCATCTCAAACTTCTGCTTCATAATGCTTTCAAAGTCTTTGCACATTTGGTCGTTTGAAGAACCAAATATGATGTCATCAACATAGACTTGTACAAGCAAAATGTCTTCTCCACTCTTTCTGATGAAAGAGTCTTGTCAATGGTACCTCTAGTGTATCCATTCTTCAGGAGAAACTGAGACAAGGTCTCATACCACAGCCTAGGTGCTTGGTGCAGCCCATATAGAGCTTTGTCCAGCTTGCACACATAGTTGGGGTGCTGTGGGTCTTCAAATCCTGGAGGTTGACACACATAGATTTCCCTATCTATATCCCCATATAGAAAAGCACACTTGACATCAAGTTGGTAGACTGTGAAGTTCTTGGATGCAGCATAAGCAAGGAAGATCCTAACTGCCTCAAGTCTTGCAACAGGTGCAAAGACATCAGTATAATCAATTCCTTCCTCCTGGGTGTATCCTTGAACTACTAGTCTTGCCTTGTTCTTGATAATCAAGCCTCTATCATCTTTCTTGTTCCTGAATACCCATTTAGTGCCTATGGGTACTTGACCAGATGGTAGTGGGCATAGATTCCAGACCTTTTGTCTTTTGAATTGAAGCAGCTCCTCCTGCATCGATTCAACCCAACTACTATCCTTTAAGGCATCTTCTACCTTCTTTGGTTCCATCTGAGACAGGAAGCATGAGTACAAGCAGACATTCCCATGATGAGTTTGTCCTCTTGTTCTCACACCCTTCAGAGACATTCCCTATGATGTTCTCAGTTGGATGAGTGTTGTGAATCCTAAGACGAGGAATCACTTCCAATTGCAGAGATAAGTCTAGGTTAGACATATTCTGATCAGGAATTGGATCACTCTGTCCAACTGCTGTTTCAGAGTCATTCAATGAGGACTGATTGAATGATTGAGAAACATCATCAATGGTTGGTTGTGAAGTAGTATTAACAGTTTCCTGTTCCTTCAGAATACCACTTCCCTCAACCTGGTGTTGTAGTGGATCACCTGAGGAACTTTGAGGTTGATCAAGTGATTCACTTGTTGAAGCTTCACTATTTCTGGAGATAGTTACACTGTCAGATCTGTGAATAGTTGAAGCTTGTTGCCCTTCAGCTCTTGGAGAATTTGGAATAGGTCTGGGAAGCTCATATAGTTGACCTGCATCAGCATCAGCATCACTTTGAGCACCTGTTCCAGCTGAAACATTCTCACAAGATGGTTTAGAATAGTTTGGAAACAATTCTAAATCAAAGATATACTCAGGTCCATTCCCCCTAACACAAGGAGTGTGCTCATTAACAACTATGTTGGATGACTCCTCAAATTGTTGATTCTTAATATTGTATACTCTATAAGCTTTGGAGCTAGAAGAGTATCCAATAAAAGATAGCATCATCCGACTTCTCAGCAAACTTTGCCAAGTTGTCCTTTGTGTTAAGTATGGTACACCTGCTGCCAAAGGACCTTAGAAAGCCAATGAACGGTGGCCTCTTGTTCCATAACTCATAAGGGGTTTTTCCATGGGGCTTAACTACAAGAACCCTGTTCTGCACATAGCATGCAGTGCTGACTGCCTCTGCCCAAATGTTAGAGGCAGCTTTGAATCAGCTAACATGGTCCGAGCAGCCTCAATAAGTGTCCTGTTCTCCTCTCAGCAACACCGTTTTGTTGAGGAGTTCTGGGAGCACTATATTGTCTGGCAATCCCTTTTGAGTCACAGAATGAGTCAAGAACGAAGTTCTTAAACTCAGTCCCTTGATCACTTCTAATAATCTTAACCTTATGATCAATTTGATTTTCTATTTTAAGAATAAAAGATTTTAAAGTTTCAGCAGTTTCATCTTTACTTCTTAAAAGAATACCCATGTAAATCTTGTAAAATCATCAACGATCACAAGGCAGTATGATTTCCTTCCAATGCTCATTATACTTGTGGGACCAAAAGATCCATGTGCAATAAGTGTAATGGAGTAGTGATAGAGTTAACACATTTGGATTTATGAGATGATCTGTGTTGTTTCCCTTTCAGGCATGCAACACAGTTATCTTTGCAGAAAATTCCTTTTTAGGCAAACCATGTACCAAGTTATTTTTAGCCAATTTATTCATTGTTTTAAAATTCACATGAACATGCGTTTATGCCATAGTGTTGACTCATCACTATCAGCTTGGAAAGAAAGCATGATACTTCACCCATAGGAGAAGCTTGTTCATATCCAGCTTGTACATATCCCTTTCCTGGGAGATCTGAGAAGCACCAATTCCGGAGGAATTGTCATCCCTGGTTTGAGGATAATGCACTCATGTTCTGTGAAAAGCATATGATGCTTCTGATCACAGAATTGAGAAACACTTAACAGATTGTGTTCAAGCTGTTTGACAAAGTGAACTTTGTCAATGTTTATTCTGCCATTGGATATACTTCCTCTGCCAGAAATATATCCTCCGGCCTCACCTCCAAATTGGACAGGCCTCCATCAAAGTTCTGGAATTGTTGAAGGAGAGATCTGTTCCCTGTCATATGCCTGGAGCATCCACTATCTACAATCCAGATATTGTTGTTCTTGTCAAATGGATGTCCCTGCACATAAGATGAGATGGTTAGTTTTGTTTGGAAGCCCAAGCCTTGCAGGTCTCGGGCTCTTCCAAAGATAGTGACATAATTGAACCAAAAGATATGCAATGGGTTCAATAGAGGTCTTGTTGAAGAGAGGTTTGGGCTGCAGCATCTTCCTTGATCTTCCAATCCATCCTTTGGTTGATCTTTGAGTGAGCTTGTTGAGCTTTTGCAGCATGGTCTTCT